>WBNH01007126.1:283314-780523 GCA_013401255.1 Urocolius indicus
TGATATCGAGAAGGACAGCTTTGCTTCTGCTCCTGCCTGGTACAGTTATCATATCAACCTTCATTTGCCAGGCTGTAATCCTGTGCCTGTCCATGTGAGTGGCACTGGTCACATTCAATAACACTTTTAGGCTTCTTTTCTGCACAGCCTTTACATACACATTTACACCCCTCTGACGGGAGGGATTTGAGTGCCATGATGCCTTTGTGCAGGAGGTAGGAAGAGTTTAAGCAGTGCAGCCCAGGGGCCAGGGGGGTGGGAATGGCTGGGGCTACAACACACACCAAAGGGTACAAAACTTTGGAGAATGTTAATTGAAAAGCTACATCAAATGCACTGCAAGTGCTTGGGGGGAAAAAAAAAGAAAGAAAAATGAGGTCAATCAGAGGCAAGTGAACTGCACAGCTGCCACTTTGGTAACTAGGCATCACTGCAGGGTGGATAAGGGGGTGCTGAATTAGGGACTGGCAGCATTTCTGGCAAAGCCACACTCCCAGGTGGCTCAGCACCTCTCTCTTTTCATCAGTTATCTTTGTTTTTTGAAGTAAAAGGGCTGTGGAGGGGATGGAAGGACAAATATACATGCTATGGATTTTGATGTGATTCAGAGGTGTGGTTGACCTGAGACCATGTTCCACAACTAAAATGGCACCCATGCCTCTTTGCAGAAAGCAATCCCAGAGTCCCTTCCTGTTGCTGCCACCTTCTATCAGGTAGAAGACTGCCACAACTTTGCCTTCTCTCTTGTAGCTTTCTTTCCACCTTTATCAAGATAGGGTTTTTTATAAAACCAAGCTGTATACTTACATTTTCTGCACAGTAGAAAATACCTTTCCTATCCCTTCACACACATACACTCTGTTTCCTCTAAAGGAAGAAATGTCTTGTTAGTTGATTGTTATTTGATATGTGTTTTACCTTACATTTCTTGACATAAAAATAGTGTTTTTTTCACAAGGATTGTGCAGATTTGTGGGTTTTAAGCACCATGAGATTCTTGAATCTGAAATTGCCTTGATGAAGAAGAGAGGAAATTACTAAGAAACATGTCGCAGCCTTTTTCAGCTTTCTTAACAAGGCAGATGAGAGACAGATTTTGCTTCCAGCATTCATAGGTGGCACCACACTCCTAACCCTCTCCCTGCCTGGGTGCTGTAGGCAAGGGCACACAAGTCACATCAGAGGCCAGCAACATTTTTACTTCATATTGTACTTCCAGCTTG
Source organism: Urocolius indicus (assembly GCA_013401255.1). NCBI lineage: Eukaryota > Metazoa > Chordata > Aves > Coliiformes > Coliidae > Urocolius > Urocolius indicus. The sequence continues at coordinate 284,538 of WBNH01007126.1, forward strand.
TTCTGTGCCTTCCTGTCTGAGGTGTCAGATTCCTGCTGGAAGTATTTGTAAACAAAGCTGAAGAAAACACCTAACTTCCCCTCAAGTAGTGTGTCATGAATATTATAGCTATGAAATGAATGCCCTGAGGAGGATGACAGATGTAGTGGTAACCTACCCCATAGCACTGAGCAGAGCAGGGGGAGCAGTGGCAATCAGCAGCTCCATGTGCACATACACCACACTTTTCCTTCTCTTTATCAGTGTCTAATTAAATTCCAGTCAACCTGAACAAAAAGATCCTTACTTGTTGCAGGCACTAAATAAGGATGTGTTGGAAAAATGAGCATGTATGAATTTTAGCCAAAGGCTGAAAAAGAATACATGCAGAGTAGCTGAATTATCAGAAAACATTTGATAGAAAAGGGTTTTAATAATGATACTTAAAATTACAGATCATAGCAGTGGCATCAAGGTGGTTACTGACTGGTCTAGTCAGTATTTTCTCTATAGGTGACCTTCCAATGGATAATATCAAGTTTCATCAATGTTGCTTTTCAAAAATGTATGTTTTTAAAAGTGTCTTTTGCTAGTCCACAACTGTAAGTTTTCTGGAAATATCTACATATAAGGACTTAGCTATAGTTGAGACAAAACAGTTTTGCTCTCAACTGGAAATAGAGGCAGGAAAACAGCACTTGTTTCCTAACACCGATCATCACAACAAACAACTGTGCCTCTTGTGCCACAGTACACTCAACACTACACTACAGATCTATCTCTGCATTATCAGAGTATTAACATAACAGTTTTCATCAAACTATGATTAAAAGTGCTTAACTTAAATACAGAAGGGGAGTTCCATCACTGCCTTGGAATCATTCTGCTCAGGATGGATAACTTCTAGTTTGATGGTCACAGGGCCTGAAGTTATAGCCAACAGGGTTTTCTAAGCACTTTGAGTTCTAACATTCTTTTAGAGCTGATACTGTCCTTACACCAGCATGAGCCCATTTCACCTCCTTGCTGTCCCTAGGAGCCTGAATGTGCTTGGGAGTGAGGGCAGGGAGAGGGCACTGAGCTCCCAGCACGTGGCGAGGGCAGCCACCTGCTGGGTAATGGCCTCAGCTCAGCAATTCTGGATATGGCCCAGGGACCTCACACACTTAGGGCCACCACCAGAAGCACCCAGAGAGAGTAATAAGTGTTATAGTGCAGCATAACACTCCTCAGCTTCCATGGGTATGGCAGGATCAGACTTCCACTCTTGGATAATAACCATTTCATGTAGGCAGTTACAAGACCTATTTACAGGGATTATTTTAGCTTCCATCTTTACCCTTAAGAGGAAAGGACTTTGGACAGGTGGCAATTTTATACTACTCACCCACCTCTATGTCTTTTTTTATCTGAGCGTGCACTTTGTGGTCATGTTTCCATTTGGATGACACGTCCTTTAGACATTTGGATTCATGTTCTTTAGACAGTGAATGTTTTATGAAAAACAATGAAACAAAAGAAAAAACTTCAGGTAGACACTGAACTGAAACCAGGTTGGGATCATCTGACCAATGACCCACCTAGGCCTCGTTTGCTTGCTCCAGGAAACTTGGGAGAGCTGTTTGTGCAACCAAGCTATGCAAACTAGTGAAAACAAGTTGTGTGTGTGTGAGAGAAGGAACATTGACTGCTTTGACAACTGCTTTGCCATTGCTAAGGAAACTGCTCCCTTGGTAACCATGGTCAGTACATCTGTCTTATTTTATCTCCAGTTCTTACATAGACACCATCATGGAAAGAATATTAACAAAACAAAACCCCCAAACATTTCAGAAAAGGAAAAACTAACAGAAGCAGAAGGTTTCTATTCATTTCTTTACCAAAAAAGTTTAGAGAGATTCTGCTTTGGTGTTAATTATGCCTTTGCTTTGCCTGAGATGTCCTCCTTAAATATTAACTTATGCACAGTAACAATTTATTCTTTTGTTCTGCTTTGTACTTCTTTAAAACATGATGCTTTTTTTCTGTTTGCTCTCCTAATTTACCTAATGCAATTGGACTTTACAATAGGAAAGCTTGAAGGCTGAGAAAGCTTTTGCATCTGCCAAAATAAGAGTTTATGTTCTTTTGTTAAGGAAAAAAAAAAACCTCTGACTTGAACAGTACAATTGGAAGTCCTGATCTGAAGGACAACAACAAACTTTTGAGAGGACTCTGAACTTTCTGTGTCAGGACCATATGACATCAGCAGGAGCTTTCTTGACAGTTCTGCTTAAATCCATTAGCAAGGAGAAAACCAGAAGTGTACACAGGGAAACCTGTGGAGAAATCCTGGATGCAGTTCCTGCCCTGTTTTAGTGGAATTGGGATATTTGCTTATATCTACCAATAAAACAGACATGAAATACTGATGGAAGTGCATCTACCCAAGAGAATAGTGGTTATGCCCCAAAACTCCTAAAGCCAATGAAGCAAAAAGCCCCCCATCTGATATACAGGATGCAAACATTTCCTAAGGCATTCTATCCATAACACCAGGAACAACGAACACCCTTTGAGTAACCTTTTGCCCCAACTCTAAGATATTCTGCTACTCTGAGATGTTAGCAGCACCAGAGGTAGTCAGTTTTCTCAGTAACTTCCCATGAAGAGCATTTTCCTCTTCTTGTAAAATAAGTTTAAAACTTGAACAATAGTGAAAGAGGAGATAAGACTTTATAAGCAAATTTGAAAGTAGCCATTCTCAAGGTGGATCACAGTGACTGCATGATACAGGGACTTCATGTCATATTACCACATAAAAAATACACTCCTCAAAAAAATTGATTAATCTGATACCTTAAGTGCCAGGGCTGTGGCCTAAGGATTTACTGTGGCTGCATGTACAGCTACAGCAAACACCTGATAAGCAAAACAATCATTCCAGCTCAGAGGAAGCACTTCTTTGCATCCCCTTCCTAGCAGAAGCCCTCAGAGATTACAGAAATGAGTATAGCGACTGATTCTGGAAGAAAATTTTAGCCTGGTGGACTGATTTTTCAGAGAGGTAGCAAGCCATGGCTTCTCATGGTGGTGTGAGCACGCTGGCAGCCCTCTGGGAGCATGTTGCACGATTTGTGGTGGAAATAAGCTCCGAGTGAAAAGTTACTCACAGTTTCTTTTGAGTTACCCTATTGACGACAACATGATATAGCAGTGACTCAGCTTCAGCTGACACAAAGAATTCAGCATCTACTGCTGGAGCATGGATGTTGTAGCTGTACTGCCATCAACCAATCTTACTTTCAAAAAAGTTAGGTGTGCCTGAAACATACCCCCTTCATACCTACTCTTTTAGGCAAGGTAATGCAATGAGAACTATTGTCACCAATAACTGATCTCCCACTACAGACATTTTAAGACACTAGTAACATAAATACCCTTTTACTACTCTATCATGCAATCTGGCCTTAAATAGTTTAACATAGTCTTTGCAGTTGCCTTGTTTACCCAAGCCCATTTACTAGAAACAACACAGCAATTACCACTCGTGCTGTGTTTATATAGAAGCCAGAAACAGCTACATCAATACCACTGGTGCAATTATTTCCTTCTCACTTCTCTAGAACCAGCAGCACACCTGTAGGAAGCTGTGCCTCCCTTCCCCTCTATGCAAATGAGGGTATCAGCCTCTCTTCCCCCCAAGAAGAGTCACTACTGTATGTCACTACTTGGACTATCAAGTCCTTCGATATTGTCAGAGGGCAACAAGGCCTGGCTGTTCCCTAAGGGACAAAGCACCAACAAAGACACTGTGGCCAGCTGTTACAGTGGGGAGAAGACCCCTCAACAGTCACAACCCCTTTCTACAGTAGCTGAGTGAAAGGAACAGATAGACTTACAGCTAAAGGCCAGGTCATCAGGCAATATAGCAGTGGGGTCAAGCTGAGAAGTCAGGTGGTGGATCAGGTTCAGGTGGTCCATGACTCAGCTGAAGACAGAGTTCCCTCCCACATCAGAACTCTTAAAAGAGAGCAAATGCCTCTGGCTGAGCTTAAATTGGCTTCCAGGCCCCCAGGAGTGGGTGGAGACACCAGGTGAGGCTGGTTAGGGCCATTAAGGTTAATCAGTGCCCTGAAAAGTACCTCAATAGCAGGAGTGAGCTAAATAAAGGTATTTATCAAGCTACTAAAGTCTTAACACTTTCGCCGTCTTAAATGCTAAGGAAACTCTTCTGACAACTTTCTTTCTAGCTATCCCAGAAAGCAGGGCTAAGGTACTACTATAAAAAGAGAGGTTTTTACAAACTACATTAAGAGGGAAAATTGAAAAGCAGTACCACTGACAGGTATGAGGAACCATGTATACGAGTATATTAAAGGTTTTGCAGAAGACCACACTTTGGGAAGTTTGTTCTAGTCTGTCTCCATAGCATGCACACAAGGCAATCTGAGTTCAGACCTGGGCATCATTGTGTAGCAGTACATGCTTTGAAGCATCCTAACCACTGCTGATGCACGAGGCTGGACCTTCTTCTCAGTCTCTTGCTATGGGATAACTTGAAGATTAGACAGGAGAAGGCTAACATGTGAAATCTGTGCTGCTTACTTAACTGCTTTGTCAAAATGAATTGAGCTGCTCTTGCTGCCTTAGCCTAAAGAAACAAGTTGGGGAGGCCTTGGCTGGCATACACTGATAGAATGGGGAGCAGGCCTTTCCCTCCATGTGTCAGGATGACAAAGCCTTCACGGGGGAGGCTATAGTCTCTTCATATCAGCTGAAGACCTTCTCAAACTAGTTACTGAAGGCTGATGCTCCCACTCAGTCTGGTGTGCAGGAGCCTTTGGGTAGAAAGATTCCAAGACTGCTCTGAAACCAGCTGGCCTGGTTTTGAGGGTGCCTGAATGATGACTGAGATGACAAGCTGCCTGGACAAGGGCTCATGAGAAATTAGGCCACTAAAAGTTTCTAATTAAGATAAAAATACCTTTGTAGTCTCTGAAGCAACGGAGAGCCACACCATCTAAATACCTCTGTCCAAAGAATGAGCAAGAAAAAGCCTTCAAGAGACCATCTGACAGCAGGATCATTCTGCTCACCTTCCAGTAACAAAGCTGTGATAGGAGCTGCCTGGACTCACAGCTAAGCCTGTTGCCCATACAGCCTGCAAGCCACGTGCCAAAGAGTTCTTACTACCTCTACATATATGCTGCGCTCTCTTTGGACAAGATGATCCTCATCTAAAAGAGAAAAATATCACAATGAAAAGCAAAATGGACTGTAGCCCTGCTAAGAAGAGCTAATTCCCATATCTCTTTCCTAGACCCAAGCACAGTTCATTCCAAGGTGGTGTTAGACACTTGGAGAGCCATGCTGTGCTGGTGGTCAGCAACCCTCCTGAGCTGATTGGGAAAGGAGAAGTCTCTGAGAGTGTTGGAGAGCAGGAATGGTCTGATGAACTTCTGCAGACATAGAAAAAATAGTACAAAACAAGTTTGGAAGGGACATGATGATCATGCTTAATTTGAAGGAGTTTGCCCTTGAGACCCACAGAGAGCTCATCAGCTGGCTCCAGCTAATGTGTTTTCTCCAGCACTCCAGAAAAAAAGAGCTGAAGTACAGTATGTACTTGTCTGCTGAGACATTTAGATTGGCTACTGATACTCTGCAAATGTTTATAAAGAAAACAAAATGTGGATGATAGCCATTTTCATTTAAACGTGCAAATTCAGTTCACCCCTAATCACAGAATCCTCAAGCCTTACTCTCACACTTTTGGAGATTGTTTGCTTCACAGCAGCACCGAGGCTGTGTGGCTCATGCTGCCATTTGCTTCCTTGCTGGCTCTGGTACACATAGCTGTTGGTTGAGGCATTGCCATGACCAGGTATCTGCTTGGTGTCTGCAAGGAGAAGGTTACTATCTCTTGGCCATGTCACCTCAGTTTGATTTTAATCAAGTCAAAGCCAAGAGGAGGAAAAAGACAGAATTAAAACTTGAAGCCTTACCTGCCCAGAGCAGATTTCCTTCTTGGGTGCCATGTAAAATTGTCAAACAATGTGGTGGCTGGTTCCCTGGGTGCTCATGAGCTTCCTTTGGGCCAGGCAGCACATCTTCTCTCAAAACTGGGTGTGCAGATTGTTTTATGATGTTCTGGGGTTGTTCCTCAGCTCTGTCACTTGCTGCACCTCACCAACCAGATACATTCATGCCTGTAAAGCATGAGGATCCTATACTGAGTTACAGATACCATGCCCATGACTGAGCCTTCAAAACCATGGTAACCGCAGTTCTTGAACCACTACTCTCTGTAACTGTCCCCCACCTCCAATGTGGGTGATTTCGCCAACCTCACAATGAAGGAACTGACAACACTGATGAGAGGAGAGACATAATTTCATGTCCAGCTCAGTATTCTATTTACTGAAATAATGCAACCCCAGGGATTAATTTGTCTTGTTGTGGGTGGGTGCTGTCTAACTCCTCCCACTGGACTCTTGCCAGGGCTGATAGCCTGCAAAGCCACAGCCTGACACCCACTGGCACCTCGGCCAAAATGTCCTTATGAGACAAAAAAATTCCCCTGGGAGCAGCCAGAGCAGCAGCTGTACCAGGGTGCCTTCAGTCAACAGTGTTCTTGTGCAGTCGTGCAAAAATCAGGCTGGGCAATGGCATGAACCACAAAGGGCTTGTTACTCCCCTGCTGTCTTCTTGCACTGTGGTCCAAACCATCCATCGAGATATCAAGTGATCCCAAATCAGCCTTTGTGGTAGGATTTTGTGTGTGCTCTATACAGACAGACTGCCCCCTCTCCTCACCAGGACATCTGCTAGCTAAACTCATTTTCTTTCTGCCTCCTTGTCTATTCCGTATCTTGATGCCTGTTTATGTTACAAGTGTGTATGTTCTACATGCTGGAAGCCTAATCTGAAGCCAAAAATGGCGTTGCTTGTGTCTCGTGGTGTCCCCAGCTGCCACACGTCCCACCCTCTCTGCAGAACTCCAGCCAAAAAAAGTTTGCTTCCCTTTCCTTACTGCAGTGCTTTTGGATGTCAGAACCAGCATCAGCCCTCTTCAGAGACTTGAGCAACTGCTGTGAATTTAAAACAAATATTTTTCATCTTAAATGCCAAGGCAGGTTAGCTAAACAGAAGAGAATAGCTGGTAACAGGCTCCAAACGACAGCAGGGTGGAGTGTTTACAGCTCGATCAACAGCTCGGTGTTAATGAGCTGAGTCCGAAAATTACCTCTCTATTGATGAAGGCGTGGACAGAGCACTCAGCTGAGACAGACAGTGATTGCCTCTGGCTGCAGGCGGGACTCAGAGAGTGTTTATTTTTCACTTTCAATTGAACTATTTTGGAGAGGGCAGTAAAGTTCTGAAAACCACAGCCCTGCAGCTGGCCCATGTGTCAGCCCCACAGTGCCAGCTCTGGGATGCAGGCCTTCATCCTGTCCCAGACACCATCCGTCTGCGCACGAGGAGGAGAAACCTCAGCTGTAGAGTCAGCCCTTTGCTCTCTGTGTGTGTGTGTGTGTGTGTGTGTGCACGTGTACTCACGTGTCCTTTGTAACCAAAAGTAGCAGGCAGGAAAAAAGTAGCTCCTTTATACTGAGTTGATGTGTAAAGGCTGCAAATATATCAGAGGAAAAATCTCTTGTGCATTGCAACTGCTGCAACTAATGGGAATGTTCTCATGGAAGATTCTATTTTTCCCCTGATTTTTCCCTCTCCTTTGCTGTCTGTAGGAGGTGTTAGTAGTGCTACAGCATGTCTATGGAGGATGCTCTGTTTGAACTTCCAAGGTATCAGTGATGCAGATGGGGAGTTTTTCCAGCATTGCTTCTTTTTTGCCAGTTCAATTTTTTGTGGATTTTTTCCAGAACAGTTTCTTCTGTTCAGTGCAGCCACTACTTTTGAGGGACTTTTCACACAGCGTTTCTCTCTATAGCTGAGTTTTAATGTGTTAAATTGTGCTGCAAGTAGAGGCTGATGTGCTGAAGTTTAAGGGCACGGTGCCACATGAACAACTCAAGCGTATCAGCACTCAGCACTGCCCTTTGGGTCTCTGCTTATGATTTCTGAGAGTAATTTTCTATGGCCAAGGCATTTCCATAAGTCAAGAGAAGGGATACCTCAAGAAATTCCATTCTTCAGGCATCAGAAAAGTTAATTTATAATTTTTGCCACAAATTTAGGTGAGCAAATGAGTGATTTTGTTGGTGTTTGTGTGTTTTAGGGACCAGGGCTGTAACAATCACCAGTGTTTATTGTCCCTGAAGGAAAAATATTTATTATTTTAAACAGCACTTTCTGCTGATGTGAGAAAATTCAAAGTATATTTTTAAACATAAACAACAGAAAGACTTCTAAATGCTTGAAACACGCTTTTAAACAATTTAGCAATACAAAGAAAGTATACCCTGTTGAAGGCAGACTACAGAATTGTTAACATCCTCTCAAGGTAAATCAAGTAATGGACTGTTGGCCTATTTTTCAAACCGCTTCTCCTCAGTAACTTGACATTTGATAGGATTATCTATTACTGTTGGATTTTGGTTGACTCTCTGGTATGCCTGAGAAGATTGTCATCTTGTGATTTAAAGATAATACAGCCAAGCATGTGAAACTGCACACAGAGAATAAACCTTTGACTCAGAACCGACTATTTTTGTAAAAAAAAAAAGAGGATGAATTTGTCTTGAGCTCAGTTTGATACACTCTCAGTTAATGAAATTATCCAGCAATAACTTTCCATTCTAAATATTGCCATGCTATTTTTAAAAGGCTCTGATGGAACTCCACACAGAGCGGTCCGAGCTAACAACGTGAGATATCTGAGAAGGGTGAGTTTGATTAAAGACTTGTGACAATAGCTAATGTAAGCTTTAACTAAAAATGTCAACTCCATTTGTTTTCAGTTTAAAGAGTTTCTGGATCAGAATGTGCAGGTAGGAGTTATAACAATTTCAAGATTACACTTGACCTAGTAGAAAAGATGATCGTGTAAAAAGTGACAGAAACTGTGACTCTGTGTGTGTGCACACGGCTGTCCCTGTGCCTGTGTGTAAATACAGCAACACTGACAAAGAGCTTCACCCTTACAGTTTCCCAAAAGATGCACCTTCTATTTTTATTATTAAGCCTCACAATTGGCAATTCAAAAAGAGAATTAAAAAAAAAAAGAGAGAAAAGAATGAGCTAGAGTGGGCTTTTTATTATGCATAGTTTTGTTTCTTTGAATTTCAAAATTACCTAGCATGCATTTTAAACTTTGGTACAATTTGCAGGCTGTTTTCATTTCTATTTAAAAGGGCTAAACGTTAAGAGTGTGCCTTTGTTTTGCATTTTAATTGCAGGTAACTGATTTGCACAGCAGAACAAAAACCTAATTTTCAGATTATGCATCATGCACTAAGAAATAATTATTGTTTTATGAGGAAAAAAAAATCTTTTCCACATTTTCCCCCCTTGCCCAATTTATAAGGACTCTTTGCCAGTTTATAGGTTGCCAGCCTTCCCAGAACAGCATCTATTACTCTTTAGTGACTCGACAAAGGTAGGCAGAAACACGAGGCATGCAACTGTTTTGACTGCATTCTTTTGCTTGCAACATAACACTTGCCTTTTATTATTTTATCTTTCACAATCAAGGGGTGACTAAATGGTTGCAGGTGGTGATGAAAATAAAAGCCATCCATCATTATTTATTAGGCATGAAAAAGATACACAATAATGTAATTTAATCCCGGAGCAGACAATTATTTCCACATATTGATAATACAATGTGAAAACTGTCATGAATCCTAATGTGATGTTCGCCTTTATTGGTGAACCACTAGTAGCAATGCAAATAATGAAACTGTATCAAAAAGAAGGAAAAAAATCCTTATTATTTGCATATACTAATAGTGTTGCAGAAAAACACATAATTACTAACTTTGGAAAATACAATCACGGCTTGTGTGTTGCTTTGGTTTTGAAGTTTGCAAACGCAGAAGCAAAATGTTCCCCTAAGTAAACACTATCGACTTCTGCATCATCAAAATAATCTCACAAGTTTGGATAAGGGAACTTTAAAGCCATGAACACACAGCTGTATAATCACCACTGGTTTATAGAGACTTCCAGATCTCTCTGCTAATCTATTCATATATTTGTACACGACACCTACGACATTAAAAATCATTTAATACCTTTGCTCCAACTGGGCCTGATTCAAAGCCCACTTAAGTAATCAGAAAGACCAGCATTGATTTTGGTGGGTGTTTGACAAGCCCTTTGTTGCTGCTTTCTATAAATAAAGTTGAGCCTCATTTTGGTCAGAGCAATTCCCGCACAGATTTGCACAGATGACATTCACCCCTCAGCAGACACAAATATGTGCCACTTACGTCTCATTTTGAGGAGGGTAAAAGGGCCTGTGGGCTGGACTAAAATATACATTTTTTATAAATAAGCAACTGTACATGCAAAGTATATCTGCAACTGCTCAGCTAATTTACATTTGAATTACCATGTCTGGGCATGCAAATCAGGTAATTACTTGCTCACATATAACCGGCCATTTGCATGCACAAACACCTATTATATACATTCAGTCACAGTAATGTGTCTGCAGCATGTAGCTGTATCTGAAGAGAAACTACAGAAAGGAAGAGCTTTACATTATCTCTTAGGGACTTGATGTCTTCTGGAGTGGTGTAAGTGATGTTTGAAATTGTTACAAGATCTGTAAACTTGCTGCATGTGTTGTTCCTTAAACTAAAGTATCTTAGACTCAGGTCTATAAGAGGCTATTCCCAGAGCACTTGGGGCAGCAAAACCGTGTAAAACTAGTTACAAACAGTGAGAGCCTCTTTCCCACTCTAGAGACATGGTAAAACCCTGCCCTGTGACAATTTCTGAACCCATGATGGTATTTCCAGAGGGTACCTTTGGGAAGTTGCAGAGCACACCTTGGGCAAACGACAAGAGCTGGAGCCAGATGTAGAGCTGAGGTAGGAGGGTTGGTGTTGGGGCAGCCCTATTCAGACTCCCCTAAGCCTAGCAGCAATTGTTTTACTTCAGTCATCTCAGGTCCTACTACTCTATGTTTAGGAAGGAGCAGAGATGTCACATGTGGTTTCCCAAAATGCTGGGCATTATCCATCTGTCTGTGAGCATGTGATGGACAGCAGCTGCTCTGAGCATCACCTGAAATTAACAGCAGCAGCTGCTGTTTTCCTGCAAAACACGCCAACTGGAGGCAGTGGAAACAACCAAGTTGGAGGGGCACCCACATCCAAGGGTGAGGGGTCTGAGCCTGTCTCTACCACCTCTGGACAGGCAGGAATAGAGGGAGCAGAGGAGTGGTTGCACTTTCACTTTTGCCTTGTGTTTAGGCTGTTGGTTGAAGCATAAGTGAGTTTGAAAAAAAACCCAGAAAAACAATGTGAGTTGTTTTTCTCCATTAATCAGTGCTTTTTTTTTTTTTTTTTTTCAGCTGCCTGGCTTCATCACATTTGTTTGTCTTTTCCTCTCCAACTGAGCTGGGAGATCTGATTTTCCTGTATTTGGCTGAAGAGATAAATTAAAGTTTGCTTTGTTTATAATCAAAGCAGGAGTGATTGTTTGAACATTCTAAAGGAATCACATAGTATTTCATAGGAGTCTGCAAAGTGACAAGAAAGGTGATGGGAAGTCATCGGATGTTATTTCCTGTGAAACTGCATGGATGCTTTTAACAAAGGGAACTCACAATGTCTGTAGAGTTTCACCAAATGGCCTGGGAACTGATGGCAAATTTGTGAAAACATGTTGGAAATGTTTTGTTGATATTCCTGCTGACATTAGGGGCAGATCCTGCATGTCACCACAAATATTTGGCAGTGGAGAAACCCAGAGATTTTGTTTAGCTCGATTTGGAATCAGATAGCAAATTGATCTTGGAGGCTCTCCCTGGAACTCTTCATATTTTTGGAAAACAAAAGGTTTTCAGAGGAAGCCCTGTTTTTATTATGCATGAGATTGTTATGGGAGGAGATAAAGGGTGTCTGTGACTTACAGAAGAGAAGAGGGGAACCAGAGCTTTTGCTGGAATTGAACAGATTATTCCTGGCCTTGGCTTTGTGTACTTTTCCCCAGGAACATGGATTTTTATGTGAGAAATGATTATTTCAGAATTATCTATTATTTATTTATTTATTATTCCCTCTTCTGTGCTTCATGAAATGGGAGATCAGTTACCTGTGGGGTCAGTAAGTGGTCCTGGAGGGAGCTGAGGGAAGGGAATATGCCCAGAACAGACCTCAGCAGTGGGAAATGCTGCTGTGGTGGGATGGGACCTACGTGGAGCTAAAACGAGAGTCCTGGTCCTTTCTGGCAGTGCTGTCATCCTTATCTCCCTTGCTCTGCTCTTGCTCCAAGTGAATGATCAGGCACAGTGAGCCTTGTCTGTTCCTCTTGACCCACCATCTACATGACCTGGATGAAATCCCAGACCAAAAGAGTTTTTCCCTTAACTCCAGCCAAAATTTCACCTCATCTTCCAGTAAGTGATGGTGTATCCTGTGCAGCAGCAAGGGTAGTGCTCTTGCTCACCATGGTAGTATCATTTCCCCATCTTTTAGGCTTCTTCCCTTGGTTTTTGGGAAGCACCCAGGAGAGCTCTGGGAGGAAATACCTCAGCATCATTTCTCCTCTCTGGCTTAAAGAGAAACCCAGGAAAGTCAGCAACACGATCTGCCCTTTCTCCCCAGACACCACAAATTTCTGTGTGAAAGAGCCCAACTATGAAGTAGCAAAATTTCCCAGAGGTGACAAGGGAGGACCTTTTGAGGGACCATGCTGTGTACACTTTTATGGGTTGGTGGATTCCACATGAAGAAAAGAAAAACTCTCCATGGGAAGCTACTGACTTCATAGCTTGCTCAAACGCTAACCATGTTTAGCACAGGGATGGATGTGATAGACTAGATTCATACAATGACCCAAGGAAAAACAACAGGGGAATGTAGCAAGCAGTCAGTTTTGTGGTCTGAACCTCACAGGAAGGACATGTTTTCAGATCAGACTCTGGCTGTAACAGCTAGGCTGAAGTAGGAGAAGCAGAGGAAGCTTCTTCTTGCAATGCCTTTGAGTTATCTCAAGACTGCCAATTTTGTTCTCAAACAAAGGTCCAGTCACAGGGAAAGGTTGATCTGATGGTCTGACTAGTATTTGAACCATCTCCTTGTCCCTAGATATGGTCCCACCATATATCCAGCCACTAGTCCTGCCTGGAACAGGACTGTGTGATCATCATCCCTAGATTCTTTTGTCTTACTCTGGTTTGTCCTGCTTTGTTTGGAGGGTGTAACGAGGCAGATGTGAGAGAAGTCACCCTGTCATGATAAAGGAGCAATCATGTTCAGGGGAGAGCTCAGCTTGAGTGTCATCATCTGCTCTTCAGCATGGTGCTCAAGTGAGTGAGGACTAATTGGAAATAATCCAGTGGAGATCAGCAGCAGGGCTAAAAGACTAGGAGAGGAAGGAGAGAGAAGTGGGGCTGTTCAGGAGTAGAAACAGATGTCAAATGCGTCACAGAGAGGAGGGAAAAATCCTATTCTCCCTGTCTGTGGGGTACACGAGAAATTTCAGGCTTACATTTCAGTTAGAGAGATTAAGTAAAATTTTTCTGATTATAAAAATAGGTCATAGTAGAAGAAGACAACAGATCCTATACAGGCACTGGAATAATCTATTAGCACAACTGAACTTGTTGTTTACTTCCAGAAAAAAATGCTGGAAAGCAGTTTTCTTTAAAAGTCTTTTTCATAACTCACAGCAAATATTTCTCAAGTAAACATCCTTTCCAATGTTCATATATCTGTTGGGTCTTCTACCTCTCCTCCTAGGCAGGGATGAATGTAACAAAGTAGTGGGTGGGAGGAAACACAGACAAATATTTTGTTAAGTAATATACTATATATATTGGGCACAGATAGAAGTAGCATTGTGCTCATTCTGTTTTCATTCTCACCAACACAAGTCAGGCATACATCCAGTCACTAACCTCTTTCTAGGTGTAAAAAATGGATAAAGTGAGTGGTGGATGGATGTGTTGCAAAGAGTTGGTTGTGCATTTTTGGTAAGCCAGCATCTTTGTTTTATTATCTAGTCATGCTTCTGTGCAAGGAGACTGAGGCCAGTCGTATGCATTTTTCTCAAGAGCCAACACTGTTATGGGATATACTGGAGACAGTGTGGGTGGAGCACAATGGTATTAAAAAATAAAGCAATGTCTCCTTTTTCATTTTCCTGTATAAGAACAAATCATTTATTCCCTGCTGGATTTCATGAGTGTGTTATTTACCACTGTTTACTGTAACTAGCTTCCTATTATTACAAAAGTTGGCAGTGTGAGTGTGGGTCTGTAGCTTGCCCGGTTGCATTCCAATTCTTTTCTGCCAAAAATTAAAAAATGGGTTTTCCATGCACCTATCAGATGAAGGAATATATTTAACCACATTTCTTGTTCCTACAGATGCCAGCCTCATTGTCAGAGTCATCAGGAATATGCCATACTCTCTCTCCCCATCAAAGCACCCTCTGATTGGCATCCTATGAGCACCCAGAGCAGAGGGAGTCATTGCAGGGCTGCAGTACAGTAGCACAATACTCAGTCTAATTTTAACCTAGTTAGCTTGACTACCACACACAACAGAACTTAACTTGGACTGAGTTAATTTATCCCAAGAAGAAGGTAAACAGATATTTCTGTGCAACACTTTGTCGTTTCTATATAAACGTGCTTTACAGTGGTTCACAGTAAGGTGGATTTGTGCAGCCTTGCCCTGGAAAGTGTTGCCCAGCATTGTACCAGTAGGAAGGTGTGCTGAGCAGTGGGAAAAACACCACATAGTCTGTCCATTTACCTTCCCAGGTATGCAAGGGTAGGGATTATGCCCGATCACACCATGCCCAAGTATGGCCATGGAGAAAAATATGAAAGAAAGAGTAGATTGAGGGAAATAGCCCCAACAGAACAGGATTATCCCAGGGGCAACCCCGCATGGGGCACAGGACTAGCTTGGGCTTCTCCAAGCGCTGCTGTAGCTATATGAACACGCTGCAGAAAGTGACTCAGTGGTTTGGGTCATCCCTCTGTGAAGGATGCTCAGCAGAATTGAACTGCATGTGTTTGCTCTGAAGAATCTGTTCTGGGTTTCTGTTTTACTTTTCCAGGAGGCCTGTGCCCTTTGTAAACAAAAGGGCTGTCTGCGTAGGACACAGGAAGAGCTGGTGTGCTTGTGAGAGCACTGGCCCAATAAATGGATATATATTTAACTCTCTGCTTGGTGTTATTTTCTCTCTGCTTGGGCAAACAATATTCTGACTGCTTCCTAGTCCTAATGAAACTGCAGGGTACTAATAAAACAAATCCAGACTAATAAAGCATATTTCACCAGTATTAATCCTCTTAAAGTTATCAGGTTTTCACATCCCTAGATAGGAGTAGTACTGTCTGACATAAAGTTGAGAGATAAAAGTAGGATAAAAGAATCATTACCATACAACAGCATTAAGACAAAAATATAATTGCAAAGCCTGAACTTGATTATTATTTAAAACATGTGTTGGGTGGAGGCATCAGCCGGCAGGAAGCATCTGATGCTGATGAACCCACACAACCTCAGCATGACTGACTTTGAGTATGGATGTAAAAGATTTATTAATTTCATTTTTTAAGATGTCCTATTTGTTTTGAAAACATTTGAGGTTGCAAAACACATGAATCCCGTAACTATTTCCATAAAGCCTGGAACTGTGGAACAACATTAGAGGAGGTGGGGGTGGGGAACATTTTTTTTTTTTCTGGGAAGAATTTCCATTAAAATTAAATCTGGTTTAATTATAGCTCCTCAGCAGTGAGTATGTGATTTCTGATTATGTCCCTGGTGGATGCTCAGGTTGGTACTGCTGTGGTTGGATTGAGGTCTGCTCCATTTCATTACTTTTTCCTTGAAGAGAAACCTCACTGGTATTCGTGGAAACCGTGTGTCGGTTTGTGCAGTGTGTCATTATGTATTATCATATCATGCAGTTTAAAAAACATTGTATTGTTGCTTCTGGTTGGAATCTCTTTATGTGGAATACAGATGGCATTATTCTAGGTAATTCTCTTTCCTAATTCCAGCCCTCAAGCCAATCAAACAGAAAGAAAATTGTAGATGGATATGAACTAATTTCTTGGTATGTATCCAAAACCCACAAATAATTAGGGATGGGAGAAGCTCAAAAGCTCTGTAGATTTGGTTTGGATACACACTCAAGCTTGATTCTTGTGCAAAGCTGTAGGGGAACCTCCATAATTAAGGCTGTGCTCCATTACACCGGTGTAAACAAAGTCAGTGGTTACACCAGGGAAAGAGAGTTCAGAAAATGACCCCCTGCCTGAAGATCTCAGGAGAAAAGGGTGGTGTTTTTTTTGGTGAGATTTCTATTACTTCCTGTTTCTGGTCAGGTTGAGGTCAAGAACAGCTTTCTCACAGTGCTGGGGTACTGATGTTCCCATCCCCGACGGACCAGGAAGCACTGGGGAGCATGGAAACGAAGCCTTTCCTAGTACAGGAAAGCACTGCTCTGGGTTGGGTTGGAGCAACGGGCAAAGGTCGACTTCTATTTTGTCTGATCCTGTTCCTCATCCAAAGTGGCAGTGTGGAAATAACAGTGTGAGATAAAAGATGATGGCAACGGATCTGAGCCACCTCACCTATATGGCATGACTTGGAGATCAGAAGCTCCTCCCACTTGTGAGTGACACTGTCGGTACTTCTTTCCCATTTTTAAGCAGAGGGTATTGCCAGTTTTGCTTTTGATAGTAAGGACAGTTATTTTGTAACCCATGGCTGCTGCTTAGCCGTGCCACCACCAAATAATAATACAGCATGACCGAGCTCAACAGAGAAAATACACAAGCATGCAACGTGCCTGCCATTCTTTGCACCCCAGGCCCAATGCTCACCCAAAGATAACCTCCTGGAAAGGCTCACTTCCTTTTCTGCAACTAAAGTGAAGGTAAAGCATCACTAGTGCTGCAGCCCAGTGCAACAGAGAGCAAAACCAGCTGAAAATAGTGTATTAGCAGGCAAATTTTACTGCGTGCAAGCTGACAATACAGGATGAGTGATTTTTTTGTATGCCATCAGCTGCTCTGCTCAGACTCACAGTCAGGTTAACCTGGCAAAGAACAGTTTTCTGTTGAGCTTTGCAGAAGAGTGGAGACATAGTGTTAGAAAGGGGTGCTTTCATCTAAGGAAATTACCTAAACCACTGACAACCAGCCTGTGTGCATATCTCTCCTACGTCTGAGTAGGATGCAGTATCAGACCCTGACACTGATGTGGGAGCTGCCCTAGAAAAAAGAAACAAAAAAAACCACCCAATCCCAAAACAAACCAGCATTTTACAACAAAGACAGCTGGATTGACATTGACCTACACAGACGGCTCTGGCCAGCAGTGACACTGATTGAGGCAGACTTCTGTAAACTGGCGACAGACTTTGAATGCCAGATCCCACAACCAGTCACAAATGACACAAGATACAGCTTTATGTAGCTGTTGTGATTAGGGAACTTTCTTTTACAGTGGGAATGTATGAAAATGCTAGATGCATTACTGGGCTACAAACATTTTTCTTTCTTGATCCCTCAGACAAGGATTTGGTGAAAGTATATCTAACTTTAAATGGGAAACATATTCATGAAGATTTCCAGGGAAAAACTGCACTTAAACAAGGAGTAGTCATCCAGCTCCAACCGCTGGAGAAATGCAGCATCCCTGTGCAGAGACTGCCTTTGGAAGATTTCATAGTCTTCTGTCTGCTGTGTTCATTCAGCTTTTATTTTTTTCCTGTTTATTAGAAAAAAAAAAGTTGTTTTTTTTTTGTTTACCCCGTTCTCAATAGAAGGACCTCTGATGCCTTTGAGGTTTCTGCCACACAAGTGGTAATAAAGACAGTACCAGTGCTTTCTGCTAGCTGTAATATCAGAGCCCCATGCTTCAGAGGAGCTTGAGGACTGCTGTGGTAATGCAAAGTCCAAGAATTTGGGATCATTTATAACCCTTCAATCCAGTGTAATCACAAGGGGTGATGCAATGTCTCTTCAAGTGCTTGTCCAAAAGTATTTCACTGTAGCTAGTGTTCTGTGGACAGTCTTTGGGATAAATGCTAAAGGCCCGTGACTTTGCTCTGCACACCTTTATGGTCTCTGCAGAGTGGCCTCTTTCATCTCTCAGTGCTGTGAGACACTGTGAAGTGGCCTTAAGTGTTGGTCAGCAACAATTCTCTACTTCTTTTCCTAAAAACAGCCTGGGAAGAGGTAGTAAAAAGTGTAGCTATGGGAATTTTAGTCTCTGAATGCACTCTGGGGTTTCTTAAGAAAGTTATGAAAGATCTGCTTTTTAAAGAAGCAGTACTAAAGGGTCCTTCATGGTCTGAATGATGCTTAAGCAATCAGAAGCTGCAATTGCATTAGAAGCAGAGATTTCAGCCACAGTGCTGCTGAGAACAATGGACATCAAGATATCTGAGGATAGATTTGAGATGCCGGAGATGTCTTTCTTCTAGTTCTCTTGCAATTATTTCACAACTTCAGACAATTTACCAGCAAATAGTTTTTCTGAGGGGACAATGTGTGGAATACAGTTTGTGTCAGCCTGCCTTCACCTCAATTCCACCAAATGCCTTCTAATTCTTATTAGGAGGCGTATGTCATGTCCTAAGTCATTCATCCCACTCACAAAACAGTCTAGTGGACATTACTCAGGCAGTACCCTCCTCTTCAGCTTTTCTGTGGATTCAGAATTTTTCATCAAAGTCCAGTCCATAGTGTTTTTTTAGTTATTCAGACTGAGGCCAAAGATTTGTTCTGGATTCATTATGAATTCATATGTAGACTATCAGCTGATCCAAAGTCAGATAATTGATAGAGTACATATAATTATTCACCTTTTTATTTGCAAGGTCTCTAGATCTACAAATAAAGCTCCGTTATGAACCCTGCTTGGATCATACAATTTACTGGGGCAACGGCAGATTCTATACAGGCAAAAAAAAAAAAAAAAGTCTATGTCTGCACTGATTTCCAACTGTGAGAAACTTCGTCAGCTGCTTTCATGAGCAGCCTGAGATGTTGTTGAGGACATGCTGAGGCTCACTGACCTCATGGCAATGTGTCCTAATGTCACATTGTCTGCCTGACTGCAGGTTCCATCTGTAAGTTTAGCCAAGATCAGTGTATGGAAGAAACCAGTTATTCACAGTTGCTTCTTCTTCCTCCATCCTTCTCCTTTTCCAGACTCTGATTTATTGGTTAGGTCAACCTTAAGCCATTTGCTATTTCCTATGCTTCTCTATGACAAGACACATGTACAGACATCTCCATTTAAAATTGGGTCTTTCCTTATCATTTCTTCAGAAACCAAGGACTATGACTCCAAAGGATATACATACAGATCTTGCATGCAGAATCATTTCAGTGAGAAATACAACTTTCTTAGCCCTTTGTCTATCTTAGTGTTCAACCAGTGGCTGACAATACTACCGAAGGAAACCTTGGCAGATTTCCTCAACAGAAAAACACATGAAACTTCTCACCAATAGTGTCCTCTACAGCATCTCCTGAAATCTCAATTCCCAACGTTTGACCTATCTGCAGCATCCAAACAGCAAAAACAAAATGTGTGGCTCCAAAGGGCACCTGGAATCTCAGATAGTCAGATAGACTTTCTCTCTCAAAGACAGGCTTCCTCAAAGCCATAGTGCTTCTTAGGAAGGTGACATTACATTGTCTGGAAGCATTGGATTGCTATAAACTCTCCTATCTGCTTCATTTACTAGAAGGAGAAGGCTACCCAGATACCTCCCTGTCCAAAGAAGTTCTCAATTTCCACTTTATCCACTCATTTACTCATTCCTCTTTTTTTTTTGTTTGCTCTCAGAAAGCCCATTTTCAACTGCCTGGAACTGCTACAGTACTGAGCTGCTTCAATACTGACACAGCTCATCTCACTCAACACGGTGCAGACATGATGGACAAAAGGATGAGCATCATGTAAATGCATGAGTGATATTGTCAGAAGTTGTACACACAGACCTACTTAGTTAATAATGAGACATGCACACCTTCTGTGCACCTCTCTGAACACACATTTAAACATATGGCTGCTAAGATAGAATATATCCTGCCAGCCTTTTTTCTTAATTAAAGTTAGACAAGTTATGAAATACTTTCCTTTATAATAAGCTCTTATTCCTGTGGAGAAATTTCTATTTGTTTTTATCTCATTTGAGCTTCAAGGTTAATCTTAGTTTAAGAATCTCACTCGCTGTGAGAGCAACCTCACTGCGCTTCGGTCTGATCTGTGTGCGTGGGTGTGCGTGCATCCTTTTGTTTCATGCTGAGGCTGGATGCCACTAGCTGAGTATCCTCTCTGCACTGGTTTGTTCTACAGACACTAGCAATAGGTGTAGGTGACTGTGAAAATGGTAGGTGAAGGATATTCTGCAGATTCAATTTAGGGCCATAAAAACAAAAGCGAAGGGGCAGATGCAGTGTTTGTATCTTGTTTCACAAACGTGAGATATTTCCCTTCCTGATCTATTGTAAGTGGGAATTTAACTCTGGAATCCTTATATTTACTTATTTTACTATACAACAGCAGCAAGTGATAATTTATTCCAGCATGAAAAGAGACATTAATAAAGGGGAAAGGATAAAAAGCTAAGCACTTGGATCAAAACAATGCACATGAAATAAAACAATAAATGTCCCTGCTTTATCCACAAATAAATTTGTTGTGTCCTGCATACTTTATGATGATCCTCATGTCATATCTTATGTATGTATTGGACAAATATAGTAGCAATACTGAAATAATTGTTCACAGCTATAGGCACTAAAATGAACGTCTGGATTATTTACACAAGTCCATCTTCCCTTGGACCTTTGTAACTGCAGTAATTTAGGATAATGGCTCAGCACTTTCCTTTAGAACATAATTATTTTATTTTTGTAAAAGCTGTTTGCTTTCCTATTTTTTTTTTCAGGATATGTAATGAATAACATTTTGTGGAAAGATAAAAAGCCACCTTTAAATGCTGCCACAACCAGCCACCACCTCCTTTTTCTCTGTAATTTGCAGGCACTATGGTATTTCTTACTCTCTATAGCTGCTTTCAAATTCTTCTTTCCTTTCCATGCATATTTCTCATGACTCCCATTTCATGTTCTCTATTGGCTTTTTTTTTTTTCTGCTCCAATCTTTGTACTGTCTCTCCTGAAAATCCCTCACCTACACATACTTGCTTCAGCTCTCTCCTCATTTATTTCATTAGGTCTTCAATGGTTAGACACCAGGTAATTCTTAAATGTTTCAATTCCATGCTAAAATCACATTCCTATAAAGTTCTGGGTGGGAAGAGAAGTCCTGATATGTTGTATGCTGTCGTAAGTGCTCTGTCTTGAAGATATCCTCTCTCATGTAATAGACTCTATCACAAACTCAGTGAAATTCTTCTATGATTCCTCTGGACTTCCACATGTGCGCAAGTTGACCTAACATCACATTCATCTCTATCTGTGACATAGAGGGGCAAAAGGTACTCCTGGAGGAAGTCAGTGCATGGTAAGAGAAATAAGTTTACATGTTAAGAGTTTTAGCAGCCTGTAATTGACATTTCTGACAGCAGAGCAGTTTGGTCCAATGGCTTATAGTTCAAGGAGTGACAAACTCTAGCACCTGAAAATCTCAACCCTCCAGTGACCCCATCTTTTGACTGCATTACTTCCTCCTCCCTTGAAATATTGGAGTACAATCTCTCTTAAAGATGGGGTGTTATTTATTAAGAATTTTTCTAAAAGAAGACAATACTTAGGGGCCAAAAAGTGAGCTCTTTGTAATACATAAAAAGGGCTTTTTCTGCCTTTGTAGAGAGGGTGCAATTCAACACATCCATTGTATAACCCCATTTAACCATCAAAAATGTTGCTGAGAACTGAAAGATAAAATATAGATCTACTGTTCATTTTTTTCCCCCACTTGATCTTTTGTGTTTGATCATAAATGCACATTGTGAAAGATGTCTTATACCTCCAAGCTAAACACTGTTTGCTACTCATTAGTGATTTATAAATGATATTTTCTCCCTGGTGACATATCTTTTGATATGATTCTCTAATAATAACATCCACCAATATTAAAATAAGAACATCCCCATGTATTGTGATCACCTTCAACCACATTTCCTCACTAAAATTAAATTTTAGCACACCAACTGATATTGTATGCATATATTTGTCTACCATCATTATAAATCTCCTAAGGGTCTCTATAAAATGATAGTTTTGCCTCTTTGCAGTAATTCTACCTAATGCTCCAAAGCAAGAAACTAATTACATGCTGACTTTTCTCTAACTTTGATCTTTCAAAACCCATACTCTGAAGTTTCTATAGGTAATCATATAATTACAATACACTAAGTGGGATGAAATTAGCCATCAACTTTTTTTCCCCTCTAAATAGCATTAACTCTTCTTACAAATAAACATTTAATTTTAAAATATTCATCTTTCGGTAGCTCATGATTTATGACATCCCAATATATACATTTCTGTATGTGAGATTTAAAAATAAAAGAGAATTATATCCACTAATGTTTCTAACAAACGTCTTATTCTAACACAAAGAATTTCAGTGGAAGAGGCTGCGCTAAGATTTCTTGAAAAATATGTTTAAGGAAGGACAAGGATAAACGAGAGGGGTATTAGGAAATTACTGCTATTTCTCAAGGGAATATTTGAGTCTCGAAAAAAATGACCTCATTTGTATTTTCTCAATGAATTTGTATGATATTTCCTGTAAGAAAAATTGAAAACAATTGTTGCTTTCAGTTGAACTCTATTGCTGTAGAGCAAAAAAATATAATCTTGGATTTTCTCTTTGAAAGATATAAGTTTAGCTTACTTATATGTTTAGGCATAATAGTAACAAAGTTTGATTTTTAAAGATAACACGTATCACAACCTGCTTAGACAACAGAGAAATACTGTGCCGTCCAGTGTTTCTTCCCTTTACACTTTCAACCTGCTATTTCAGCTCAGCAGTAAAACCAGAAAACCCAGCCATCCAAAATGCTGTGATGTCCTCTCTGCATTTGCACACAAATGAAGACAAATACAAACTCCAACATGCACAAAGATGACATGCCTCTGCCTCTCATCAGGGTCTGCACTTATATTTCCTCAGATGTAGGTGTCCCACTGGCTGCCACGAGGTCAGGCTTGCACCCGGGAGGAGGCAGTGAGGAGCTGAATTAACTGTCTTTCATATCTCCATCCATTTTTTACCCTACTGCCAGGAAGGGACATGAGGAGGCATGGCAAAACTCAGCCCTGTGCAAAAACTCCTCTCCTGGATGAGCACTCCAAATTAAAGGAGAGCTCCAAAATGATGCCTAGGCAGCATTTGTGTGCTGAGAGGAGAAGAGGGATGCTACGTGGTCAATATTAAATTACAGACACAGTTCCAGATGAGAGTGGAGTTAAAGTGGGAGGTTGGTTACTGTGGCCCCATGACAGCCCCATGATGCTGCAATGTCCATTGCTCACCGGAGCGTCAGGGGAAGAAATGTACATGAGCCCAGCCCCAAGGCTGAAAGACCTCCTGCCCCACTGCACAGCCTTCCTGGGAGAGCAGAGCAGTCCAAATCACAGCTAAGACTGGGAAGTCTCTCCGTGCCAGACACTGCCTGCCAGGGTTGGCTTTGCAGATGACTCAGCAGTGCCGAAAGGAAATGTGTCGGTGAAACAGGCCTCTACCTTTACTACATCCCATCTGTGCACCTTGTTTGTCTAATAACATTCAAAACCGCAGAAAAATCTGAACACCACATTCACTTTAAAGCTGAATAAACAAAATTTGTTTTGACTTATCATCAATCATGCCATGTGATCACAGGGCATATTGTGTGCAAACGGCAGTTGTTTTATCTGGAGCTTCAACTTTTAAAAAATTCAAAACAGTAAAGTTGTTTATTTGACACTGGTCCTGACCCCCAGACTTTAGCGCCGCATTCTGACAAAGTGAAAGAAAGAAAACACATTTTGCTTCTGCACTGCTGTGGCATAAAGGAAACCCAGCTTCTTGGGAGACTTTTGACACATTCCTCGAATTTGAAATGTACCAAGAAGAACTTTATCTCATTCTTTTTTATTTTTCTAGAAACTAGAGGAAGAAAGGTGTTTACATGGTATTGCACATGGTAGCAACTCTCATTATGAGGATGTGCAGACACACAGTATGTGCATTTAGCTTTGGGAATTGCATTACTTAAGAGCCCTGTGGTTAGAAAGATGAATTCAGACAGACAATAAGGAATAACAGTTTGAAAGCCATGCTCATAAGCCGCTTGCACAGATCCAGTTAACAAATGACAGGCTTGCAAATATTTTTTTCATGAACTAACTTGAAACTATTCTTGAAAAAACAATCTTTTCCCTCCCTTTGTTTCCTCCATCAGTAAATAGATGTGAGGAGATCAAAACACAGTACCTGTACCTCACGTTGTGTTTACATGTGTACCTGTGTCTCTCCAGATGAGAGAGTGTATTTTGTCTTCAAACATCAGAAATGACAAAGCACCTGGAAAGACTGCAGATCACTGAATAATACGTGGCCATTATGTATGATAATGAAAGTTTCCTTCTTTTTTTTATACCTCTACAATTAACATCATAATTCTCATCTAAGAATGAAGAGCAATTATACATCAGGAACGTCTAAAACTTTCACTCCATTCTGTACAGGCAGTTTTGTGCTACTTTAACTTCACCGCTGAGGACTAACTTTCTAATTCATCATATGTCCCCCCCTCCATACAAATCTAAACACATTCTGCTATTTAAATCTAGTGGCACAAAGGAAAACTGACTTCTAGAGAGACGTTTGACTTTTCCCTTCCATATGACAAGGCTGTGGCTAAGGAAAAGCACCAGAACTGATTTCTCCTCCAGATATGCTGTTTTATCTTGGATAAGTCTATTCAGTTCTGTTTGCTCACATTTTAAGGATGATAAAAAATAATAATTAACTTCCAAATAAAGGTGGTGTGATACCATCTAATATAATGTTTTTTAAGTGGTTTGAAGTCCCCAGTTACAGGAATATAAGAGCTACCATAAATGTTTTCAAGGAAAGGCTTGCTGGGAGAAGTAATGTCTTTTATTAGATCAACTGGTATTTTTGAAAAAAATGGACCTGCTTTTGGGCACATGTAGTTTTGCTGCTTCCATTTCAGTGCTGAAGAAGAACCTCTATAACCACATCTGTAGGTCTGATAAAGGTTATTACCTATGAACCTTACTCTCTTCCAAGTCTGGACCATGTAAACTTCAACAAACCTGTTTCTGCAACATAAATAACCTGTGCAAGGGTCTGTGCAGTCTCATAGGCTCTGGAAGCAACCAATGTTGGACACTTTGGAGGCAGGTGAAAGAGTGCTTATATTTCATTCAATGCAGAATAATGGGATACTTGGTGCTTTCTACTCCATAACTCCAACAAATGCTCTACCTTGCTCTTTCCCTTCATTTTAAAGTAGATGCTCACTTGTTTTTCAAATTTTTATGCATGTTTCCACCTAAGATTTCATAGAATCATAGAATGGTAGGGTTGGAAGGGACCTTTAGAGATCATCTATTCCAATCCCCCTGCAGAAGCAGGTTCACCTAGGTCAGGTCTCATAGGAACGTGTCCAGGTGGGTCTTGAAGACCTCCAAGGAAGGAGATTCCACACCCTCACTGGGCAGCCTGGGCCAGGGCTCCCTCACCCTCACAATAAAATAGTTTTTTCTTATGTTTAAATGGAACTTTTTGTGTTCCAGCTTCATCCCATTGCCCCCTGTCCTGTTGCTAGATAGGGATGCCCCAACCTCCTGACACATTTCATTTACCATAGTTTACACACAGTCACTGGGGCTCAGGCCTTAATGTTAACTGGTTGGCACAAATAACCTCTTGAACCTGTCAGTCTAATCCCACTGATTTGGTTTTATCTTCGTGCTCTCTCTTCAGTGCATCACCCTGTGACTGTACTGAGTGACTGCCACAGAACCGCACTCCATCCACAGCAAACACGCTGACAGAACTTCACCCAATAGGGTAAGGGATGAAGTCACTTATGAAACAGAGTTGGAAAAAAACAGAAAGAAAAAGAAAACATTCCCTCAAGATCAAGAGTCTGAATGTCTTCTTTCCTTCCTTTGTGCTGATCTTGGGAGGAGGCAGGAAAAGCGAGACTGTGGAAGATGAGTTGTATTTCTGCCGTGAGTTAGAGGAAGCTCTATTCAAGATAATGACACCTTGTTGGTATAAGTTGGGTCAGAATCAGGTCAGACTCACAGAGAGCCTCAGTTCCTCCTCCCCACAGATCGGTGTGCAGCTAATTGTATTTGGATGAATATTCTAATAAAGATGTGACCTTTAATGCCAATTGGTGGTTTTAATTTTGATTCATAATCAGTCACCTCAGTGTGATCCCTTCTCATGTGCGAGCAGCAGTGAGGCCACTGTGCATATTTACACACAAAAAACAAATATGGGCCCAGGGAAGCATCCCGTGGGGTGAATGCATATATTGCAGATCTTAAAAAGAGATTTGTACATTACTGGATTTGAAGGGAATAAAAGTGCATAAATTCCTAGGAATCAAAGATAAGTCAAAGGGGAAAAAAAGGCATTCACAAGTAGAAAGCAACCCCCAAAGCTCATGAATAGCCTAATTATGAGGGAGCCCCACAGGCAAATGCAAAGTTATCAACACAATTGCCTTTGGATCTCACAGAGGGGTCAGATGCTACCCTCAGAAGATAATATTCTGCAGCATAGCACCTGGGTCCTGTACTTTCCTGTGCCATTCAAAAAATCACACCAAAGGACAGTCCAAGGAGGTAAGAACTGACAGAAACCCAACACGGACATTGCCATAATGCTTGTATGTTCATGAATCAGTTGCCTTTTCTCGTTGTGTAGCTTCTCTTGACACAAACACACTCAGAATTGATGTAGCTTCCCTTCATTAAATTCTCTACTACAACTATAGGTAAAAGGCTCTTGTGGCCTTCAGTACATGGCAACAGTGAGACACCCAGTGCAGATAGCATTGTGTAGCAGAAAGATTTTGTGATGGTGGAGTCTTTCTGCCAAGACACAAACTTCTATATTTCTCAATTTTATGAAAGTAAAAATAAGTTTTCTCTGCCGCCTCCCATGTAGCAGAAAGCACTCAGTCATCCTGGAGTTAATAGTGTGCTTGGAACTGTAATGGCAATTTCATTTCTTCACCAAACGTGTTTCAGCCAGATTTGCAACATATTCCTAAACTGTTTGGAGTCAATGATGTGCAAGAAATGGCCACAGAAGTGAAGAGTACTGAAGAAAGAGGCAGAAAGAGTTACTGCTCAGAGGCAGATACTTTGGTTTCAGAAGGAAAAGGGCAAGAAATGAGCTCTACCTATCGTCCATGGACCTCAACTTCCTTTTCAAATACAATCTGATCTGATAAAGGTTACTCTTTGCCTTCCTGATTCACTCCAGCCAGGCTGACTTTTGCTCTCAGTCCCACTCCTGTCTCTTCTTTAATCTCCCTTTCCACAGACTCTTACAATGTGAGTTTGCTTTGGAAAATTTGGTCCTTGCTTTACCTCCATGGCTGCACCAACCAACCTGTGACCATCTGGCTCTGCTGATAAGACTGTGCAAAGTAAATATGACTGTATGAAGAGTTTGGCTCTTTATACTACTCCTCTTTATACTACTCTGCCCTTCATAACCTGAGTGCTAAAGTCATTATGCTCGTCTCCAGATCACTTAACAGGGCTCATCTCTTTTACAATGCTAAGAAGTACCAGCTGCTAATTAAAGGTACAATACGGTCTCTTTAAATCCTTCTCACATTTAATATCACATGTATATTCATGTGCTTAAAGGATATACGTACACTTGCATTCCTGCATATTTCTACCTCTCTTTAGATACTGCTTTTTGCCTGAAACTATGAACATCTAATTGGTGCCTTGCTCTACATTCTCGAATGCAAGCAAAGGAGAGAAATCCTGTCTGTATCTGTGTCCCTTGCATGTTTGTGTACAGGGATGACTCCAACGCAGGAGTGGAGAGAGATCAGAGGAGCTTTTTGATCTGCTTCAGTAGTACATGATGTACCAATCTGTGGTTTGAGCTGCTTCAAGGGGCTGTAACTTCTGGTAGCTAAATATACCCGAGATTACAGAAAGCTAAATGCTCAACTTGTCCCTGTTGTACTCAGGGAGCAAGGTAGGAGCATGCTGACATTACTCTGTGATCAGTGAAAACACACAGGGCTGTCCTGAGATGCAGCGCAGTGCTGATTTTGTCTTTTGTATACCACAGTAGAAATATTGTCCTGGATTAGTGGTTCATTAGGATGAGCTCGGGTTGAGAGGTTGTGATAAAGCAGAAGAGAAAACTTCCCAGTTGAAAATGGAGCTTGCTAAGCTTATGAACAGAAAAAAATGTAATGCTTTTCTCTGCAGAATGGAGGTCTCTGCTCTGTGTTCCTAGAATTCCTAAACATAAGGTTATCTCTTTACTTTTACTTAGTAAGGACCACTCATTTATCCTATTAGACTATAGGCTGTTTTCCTATTTGCTGTGTTGAATTACAGGAGCATCATACAGTTTTGGAACAGGCAGTTTAATTGGATTTGGAATTCGTTTCAAAGAGAGAATCTAGACTGAGATAGTGTATGTGGTTTTAACTAAAATAATATTTTGTTAGACTCTAATATGATCTTAATACCCATATGAGACAGGGTAATACCATTCAGTGTTCATCTTAATTAACTAACATTAACTATCATTAGATTTTTATATGGTACAATGCACATTACTCCATAACTTCAACACAGATCACATACAGCTAGATTATAATGCATAATATCAATCATGGTTTTCTCCAGGCTTTCTCAGCACCTAGCTTTGATTTTAAAAGTTAAGGTCAATGTTAAGTGTTACACTTCAGCTGAAAAAGTTAAAATCAATGTTAATTAACAATGTTAATTAAATGTTAATCAGTTAAATGAAAGCATTTTTCATCCACTTCCCCGATAAATTGTGGTCAGGTAATCTTGCATACATTGTTTCAGATGTCATATGAATATGTCATCACCCTTGGGATGACTAGAAGGGAAGTCCAAGACAACCATTTTTGCAAAGATAAAACAAACTGCTTATCTCAGTACAAAGGCAACTAAATTGCACTGGAAATCCAGACTCCTAAATAGGAAATTAAAGGCACAGCAATACAATGTCACTACTGCTAGTCTCAATAGTGACCACTGCAGTACTCTAAATCTGAGGGGTTAGAATGGTTTTAGGTGTCTGCGAGCCTTCAGCTCTTCACCCAGATATGTGACTGACTGTATCAAAGGCAAGACTTGCTAGAGTAATCTTCAAGTGCACTGAGGACATATCTGCCCCCATCAGCAGCCAAATCTAGACTGAGCTTTGGCAGTCAGAGACTCTACTGCTCCAGCAAATTTATATAGCCAGGGATGCTGCTGCCTTGTTTAGTCCAGGGACCTGTGCTAGGCAGGGGAACAGAAGGTTTAGTAGGATGGCATACCTGCATTTCAGCCTCAGCACTGACTTCTGTAGTATTGAGCTGCAACACAGCATAAAGGATCCTATGTCCCATCAGTGCCAGAAATGATCCACTATTAACTAAACTGCAGTAGAGTAGAGTAGAGTAGACACACTGGATTATACCAGGGAAAAAACCCATAAGCAGCAATTTATATCCCACCAAGCTGGCACCATAAAAGGAAAGATATGGAAGATGTGCTGTTAGGAGCACTGGAAAGCAACGGCTACATGCAACTGGGCTGGCTGACCCAAAATACAGATGTTTTAAAAATCTTGTAGTTTAACCATAAACCACACTTCTAGCATGTCTACTTGGTTAGATCTGGAGCCTGGCATGAACATACTATCACACAGGCATCTCTGAGCAGTACTTGTTAGCATGCCCATAAATCACCCATTTGCCGCTTGTTATAAAGATGAGCTCTTCTCTCTCAATCTAGTCGTAAATCTAATTGTCAGATTTCTAGAGCACTTGATGCCTACACATTAAACTATAGCGTAGATAATGAATGACAGCAATTTGGTTTGGTTTGCCTGTGTTCTAGCATTCTCCTTGTGGTTCTGGGGGGTGGGCATTCGTTTTCTTGTGTTTACACTAAGTGCAGTGATTGCCTCCTGGGAAAACAGGCTTTTGGAGTTAGTTTAGTAAAAGAAACAAGAGCTATTTTTTTTTTTTTGTGGCTGCAGGTCATAACTAGCACAGGCAACTAACAGCAACTCATAGGCCAAAGTGCATGGGCATGGGCATCCCTGAATTATCTTAGTTTGGATATGACTTGAATCTAACTCTGGTTTGTTTCAGTTATCATGAAATATTAGATGAATATTTGAAGTATATAGAGCACTTGAAAAATATAACTGCTCTATCCTGAGTTTATAATGTCAATGGATACAGTCCAGTATACACTCCTAAAGCTCACAATAGTTTTCATTCAAGTTGAAAAATTATTGTGTACAGTATTTTTCTGGTGTATATATGTATATATACACATATACATATATATTCTGTGTGTATATATAAATATGCACTAATGTATAGAATGTATATATCTTTGACACAATTCTTCAAATGCCTTAAAGATATTGCTTACAATCAATTGGATTTGAAATTTAAACTCCAGTTGGATTTCAGTCAAAGCCACAGTTCCTTGCATGTTACTGAGATGGTTCTTTTGGCTGAGAACTAGGAACCTACCCTGTAATGTAGAAAAACTATTTAAAAATAATATAATAAAGCAGTGACATAATTGAATGTGGATATCAGCATTTTGCATGTCAGTGGAAATCAATATTTAAAGTGTGGTTCCACTTTGAAAAAGGTCCATATAAATATGTTGCCCTTCTCATCAGGTCTGTCTGGCCACGTGTTCAGGGAGACAACTCCTGTTTCTGCTGACCAAGTATTACCCCTTCCTTTGTCTTTCCCTTCAATTAATACTGAAAATGCAAGTGAAGAAAATGCAGAACAGCTACAAATCCCCTGTGAGGCTTTCTGATAAGTCCATCACAGTGGTTCAGTTTGGCCTAATGTGAACATCAACCAGAACTTTGGCTCTGCCTCTTCTATGTGCTGCCCATTGGAAATGCTCAGCTACAAGAGAAAAGAGGCTATATAGTACCTCTGAAGAGCTTTGTGTTGTCAACTTTCTTTGGACAATCTTTTTTGGCACAGAAACTCAAATCTCCTTACAAGAGGAATTTAAGGTGCCTACTGTTGCACAGCCATAGATGCTCTGTCATAATGGCAGAATCTGTAACACTGAAGTTAGGTCTCTGGTCCCTTGTATGTCCATTGAAACAGAGCTTAAAAGATGCCACCAATTAGTCAGTTAATAGGAACTGTAGTCTAAACTCCATCACTTCCAAGAACGATCTGCAAAAGGAGGTCTACTTAGGAACCACATCCCTAAAGTAAAACATTCAAACCTTTCCTTTCAAGATGGAAGAAAACAACATTCCACTCCCTCCCTTCCTTCCCCAAAATGGATTCAAAGTATGGTTAAAGTTGTGGTATTTTTCCTGGTAGTTAGTGGCTAAAACCAGATCCTGGATGTTAACCACCCTGTATAGGGGAATCCAAAGCTCTCTAAGACTATGTCCCACCTTTCAGCATAAATATTTATTTCAAGGCTTCCCTCTCTTCTTCTGCAGTGACCAATTATTCAGGGACTAATTGTTAGAGCTTGAGATCAGTGAAGAAGAAGCAGCAGAGTAAGCACAAAACCAGGCTGTGATGGTCACGTGTCCTACTGTCATGTGGATTTCTACTCCAGTCCATGTTCTGCCAGGCACCTCATTGGTGTAGGTATGTTTTCAATGAAGCAGATGATCTCCACAACACAGCAGTGGAACTACAGTTTAAGCTTTAAATTTATGTTGATCTTGGTTGTCTTTTTGTGCTCTACATGTATTCAATTAACTCCAGCAAGAGTTTCACAAGAATTAAAAAGTCTTCTGCAATCCCAGAAGTCTTCTATAATGCCAGCAGATAGTCTTGTGGGAGTAAGAAGATAAAGCTTCATCTGTGTAATAAGGGAAAGCTGTAAACAGTCAAAGCGTTTTGATGGACATGGCTATGATCATTATCTCCCTTGCTTTTACCTGTCTCCATCTGCCATGGTCTGAGAATTCACACTTGCTCCATGGGCCAGATGAGCAGAAGAAACGTGACTTGTGGAAACGCGCAAGGCTTGGCACAGGATGCACACTGGACTGCCAAACACTCTGAAAACTGACAACTTCTGGGTATGCCAAACTTTGAGAGGCTTAATGTAGTCTCCTCTGAATTTCAGTGCTTCTACTGTTAAGCAATGTCTGATTGGGATCTTAGAGAATAAAGTGTTGGACTAAGTGATGAAAGAGGCAGGTAAGAGTGTAAATCCTGACTGAATTCACTTTTTTTTTTTTTTCCTGCAAGCTTTGCAAAAAAAAAAAAAGAAAGAAAGAAAATAGAATTCCACTACTTCATCCCCATCTGCCTAGTGTCAAGAGATAGACCGCTCCTTTCTCTCCCTAGTTCTCTACCTTGGGCACAATGCCACCTTCCTGCATGGCTCTGAGAGGTAGGAGATGTCTCAGTGCTCACCCCTCCCATTCCTAAAGGCTGAAGTTACCAAAAGGGCTATTCCCATAATCATGTGTCTAATGGATAGTGCAGGGAACAACCTTGGTTCTCTAACTAAGGAAGCTATCCAGGAAAGAGAACAGTTCCTAGCAGGATGGAGAGTTTGTTCCATGCTGCTTCTGCTGAATAAGGTCATTCAGGGAAGTGATCTTTGTCAGGCTCCAGCTAGGATAAAGAAGGTGGCACAGCCATTGTGATCATAGAAGAATGTGTCTGAAAACCTCAAACTTGTACCAAAAGAGCACCTAGAATGGCTTTAATATGGCAGCTAAAATGAATAATTGCCTGACCATCACGGAAGAATCTAAGAAAGCATTTATAACCCATGTAATTATTTTGAAGCAGCAGACACATGACGGAACCCCAGGAGGTACAAAACAAGAGGCACAAGCTTACGCAACAGCTGCAGTAGTGTTGAAACCAAACAGCAGCTCAGGAAACGCTGGAGTGCCTCTGCCCTGGAAATTTCACAATGATGGAGAGAGACTCCTGGCCAAAAAGAGCAGCAATGTTGATGGTGGGAGAGGTAAAGATCACTCACGCTGAAGGCCAGCATGACCCTGGGGCTCTGCACAAGTCAAACTTGTTTAAGCTTGGTTTGATAGGAAAGCCTTGTTTTTAGCACCATTATCTATGCAATTGTTGTTCCACATCCACAGCCTTTCTATCACATTACTTCTGTGCTGTTACCCAGACATCCAAAGGCGAAAAGGTAGGGAAACATCAAGCAAACAGCTCTAGGGGTTGAAATGAAGACATTAGTCAAGGGCCAATTTGGGATCATGCAGCAGGGAGATAGGAAGCCAAAAGAAGACTTAGATTTGGATTCTTAGTTTTTGATGTACTGGTTTCCAGGATTCCTTTAGTATTTGGAGAGAGTATTTTTAAAATAGAGCACATCATGCTGCCTGTATATTTGGGAGCTATTCAGTGCTTTAACAACTAGAGGACAAATTAAAAGGAAAGGTTGTCCAGCATGAGATCTTGAGAGGCAAGAATAGGTGAGGCGGTGAGTGGGATTAAGGCGGCTCAGCCCCTTGCAGCCCTGCTTCATCCCTCTCAAAATTGATGGGACATAGAAGAATGGGTTAAAATTGTCACTTCTTACTTACTATGTTGAAAAATCTCTACTCTGTCCTATAGTGATAGCTTTCCTCTTTTTTTTTTTTATTTGCATCCAAGAGGACTGTGTGGTAACAAACTGCCAAGAAAAGAAACTGGTGAGTCAGTGAAAGGAAATTTAGTAGAAATGATAACACTTCACAAAAATGAAAATTATTACATTTACTGTATATGGGAATGGTAAAAAGTCCTTTTTTATTGCACTTGGAGTTGAATAGGAAAGGACTGACATTTCCACACTGGTATATAATATAATTTGCTTGCCAGCAGTTTGTTTTTCTCTTAAATGCAAGTGGTTTTGACAAATTTCTTAGCAATACAATACTCCTGTCAGAACCTGTGCATGGCTATTGTGACTATGTAGGAGTCTATTTTTCTGGCCTTTTTAATTTTAATAATCCAATATCTTATTTCTCTAAGGAAACTTTTAAGATTTCTGCCCAGCAGCATCTGGCAGTTTCTGTTTTGCAATAATAATAATAAAAACATGGAAAATACATGCAAAGTGTCTCTAACATCTTTTATGGCTGAGGATAAACAAAGAGATTTTTTTTTCCATTCATCTCTTCTGAGTAATATCCCTGTAGAAGACATCAAAGTTTAGTATGTTAAATATAGGATTTCCCAGCCCTAGTCTCAGTGGAATATAAGAGGATGATGCATGGAGTAAAAAATTTAGTTACCTTATTTTTCGTCTGTGGATTTGGTTTGCTTTCCTAACTGTTTTTGCTATTTATGGAGCTCACATTATAATGAAGTCTGGTTTTCAGTTACAATGAATAGGACTTTCTGCTTCTGACCTGGAGCTTTCAATCTGGTATCAGAAAGTCAGATGAATAATAATGATTTTCTAATATGTTGGGTCATTGATCTGAAGATTTGATTATACAAGGTTCCTTGGGTAAAAGAAACCCAAGGAACTGTGTGCAGTACTGCCTTCTCCAGATAAATTCCTAGGTTCAATGAGTTAAGGGCAAAAGATTTCCTGCCTATGGTACTCGAGCTAATAAACTGGGTAAGGCATCAGCAGGTCTTAATTGAGTTTTAGGTCTTATATAGTCGGTCTGTGTAGGTGAGAAATTTACATTTAGTCTTGGACTGGAGCATGGATAAATACAAACCAACTTGTTTGTGATGGAGAGAGAAGCTCCTCTATATGCAGCACAGAAATACATTCCTTCAGTCAACATAAACGAAAAGTGTGAGCTGGTAAGTTCGTTAAAAGTGGGTTACAGAAAAAGTTAGCTCTGTAAAACAAATTAGTCCATCTCAAAAAGCTTTTTTCCTCATCTGTATCCAGACAG
Organism: Urocolius indicus; assembly: GCA_013401255.1. NCBI lineage: Eukaryota > Metazoa > Chordata > Aves > Coliiformes > Coliidae > Urocolius > Urocolius indicus. Next base: position 319,757 of record WBNH01007126.1, read on the forward strand.
GGTCTTTCCTTTTTAATTTTCAGGTATAATTTCCAGTAGACAACCACATGGAGCAAGGGCTGGGGACATGGGCATTGGAGATCCCAGAGATAAAAGAAGCTCTAAATAATACATGGAGAGATTCTTCATCACCTCCACCATGAATAACATGTGGAGAAGTGGAGTTCTTGAATAAATGTATCCCTAAGAAGGGCCCATTAACTGAAATATGCTAGTCAGACATGTTTAAGTTATGCTGCCTAGTTTCAGAAAGAAGAGAAACTAAGAAGGGCAGGGAGCTCTGATACAAGGTTTTCGTTAATTAAGCCCAAATATACATCATTCCTCCATTTGTTTTTCCTTTGAAAAGTTTTAACACTTTCTTTCCCATAACTGAGTTTCCCCTGGACTTTAATTTTCTAGTGACAGAAACCAAACACACTAAGTTGTACTGCAGAGAAGAACTCACTCTAGTGCAAGAGATATGTTACAACATGTGAGAGAAGAGTGTTTGTTTTTGTAAGGTTTAAAATATTGCTTCTTTATTTTCCACCCTAACTCTGAGAACTTTGGCATTTGAATAATTTACCGTGTGTTTAAGGCTGGTAGCAATATTGGAAAAGAAATATGATAATCACATGCTGCCACAAAGCATTCTATACCTCGCTCTCTTTTCCAGCTCTAGTTTCACATGTGTTGGTTCAATGGAATATTCAATAGACATTTATAGGAAATAAATTGAGAGATGAATGTAAACCATATGGCATCTGGAGGTTTATTTGTAAAGCCCCTGCATCAAAGCTTTCTCCAGATCACACCATATTAGCTATGTTTTTCCAGTCCAGCAGAATCAGGAAGGTAACCACAGACTTCCTTGATGGAAAACACATGAAAAACAGAGCAAATCTTAATATGTAGCTAGAGCAACTGTTCAAGTAGCATCATTTAGAATAATTTTATTACGAATGTGTAAGGACCATTGTTTAGTGATGGATTCCAAACCAGAAACCAAATGCAAGTTCATTTGCTAAACTCTCTGACTGTTAATTTGTAGAACTCACAGACCATTAAAATGTATCAAACCATACATAATTAGTGTTTGTACTTTTAAAGCACTTAGGACAATTAAATACTTTCTCAAAACAGAAATGCTGGACTGGATTTATATAAAGAGACTTTTCCCACACAAAACATTTCATAGCCAATCGCATCCTTCTAAGTAATAAAAATTATTGATTGGGCTGAGAGGTTTGTTGTTGATCTGATTTATTTTTGTAGCAAAAAAAGAGAAGAATTAAGCTGCTCTCAATCTGAAATGCTTACTGTTTGCTGGAGTTTGGCAACAGCCAGCATTGCATCTGAAATCAAATTAAATTGTATTCTCATGCAGTATGTTTCATAAATCATTAGGAAATGTCAAGAGCTCGTATATAGTTGTGTTTTGGTGTTTTTTCTAAGTTTCCACTTACTTTGTAAAACAGTTTTCATTTTTCAATGTCAACCCCTTTTCAGCCACTTAGACCAACTGTAATGATTTGTGTGTTAAATTTGCTCGTCACATGAATATTTTTAATAACCCATTTAATATTTAATATGCTGCACATATTTGCTGGGCCAGTAAGTTACAAGGTGCAATGCCAACTCCACATTACTACTCCCAGCGGTGCAAGTATTTAACTTGTGTACCAGAACAACATGCTCAGAAAGTGAAGAAGATGGGAGAGTTTGCAGGGTGGTTGATTCACGTTGGCTTATGAGGCTTCATTCAGGAAGCATTTTTGCCTAGGATGAGGCAAAGGACTAGGGCCTGTTTGAATACTTAACTTCAGATAGACACTTAAGTCTCGTTGACTTTAATATTAAGCATGTGCTTAAAGACAGACATAAAATGCAGTCTCATCTGTAGGAATCTTTCCACTGACTTTAATGGTCTTTGGATTGCACCCTGATATCTTAGCTCAAAATAGCTGTTATTACAGTAATAAATGATTTGTAAAGCCATTCTTTTGAATAGGTACATTTATACTACAAAATCATAATGACTTCTTTAAAAATTCCTACACCGCAAATTCATACATTTGGGATATTACTCTCCTCTTCATTAGGGCTTCACACTTCCGTAGCTCTTTCCAGTCCAATAGTTAAGTCTTATTATGGATTTAGTAAAGTATTTCTACTCCCATTTTACAGATGGAGTAAAGGAGGTGGAGAGAGACAATGGGCGTCATCCAGTGTGGGAAGCTTCCCATTGACTCAGATGGGTGCTGGACTGTAAGGTTCAGCCTTCCAGAAGACACACAGGTACCTATTTCACACCAAAACCCAATGGAATTAAGTATCTAAAGTATTTTGTGTATTTAGCCAAAACCCCCTCATAGTATACACCATCAAAATGCAAGAAGTCAGAGAAAGGTTTTATTCGCAAATTCCAGTGATCTATCAACAAAGTAATTCTTCTGTAATATTCCAGCAATTCTGGCACAGGGAAGTGAGAATGGTATTTTAAGATCCTAGTTAATGTCAAGCATGAATTATTGAGTGGCATCCGGAATCCAATAGGAAATGCTCCCTAATCTGGGGTGGAGGGAAGACCAAGGGTAGTTGTTTGATAAGAGACCTTTTAGGAAAGTGTAAAGGCTTAAATGGGACCTTATGGCACTGTATGATTAGCTACTTTCTGGGCAATTTTTTGATGGGAAGAATTTCTAATTGAAGAAAAATGGCAGTTTATAACATTGGACAGAAAGCGTTACACTTCCTACCTAGAGATTTTAATTCTTGCTAAGCACACAGAGTCCTGAGTAAGCAGCAGTTGAAAGCAGAAATGAAATAAACCTTTGTGAAATCCAGCTTTGTTTGAATTTCAAATACCTTCAGCATTCAGGTAGTGTGTGGATTGAGTTTTTTTTGGTTCGAGCCCATCTCTAGTTAAAACTCTCTTCTCCTCATCAATCTCATTCATTCATCAACATACAGGTTAGCCTTTAAACATATGGCAGTCAGTGAATGCCACTCACAAACCTTAGAAAATAAGTATGCAAGCAACATCAGTTTAAAAATATGCAGCTAACTGCTGGAAGCTATTAAAACCCAAATAAACAAAAGAGATTATACTTCAAAGAAATGTCAACAGTTTTTCCTCTCCTAGAACAGAGCAGTTTTCTTTGCTTCTATCCCCAGCCACATCTGGAAAGTGCTTACTGCTTTACACATCTCTAACGATAAAATTAGTTTATTGATTTTTCAGAATTTCCTGATAGATTTATGCAATTTCCAAAACAAAGGTAAACTCACATCCCAGCTTAAAAAAAAAAAAAGAAACACAACTGGTGGTAACTACAAAGAAGTCACAAAATAATAAAACCACAAAGTTATGCAAAAGAACAAAGCCACTCGCTGAATAATGCTGTACCTTTGCAACTACTGTTAGATAGCACGAAATTGCAATTCAAATGACTTCCTTGTATATAAATGAAAATGGTTAATTATGGCTAGTGCAAAGTTGGAATGAACCCTCATTTCCAAATAAATACAGATTTAAAATAATTGAATCTACATATTTAATGGAAAAAATTGAGAAGAAAAAGGAATCGTAAGTCATGGCTACAGGACTATATAAAAATTAGATCTATTTTAAGGTGCCTGCAACTCTGTGTAACTGAAAATTTAGACTCTAATTTCCACAACAGTAAATTGCATCTTTTTACACAGTCCAAATGTTGTATTTTTAATTTGCTTAAAATTCCACATTTGTAGCAGCCAAAACCTGCAAAGACTGTTAATTTGATTTTGGTTTACAATTAACTAAGCAGTAGCAATTTAGCCTATCCTGAAGACTGCCAAGAAAAATGATATCTTTGGTAAATTACCAAGGATCAAAATGTGGACAACAGATTTCTCCCCTCCCACCCCCCCATCCACGACTATTTTTAACTAACAACGATAGTTTTGATAAAGTAGTTAACAGAAAATATAATGACAAGGTGCAAATTTTGCCAAAGAGTCCAGAATCTCAGAAGTAGCAGTATATGTTTAAAAGAGGAAAAAAAAAACCCAAACAATTTAAGCATTAAGCTTACAGTAAGTGCTCTGTAGTCAAATAAAAAGAAAATAAACTCCAAGAAGACTGCTGCAGAATGGGAAAAAGCAGGTCTAGTTTGTTTATTTATCAATTGGTAACAAGTAGATTCTTTCGCACTAACTAAACCAGACAGTAATTATAAACATGGATTGGTTAAATTCCCTGCACCCTATCAAAGGAAATGAATTCCTCCCTTTTCCAAACATTGTCATTTGTTTATTGAGTGTCTTTTGGGCTTGATTTCATTAAAAACTATGTAAAGTCCACATCTGCAACCCCCAAAACAATGTTAACCTTGTTAAGCTGATCCAGAGTCCTCATTACAAAAAAATTTGCAGGCAACATAACCAAGCATTTTAAAAGGGAGCCACTGGAATACAGAGCTCAGCATTTGGATTATTTTTGTTCCATTACAGAAAACTTATATTACTATGCAAAAGAAGGGGAAGCAAACAGTAACCGCCTCAGTAGTTCTGGATAATTAGTTACCTAAATTCTCTGAGGTGAACAAAATGTACTTAGATGGGAGAACATTACTTGCTTGCATGTTGAAATAACAGAGTAATCTTGGTTAAAATGAAAAATCACAAATACAGGAGGAAAAAGTCATGTTTAAAATCATTAGTCTTTATCAGTAAAGTACAACTGAGCTCCTCATTAAAGTAACAGTTTTATTAAAAAGGGGATGATACTGCTTATATTAGCTAGTGTCACATATCAGATTTCAGCAAACTTTAACACTGTAGACGCTATTAAAACATCATTATTAGAGTTGCCATGCCTGAATGATTTGAACTAAAGTGAATTTTACATGTTTGTTTGAAGACAGCAATAATAAATCCTGGAGCTCAAGCTTTTGAGAATTGACCCAGACTTTGCATAAGAAAAAGTTAAGAAGTTTTGCCACCAGCACTGCTGGGTGTGGGGTTGGTGAAACTCAGCCTGCCACTGCTGAAATCCTGCCTTAAAGAGCTGAAATGGGACTGGTGTGGTTGTGTGCATAAGAGTCCCTCAGCAGTAATATCATACATTCCCCAACATGTGCTTTTGAGCCTGAAGTGCCAGAGAGATGCTGATGCACCTGGTGTATTTTCCCCGTGGGATGTTTGATTTGTGATAACATAACCAAAGCAGAAGAGCAATATGGGGAATTATTCCTTCTTGGGAGGGTAATGGGTGGGTGCCATGACTGCAGTGTACCATGATTAAGGCTTGTTCCTGTGACTTACACACTAGGGCAGTGGAATCAGAAAGAGAGTAATGTGCATCGCCTATTGCTCCTACATCAATTAGCCTGAAAAACTACAGATGCCTTCACAGAACACATTATTTACTGAATCATGGCAGCACTGAGCAACTTGCTGTCACATGGCAACGTCAGGTAAATGCTGGGTATCTCCCACCTATGATGAAGGCCAATCAAGGAATAATAATCAGGTTCACAAAAGGCAAAGGCAAATCCTCTTTCCATCACTGTTTCTGCCATAATATTTTAATGCCTGGGATCAGCTCCCTGACCATGTATCTGTGCAACTTCTTCATCTGCAATCTGCCTAAAAATCTGCTTTATGGCAGGTTTGCTCCTAATCCTACTCAGATTCTCGAACATGGCGAGTACTTTGATGACATTAAGGAAACGTTTGCTGCTCTTGCACTGTGCCACCATTTTATGATACTAAATAATAACTATAGCTAGAATATATATAAAATAATGTTTGAAGCTTGTATTTAAAATTGAAGAAGAACCATCAAGAAGAGAGGAGAATATTGACGAATCATTTTGATCTCTCTTGGTATATTATTCCCTCATAGCCCTTACGTATAACTTCAAGTTTGAACCCATACTGAGATTTCCAGCTCAGATCGTCACAGGGAATTTGGGGGAAATTAATATCTTGGAAGACTGTGCTTTTAGAATAATCGGGAACTTTGTCTTTCTAAATGCTCTGCAGTATCTTGTGGATTCTTGAAATAACAAGTTAAAGTAAAACTGGGCCAGATCCTTAGCTGGTGCAAAGTTAGCTTTTCTTCATTAACTTCAAAGAGACTTTGCTGATTTACACCAGCTGAGGGAAGATGTGGCCCACAGTGTCCAGGTGGGTTTAAATCATACACATGAGAAATACCGCAGTACATCCAGGTTTGTACTGAGGTTGAACATAAAAGGCCTGGGTAGCGGGAAATCCATCCCTTTTTATTTTTAAATGCTCAAATGTTTACCAGCTGACCTTCCCCTTTACTGCAGATCTGGGAATCAAGGTGCATACAATAAAGTTCAAACCAATCAACTGCTTTCAGCTGTTCTTGTGCAATGAATTTTTAAACATTTGATCATTAAGACCAATCTATATGCAGGTCAGTTTTCTGAACAGGATGGGAACAGTTTGGGAGCAGATGCCAGGGCACTGACTCATGAAGAGGGACTGCTAAAGAAACACAGAGAGTACATTTATCTTTGGCCACCCATCAGGTGAACACTACCAAGACCATCTCTAGTATCATGCCTTTGTTAACCTAACAGTGGCACAATGGCAGTGCAGTGCTCACTAGCAGCGTTGACATGATTATCTTACTGCAAACAAAGTCCTCTGAAATGTCTGGTCCTTCTCCAGTCTGTAAATTCTCTAGAAAGAGCACTGCTATTTCCTTATTTATTCTACAAAATTGCCTGACAAATGCTCATAAATGAGTGGAAAAATTTCAGCTATGACTGTGATATATGCACTTTCAACACCTAGTACTCTTAATTCGGAATAGCCTCAGGCCATTGATCCCAGCCTCCAAATCACTTCAGCTTTATCAGTGGGTCCCTGGCTGTACTCTAAAGCTCACATTACCATCCTGGTCACATTGTTGGGGTCCTGGGTCATGCCCTGCCTTTCCTGAGCCCTGCTGGCTCACCTGGCCAAATGAGGGTAGAAGGTACCTGGAGATTAGTCTCTCATCTAGAGGTAACAAGGCTTAGACAAAAGGGTCACACAGTCATGTGCAACCCAGGGTGGGAGAAGAACAGGTGACTGACACAGGTCCACTAGAGCTAATTATGCTTGAAAGCACCTTAGACACTCTGATAATGAGCAGTGCTGAGGCAGAGACACAATTTAAACCTTTTGTTTCCTCAAAATGTGTATGCAATAGATCTGCTGTTTATTTTAAACCCCTCCACCTTCAGAGCTAAGGGGGAAAGCAGGCCACTCCCAGCAGCTCTGAGTTATTGTCCATTTTTAGCTATTATATCTATAGAGTGGATGATCACTGAAGCTTGCCTGATTTTATCAGATATCTTAGAAGCAGGCCTCCAAAGGCAAAACTGCTCTGTTGAATGCCCTAATGTTATACAGGTATGTTTTGCAATTTGCCTAATCTATATGTTCATTGATTGAATTCCATTTTCTTCCAGTTCAGTGCTCATGACTATAATGCACATGGCTGCTTTTGTACAGATGTCTTTACCTGCATACCGTGTTGTATCTAAGCAAAAACATCTAAACATCATCCAGCTGATCTGACACACTGGAAACACCAACAAAACCATCAGAAGGGTCAAACTGATGTATTTGATATAAGTAGGCAATTTACAAATCACAGGTATTTTCTTTCACATTAACCCCATTCTACAGGTACTTCAATCAAGGTGTATAGGCAATTAATTACTCAAATGTATCCCTAAACATCAGCTACATATACTCAGTGCTAAATCTGAGCCCTTGGAAATGTCAGCATTGGACTTGAACTACTTGGAGAATATTAACAGAAAGCTTTTTTTTTTGGAGGGGGGAGCATTGTAGGTGCTGAAATCTTCCAAGGTTTGTGTAGTGTATCCAAGCACTGTACCATGCTGGTATCTAAAGAATATTTGTTTGACCCAAAAGATAGCATTTGGGTCAAAGAACAGGTTGAAATATACGACTGTTATCACAGGCTGACTGAAAGCGTATTTGCATCTCTACAAAGCAACAAGGAATAGGAAACAAAGTTGAAGGTGCAAGTCTAATTCTAACACTTGCTGAACACACCAGTTTGGCAAATCACCCAACTTGTCTGTGCCTCAGTTACTGTCTGAAACACTGAGATAATAATAATACTTTATCACCTCTGAAAAGAAGTGAGAGATCCTCAAACAAAAGCAGCAATAAGTGTGAAATATTCATTATAATATTAAAGAACAGATGGCCAAAGCAGAGATCCAGTTAAAAGGACTGCACAGAGTTATAAGAAACCTCTTGCTGTGACGTATGCACTTTACGATGTGCATTCCCTCAGACAAATACATGATGAGTCGGCTGCAGCAGTTTATGTTCTGGATTAGAGCATACACATAAATACAGCTACGTTTTTATGTGATCCCAACAAATAAATGGGAAGCACGGACAGGAATGTCTAGCTGATGGAAAAATGAGACACCACAAACAAACCACAGCTTGATGATAAAAAAAAAGAAGCCTAAGATTTATATGGCACAGCTGGCTATGCATAGTGCTTTGGTAAGCCTACAGCATCTGGTCACTTGTTTGAAATGTCGGAATAGATAGAGGCTTGAACCTTGCACAACTGTGGAAAAAAAAAAGGCAATGTTTCATAGTAAACTACACAGTTACACATTGCAAAATGGCCTGGTGCACATGGAATGCTGCCTGACTTCAAACACCAGGTGAAGAGGGGGAGCATGACAGTCTGTATGTCTGTCCTGCATTCAGGATATCAAAGACATCCATGCACCTACATCTTTCTGAACAAGCTGCACTGGAACCAGAGCATGTCTTCTAGAAGGTTATCCAAGCACAATTACAATAATCAATTTTGCTTTCTCATTTCTGTAGCCCCACTAATTATTATACAGTTATTCTGCCTTATACCACTAGATAACCTGAACCATCATCCTTCAAACATCTCTAAGAAATCATCCCAAAAGACCTTAGATATTGCTTTTGTGATCAGGAATGGTGCTGCTTTGCCTGTATAAAATGGTATGAAATGATAAAGCTTCTTACAGAGAGAGAGAAGGAGATGTGCCTTAGTAATACTTGAAGAGTACTCAGGCCTTCAATTTTTAACATGGTATTCCTACTCAAATGTTTGAAAGAGACATTGCACAACACATTGTGGGCAAAACAGACTCCCAGACACTGTGTGAATCACTCAACAGAAGGAGAAAATGGATCTTGTTGAGCTGCAGAGCATGGAAATGGCCAAAAGATGGTGAAAAGGGAGGAGAGCATTTGAAAAAAGTCTATGTAAAGCCAAGAGGTTGATTGACAAGAAGAGTAAAGATGGCACCTCCTTGCTCTAGAGCATAAACCGGTCCTTTGCAACAGTAGGAACATACCGAACACAACTAGCTAAATCCCACATTGGTGCAAGCAGTTGCAGTCAATGACATTAGTTTTTAAGAGTTAAAATATTTCTACAGCTTTTAAACCTGCTGTGCTTTCACCAGAAAGGTAAGATGTGGGAGACACAACTTCTTCCTTTTTAAAGTCTCACAAAAACCCAAAGGTTTTTGCTCCCTCTGTTGGTTTCAGGAAAGAGACTTGGTTTGGTTTTGTTTTCCCCACAAATATCATCCTTCATTTTGTTCTGACATCAGTGGAAGGACAAAAATGCATTTGTGTGACGAGATGTTATTTACACTGAAGTTTCCCTTGTTTAAACAAGAAAATGGACGTGCTAATTTCAGCTCCATCCCAAATGCAAAGAAAATGAATAAACATTTAATAAAGCAACTGCCAAACTGGACGAAGATTAAAGTATTTCAGTACTGCTGAAGGAAATACCTCAAGCAAAAGGGGGGGGATACACACACACAGAGTTATGTCATAGGTATCTGAGTTGGTGTCTGATATTGTTTACCAGTGTACAGAAGCCTCCATACCCAAAAGCATGTGTTGCTCACAGTGTTTGCTGTTGCACCTACTTTGCTGTTAGCACTGTCACAATAATTTTTAAAAAAGGGTGAGATGAAAAAGCCCAGTTGCAAAACTGAATTAGATGAGTATGAGCCTGAGAAGATATGGAAGACAAGGAAGAAAAAAAGTGTGACAGAAGGATGGACCAAATTATTGCTTTTTTTTTCCCTTTGGTGTTAATTATTTACAATGTATGTTTCTTATCTACAATCTGTTTTTCACTACATCTTTATTCAGCGCAAGGGAGCCCTGATCTTGGTGTGTTTTTAGCTGCTACTGCAACTCAAATACTAAAATATGATATCAGATGCACTTGTTCAGTTATTAATGTTTAGGAACAGAATGTGAAGTCCTTATTTTCTGAATACAAAACCATTTTGGATTAAGTGGGACTAATGACGCAGGAGATGCTCATTGTAACAAAATGTCTATACTTTGGCCCTGAGAGGAGGCTGAATTCAAGGTCTCTGGGGACTAACCCATGGCCTTACCCAATATTCCAAAGGGACTTAGAGAAAATTGATAGGTGCAGACAAGACACAAGACAAGGCTGCATGTCAGACACACTACTTGGTTTGGTAGTAGAAAGCAAAAAGGTGGCTTCTCAGCCTGCATACATAACCACAGGCTAAGGCAATGCATAAAGGAAGAACTACCAGGCTATGTATTATTTAATGCAGCTATGGAAAGGGTGTCTGGCCAACCTGCAGCTCTAATGTGTTTGACAACAGCACTGGTTTGGCATCCCCTGTTTGCACTGTTGGCTCTGCATCCATCCCCCTCCCTGCCTGGCTGAACTTGTTTGTCGCTGGCTCCCAGCTTGAGACGTGTGACACTGCAATTACACTGGGGTGGCATGCAGAGTCTGGAGCCACTTTGCCAAAGCTAGAAAAATCCTGACTGAACTGGAGCAGGAAAACAATTTGCTGAAACATCACCTGGAGCAGGAAGTTATTAGATGCTTGAGTGACTTCTAGAACAGAAAACTATGTATGAATATGTTCACAAGGCAAAACAGATGTTGTCTTGACCTCTGTACACTGGGATCTTATAGCTGCTCTGTTTACTCTCTGCTGTCCATAATGCATCTTTCAGCCAGGTGCTGCCACTTATCAGGTATCTACATCTCTTGTTTAAACAAATGTTAACTGAACTTGACAGCAAAGGGGACCCCTGCAGCAAAATCAGCAGAAGAGAGCTTTAAAGCTACCTTCAGTTCTTACTCCTGAAATAACTGAAGTTTTGTGTGACTAGGTAAGGCGTGAGGGTAGAAAGGTAAACTTTTGACCCCATCTCCATGGGATTTCATACCCAGGCAGAGTTGTCTGCCTGGTTCTCTGCTGGGGCATAAGGCTCAGCTCTGCTGGCAGAAGGAGAGCTGGTCTTCAGATGCTGGCAGGAGCCATGCTGTTGGTTCTGTCCCCTGCCCACCAGCCTCTCCAAGGTTCCTTGACCCAATAGATCCCTTCTATGGCTATCACTGCAACTACTACTAGCATCATAAACTACTATTTGCATCACAGCTACTGCTTGCACCATGGCTATGGCTATCATCTTCCCCCCAGGGCCATGTCCTTATTTACATTCGAAAGAGGTACAAGGATGCACCATTAGCCATGCTGCAAGTCTGGGAGCTGAACACTGACTCTGCTCCTTCCCACCCTTGTAGGAGAGTCTTTCTTTCTTTCTTTTTTTTTTTTTTTTTAGGTTTTTCAGTAGTTACAACTTACACAAAAGCTTTAGGGCAAGACAAGGCCAGAATGCTCTAGTGCCTGGTGAAGCCCAAATCAGACCTTACACTATGTCCATCATCATCACCATGGCAGCAGAGCATGTCCACCAAGGGCTGTGGGTTTCTGCAGTCCCCATGCTCCTTTGGGAAGTCGTACAGCCACTTGCCATAGGTGTGAGATTAAACTCTGCCAGCTCTTTGTTAAGGGCAGCCCTGTAACCCTTCATCCATGACACAAAGAAAACAGGCACTTACAGGAGGTTTTACAGAAAGCTTCTGAGCCTTGGTCCTGGCATGCACAGCTGAGATGAAAGGTCTTCAGACCCACACAAGCTCCTACAAGAGACTGAGCTGGTGAAGCTAAGAGAACACCAACACTTAGTAAGAAGGTCAGTATGAAGGTTTTGAGATCAGCAAAGAGCCAGGCAGCACAGTCAAGACAGAACCAACCCATACTAATCATAACACACTTCATGAAAAACACCCTGGTTTCAGGGCTGTATTATAACCTTTTTGGTGCCCAATGGAGGACAGGTTTTGTAGGATCTGAGCACAGCTATTTCGCCATCCGAATACTGCTGAGGAAATAAACACTCTTCTTATCAAAACTAACTAAATACTCCTCTGATCAAAGCTGCCTTTGAATTAAAATTGGTCTTCTGATTGACTGGATTCAGTTTTTCCCAAGTGTCTATCATTAACTTCTCAAAACAGCCTCAGGAACACAGAGACAATCCAGGATGCATTACATAAATACATACATCTATATTTTTGTCTACTGATCAAACTAGCCTTGTTTATTTTAATTAAACATGGATAAATGTCATAGCAAATAGATACTGGTGGCACTGACAACTGTTAGAGAGAATGCTGAAACTCTGCCAGGATCCCACTAATCTGTTGCTCAGAGTGAGTTTAGGAAATCCTAAAAATTGGAGGGTCAGGAGTTGTATTCAGCTTAAAGCTCTGATGTTTGTCTTAGAAAACGGAAACAAGTGCTTGTGTAGGACTAAGGGAGGACATTTCTCTAAACTTAAAAAGATGAGTAATAACATTAGTACTTTTTATTTTAACAAAAGAATAAGTCTGTATAGTAAAAAGTGTGTAACTGTAAAAAAAAAAAAAAAAAAAAAAAAAAGCTTTTGGATGTAAGCAATCATTTTGAGGTGAAATTTCTGTGCTTTTCTCCAGTCTGGGAATGATGCTGGTTCACAGCTAGAGCTTGATGCTCAAGATCTATCTTTTGCAGCTTCAGTGAGCTGTGTCTGCAAGTGATTCCAAGAGCAAAGCTAAAGATCATTAAAAGAATACAACTTTTCTTGCCCCTGTGGAGGCTCAGGGTGTGTACATGCTGAAATAATCACCTGGTAAAAAATATTCAATTAAACTATAGTTTTCTGTCTTACATCCTTCACTCAAAGCCAGTCCTTTACCCTCTGTCACCTCATCAGAAGAGAGAAAGAGAAGAAAGATCAGGTCAAATACCTTCACTATCACATGGAAGACAATTTCTAGAGCTCGTTCGTTCCCAATGTTACCTCCTTAATGCCTTGCAGAAAAGCGATCTGGTATAAAGAGACTTTGCAATTGCTTTCATGTAACACAGATGCATACAAAGGAAAATCACATTCAAAGCATGTTACCTGATCTCAGACGGTAGTGGCGGATTCAGCACATCATCCCAAATGTACTAAATTACTGCTAAAGCTGAATATTCTGCTTATACAGTATATGCATATACTGGGTCTACATATTCCTTCTTGCTTAACAGGTTCCTTTGATCTGGTGCAACTAATTTATTTTGGGGGCTTCCTCTGATGCATGCTCACAGATCTGTTATACACTGGGGCAAACATTCCTATTTCATGAGGAGTAACCAAGTCTTTGTTTGTTCTTCCAAGGAGAAAATAAGGCACACAATTTCTTGTGGGGTAAAAAAAAAATATCCTTCAATGGTATTGGAAGGACTGCCATTTTGCTGAAACATTTCACTTTTCTCCCAGTATGTTTGGGATGGACTACACACAGCAAAAATGGGCTGAAAGTGTGTCTTGTATCAGAGTTCAAAAGTAATACCAATCTCCAAGACCACAAATTTTCAGTAAACACCTTTGCAGAAATGTTAATGCTGCTCATCTCCAAAACTCAGGCTGTATGGAACAAACAGCTATGTCTGCAGAGCTGTACAGCCAATTTCTGCTTTAAAACAACAGTGCAGAGGAAGAAATAAGCCACACTCTGAATAACACTGATTACAGAAATGGGTTGAGATACCTTTTGCATTGAAACCCACAGACAGATATTAGGGAGAGCATGGATGTGTTATGGAAAATCTACTGTTCTACCTGAACATTCGAGGTTTGAAATTTCCTGATGACAAGGAATCTTACCTGTTTCCCTCTGTCACACTGTCCATTTAATCCTGGCTGAGAAGGAAGGAGATGGTGGGAGTTCACTCACCCTCTGGCCACCAGATCAGACTGTAGGAGATGGCTTGTTGTAGCTGTCAATGAGGACAAGGAAGTCTGTAATGGGCAATATAGTGAGTAATGCCTCAATACAGTGGCCAGCTTTAGGCCAGAAAGAAGAAAATATTATGTAGATAAAATGGGTTGATTTTGAGGATGCACAGACTTCAAACATGGCAGTCTAAGTCCTTATGTGATAAACTGCAGCCAGTAGAACTACAGGCTGTCAGGAAAAAAAGCATCACTAGCACTTGGGAGGTTTTTAGAACAGGACAGTATGTTCCTGCTGCAAGATGTGGGAGCATTAAATGAGCTCAATAATTTCAGTGTCTAAACCTGCCCCGTTGCTGATAGTGCTGCTATCTTGTTACTTCTGCATGCCTACCTCCTTCAAGGATATTAGTGTTATAGTTATGAAAGGATATCTGATTTGCTTAAACATCAGGAGACTAAAAAGCTAAACCAAGAAAAAAAAAAAGAGAGAAAGAAAAAGCCACACCTATAAGGAGATGAAAAGAACCATGCATTTCAACAAATGGAGGACACACACTCCATGAAGACCTGAGTTTAGCTACAGAGTAGCTAAGAAGACTGCTAGCTCCACTGAAAGTATATAATTTACCAACCATTGAGGCTTTGTTAATATTCCTCTTTTACAGATTTTTTTTTTTTTTTGCACTGGCTGATTAGCTAATTAAAGTTGTAGGCTGTTTCCTTTCAATCAGAACTGTAAGCGTATACCAGGTGCCAAGCATCACGGTATGCAGAACAGCAGACAAGCTCAGAGAGGTGTAGGGGCCCAGAAGAGGCTTAGCCCTACCAAATTACCCCACAACACAGGGTAACAGGCTAACACATTGGGTTTGCCCATTCATCCTGCCCTGGATGGCTATACTTCGCTGTGAAAATAATCCCAGCACCAGGGAAAATGATACTGCATTGGGTGCAATGGAAAGGAAAACAAATGTACCACTGAAAACATTTGCAGTAGCCTCACATAAACACGGTTGATTTAGATGAGAGGAACAACGACCTCAAGATTAGCATCCCTTGGAGCAAACTTATCTCCAATGAGCTTTTGTTGGATGTGCTGGCGCATGAGCAGAGACCTGAGCCTGATCCATGTGGGCACAATGTCTTCTAACCTGAAAATCCTTACTGACATCTTCACCTGGAGCTGTTCACAGCGTTTGTAATGGAAAAGCAAGGTTCCATTTTTAGTAAGAAACAGTCAATGAAAAACTGATTCACAACCCTTCATAGAGGAAAATCACCAACATAGGTATTGCTTCCCATGGCCACAAGGCACTGCCTCTGCATAAGGCAAAGAAAACATCTGTGAGCTCTTTAGGACCAACTGAATCAATGTTTTCTTTGTTGTGCTACCAAGCAAATTGGGGACTTCCCAGATAAGGTGAGACAAATCTTTGGTCTGAAAGAAGATTAGAGTGTACACAGTTAAGATTTAAGTGGCTTTCAAAATCCATGTTCTCAGGAATTTGACATCTCAGTTCTAAAAGAGGTTTATAGTTCAGGAAATAAGAGCATCTCCAAAATGCATTTGTCTGACTTAAAGAATACAACTGGGGCATGGTCTGTAACAGAATTGGTTGAGGTAAAAATTTCCCACTCCTCTTCCAAAATCACTGGAAATCATTGTTTAAATAGAATTGTCTGAGTTACCAATTAAAACAATTTGGATTGAAAAAGGCAGTGGTATAAGGTGGTTTAAAGCAGAGATACTTTTGATACGCTGGTAAGGTGATGAAAGTACAAGTTATCAGAGAGGAAATGATCAAGGCAAGGCAATCTAAGACTTCCAAATTTAACGGTAAACTGCAAAATGCTTTGCAGTGGGACAGAGAAGCCTTTAAATATTTAACTATAGTAGCTTTAAATGCAGATTGGGCTACATTTTCTTGGCATCACAGATTTTTTTTCCATTTCAAGGCTATCAAGCCTCCTGGAATCTTACCAATAGCCATGAAAGATTTAAAAATTGAGTAACTGTAGTAAGAATGTGTATAGCCGATAAATAGGAAGAAAACATTTGGATTCTCTTACAGTTAGTCCTGGCGTTTCACAAACTATCTAAAATCATGGCAACTGGAAAAGCTAAGCTAACGTTAAAATGTTGAAATCAAGAGTTCAAATACACATATTTTATACAGTGGTAGTTGTAATATTCCTTTTGCCCAACAGAGCTCCCAATGTTAGTTTGTTTACAACCAGAGGGATCCAAGAAGACATAATGCCAACATGCTAAGCATATTTCTAAAATATTTCTTCCGCTAAGATGTGCGTCATTCCAAAAACATGTCTGAGTGGTTGTACTTTGAGTGAAGAACCCAATCATAGAAAAAGTGTCAAATACATCTTTATACTACAATATTTCATGGTCTATTATATACGTAAGATGGTTGTTTCCACAAACAAAAGGCAATGGGGGAGGGAAAGCTGGTGTTCAGGATCTGCTAGAGAAAACCAGCAAAGCTGCAGGTGAACTGGTTAGGTCAACCTGGGTCATCAGTTTGGCTAAATCCTGAGCTGGCATCATACCAGTGTGAAGCAAAGGCTTCCACAGTCATTGGAGGGACATACTTAACTTCGAATGTTTGTTCAGTTCATCACTTCTATTTGGAATTGAGACACGGGACCCAGGCGACGCAGCTGCTCCCTCCACAGTTCCTGTAGGTCTCTTGCTTTCACTTTTTCACATCAATCAAACCACAAAACTATTTGCTGCTCTCAGACAGAGCCAGAGCCAGCGCACCCCACAGGGATCAATTTGCCCTCCTTGCCTCTCCTGAAGGTTGGTATGACTGTGAGGAGGCAGTGTGTGTGACAGGCCATTGCAAATCCTTGGGCTTCACCTTCAGGAAGGAATGTTTTGAGATCCATATCTACCTGTCAATGCACTCGAAACTCACCTCCACCCCTTGCCCTGGGAAGGGCTCTGGTCCCATTGACAGCTCCCTGCTTCCTGAATTGCCTGGGATGCTGAGCATTTCCTGCTACCAGAAACTTCTGTGGCTGCAGATTTCCTCCCTTATTAACTTAGCGCAATAAGTAACATGTGACTGCAGGAATTTTGGCAAGAGGATCAGGAGTTAACAGAAGAGAAAGCATAGAAAAAAAGGTTACAAGGACTAATCTAAAGTGACACTAAAGGTTTTACATGTCTGTGACTAAAAAGGAACTTGTAAATAGTGGTTTTGATAGTCTTTTCCGAGGTTTATAAATAATGTTTCCTCTACTTCACCTTACTGCAATAATAATGCAGTTTGGCTGTGTTATGTTTTTCTAGAAAACTTGCAGGACACGGAAAGCTGACTATGTCCTATTCATCCTTTTTGCATGCAGCAAAGTATGTTCTTGAACTTTAAAAAGTTTTCCATTTTGGGGGAGTAGAAACTTCTAAGAACCAATTAATCATTGCATGCTGTGAGGCACCTCTAATGTACAGATTTAACGAGACAAGCCTTCCTGGTTTAGTTTTTTTCCACCTTTGAATAAGTACCCCTTGACACATAAAAATCAAATATAAACAGCACTAGGACCAAAATCCATATTCTTGGAACTGCATCTAATTTAGAACTGTAAGAACTTGGGAATGTTTATATTTCATTCCTAAAGTCTTCATCTGTTTATATCTAAACTGCAATCTGAACTTAGACACAACTACAAGGCTCGGTGAAATAGGAGAGTGTTCCCTTGAGCCATAGTCCCAGAAATCCACAATCTTTTCTTCTTCATTAATATCTAATTCCCATTTAGTAAGAATTTAGCTACTTTTATCCTGATGTGAAACTTCAGGGCTGCCTATTTCGCTCTACTCCCTGCTGCTTCTAAATACGGCAGTGCTGGTGGCGGAGGTGGTGATTGTGAGTCATAAACACTCTGTCATTGTAACATGTCATATTTGTCCAAAAGAAACATATTTTTATATCTTAGATTATTTTATTACTAGTTTAAGAAGGTTCGTTTAGCTCCCAGCAAAGCCACGAGGAAGAATTATGCACTTAAGTAGTTCTATCTCTGATGTGTAATGCCTTGCAGTCATTTAACATGCTGAGACAAACAAGAGAATCCCCAGAGTGCTCATCTACTACGGGACTTATTTCATACTGCATCAATAATGTAAATTGAGATGTGAAGATAGCTCCTTGTTTTTGTAAGGTATGATTACACTAGTGCAGACAACATCCACTCAGCTTCACTGGAAACACTGAAGTCAGCTCCCTGCTAAAAATCTGGCCCCTTCTTTATCTTAACAGAAGAAAAACTTACACTGTCAACAGGAAACTGTTGGAAGCAGGCTAGCTTTGTAAGATCACTTGTTTTCTGTGACATCTTCCACGCACCAGGTGAAGTGTTGAGAAGCCCAACGCAGGGGTTAATATTTCTTGCTAAAATGACTTCTGATACTAGTTTTTGTTGTTCTTGGTGAACTATACTGGCCCACATTTAATCACTGTGGTGAATGTGGATTTGTACAGACTCAAACAAACAAGTTCAGCTGGATTTTTGAAGTCTACGAGGGGTCACTCATGAAAGACTTGCATCATCTACCTTCATGCTTTTGGTAGAAAATTGAAGTCATCAAGAAATTAGCTTTTTCTCAGTTTGACCTTTCATCTGCCCTAGGAAGACACACAGCATTATGTCTTGTTAAGATACTGGTACTGTGCCCATATCTACTGTAGTACAATACATAGAACAAACATAAAAGAAGATATCAATCAAAATCCTCAAAACGTCTTTTTCTGCCAAGATGCATAAACGTTTCCTATCTCCCATCAAATTATTTTAATTACAGCTGCTGAGCTTCATAATTATTTTTAGCCAGGCTGGCTTTTCTGTTGTTATTGAACATATGATATGCAATATATTGCATTTACACTTCCTATAGTATTTTGTTATAGCAGAACGACTCCTGTAGTTGAGATAGAGCCTGTTTTTCTATTATTATGAAATCCTTTAACTGGAAAATTTCTGTCTCAGGTATCTTAATAAAATATGGTTTGGGGAGGGAAAGACGGAGAGAAAGGAAAAAGATTGTGTGCTCTCTCAGGTTGTTTCTTTTGTAGCTTTCCTTCTTCTCCCCAAGTTTCACACAGATGAGGCTTTTTTAAATAAAAATCTTATATCTCCAAAACAAATAAATCTGAAACATGATATGGACAGATTCTTACTGACAAGAGGAGCCAAATAACCTTTTTTTTTCATGACTCATTATAATCCAAGATCATAGAACCAGGACATTATCTTTTCATGATCTCTGTTTTCAACTATACATCCTTAACTTTGTTTCAATTTAGGGTCTCTCTCCCTGCAGGCAATAAAACATAAGGTAATTACTGAAAGAAATAAATACGAAAAAATCAAGCTTGGATTCAGATGAATAAAAACAATTGGGTTTCAAATACATACCAGCAAGAAGCCTGTATGTTTAAGTGCTACTGAAACACATGCCATTTATAACACGACAATAGTGATACTCTTCTGAAAGACACTGCTAAATGTGCAAGTCACTTACCCAGGAAGAATTTGTACTGCATTTCTGAAAGCAAAATTACAATAACTGACAAAACATGAAAGTTTCATCATGGTGGATTAGAATGCACACAAGGAATTCAAAGGAATTTATCGTTACTCAACATTTCAGCTAGCACTCTTTAACGTGTCTTTGGGGAGCAGATTTGTCTCCACACTCTATAGAAAACCCATGCAACATAAAAATGTTAGATTACAGAAACGTAGTAAATAATATAACAAACAGCTAGTTAAGCTACAAAGCCAGATGAACAAATACGTGTTGCTCATACACTACTGATCCCTGAAGAAATGTGTCTTTCTTTACCTCTAATGTAACTATTTCTTTGCCCAGAAACTTCCAGAACATGAAGGGATTGCCAGTTGATTTTAAGATTCCTTGTCCCTCCTTGCTTGTCATGGACCATGCTTGAGCAAGTTTCTTTACATTTCAAGTAACTGTGTGCCTGCAGATATAAAACTTGATGCCACCTCTCCCTGTCAGATAAGAAATGCACTCAGCATTTATGATATGCAAAGATCTATCCAAAACAAAGGGACAAGAAAAGGATATAGCTTTTATTTCTTAGACATAAAAGGTTTAGAAAAATAAACAAACAAAAATTTGTCCTATTGGAGAAAAAGGAAACACAATGCCATTTGGTTTTGGATAAGATGAAGGAAAAAATTTGCAGTCTTAATTTATTATTAAGAATGTAGACACAGGAGAGGAAGGAGAGGACATTCAGTTCTCAGTCAAGTAAATACTAATCAAAAGTATAGCATGAAAACCCTCAGGTAGCTATTGAATCACAGGATACAAACAAACATAGGAAAACAAACTGAATTAACTGCTCTAAGCTCCATCCTGCTGCAGATGATACCCTATCTAGTAGTTTACAGATAGCCTAGAAACAGCTATAGCTCAGGCAGTGTGTAAATGTGCCATTGGTCAGCAGAGTTTTAATGTTATTAGCTTTCCTTTTATTACTCCAAGATATTTTGATTAATAAACCATAAAAAAAAAAAGATGGCAACATTTCATGTAGTCTTGTAGGAAACAGTTTTTAGCCTTGAACTATGTAACATCAGTACGCACTGGGAGAAAACCAATTGCTGCTGCAAAACTCAGAAGTGAACCAAGTATGGAAGAGTGGTTAATGGATTTGTGAAAAGCTTACTGCAATTTAAAAAGACTGACCACAAACCATCTGAAGGCAAAATCCTGCATTAGAGATGTGACTTCATATGAAGTTACACATCTAGTAATTAAAATATGAAGATCACACTCTCTAAATATGGGACTCTACTTATGAAGAAGATGTGGGGGTGATCCATTCAGTGTTATATCCAAGTGTTAAGCTGTGAACTGAAGAACAAACTCATCCTAAGATGCTGAAATAGGAGCATACTTAACAGGAGCACTTCTGTATTTCAGCCTGCTGTTACCTTTGTGAGAATATTGTGATGAGTTCTGGATCCACACTTCAAGAAGTACATTGAAAAATTAGGCAATTATAGTAAAAAGTCATAAGAAACATTAAAGAAATTGAAAAAAAGATGCTGTATCATGGAAAAGCTAATTTAGCCTCACTCTGAGGAGATCACAGAGTAACTTTATCACAGTCTGTAGGAATGAGACAGATGCTATGAAAGAAAGAAGCTGGAGAGCTCCTTGCCAGCCACATCACTTGCCAGCTTCATCTCAGATTGTAGCGAATCCCCTGTCTCTGGAAGTTTTCAACTGTGATTTCAAAACTGAAACTTCCTTAAAAATTTTGTCCCCGTTTCTGGGCTTTTCAGGCTCAGATTGCACAAGAGGTCACAGCAGGTGGTCACAGTGGTCCTCTCTGCCCATCATCTCCAAACTTATTATCTCAAGCATTTTTTACTTGCATGAACCTCATTAAAAGATCACATTCTACAGCAGCAACTCACACACATCACACAGAGTGGGCAACTGTGGGCAAATGCTGCACTGTTATGTTATTTTGGTGTCAACCTTCCCCTTTTGCCTATGGTCATCTTATTCTGCTCCCATTATCTAGGATGTCTTTGCACTACTAAAAATCTCAAAGTTTTCCTAGACAAGAAAAAATTGCCCTACTCATCCCAAACTCTCCTTTCCCACAGAGAATATCCTCCATTCTATCTCTAGGAAGCATCCCTGCACACCCTCCAATCCACCTCTTGGGAAAGCAAATGAAGGAGGATGTGGCTTCCTGCCCTAATATCATATATAACACTTTTAATCATCTTACCTAAGAAAACTGCTGCGTAAGCTTTTTCCATCTCCTGGCTAGTTTCATATTAATATATTATCTCCCTGCAACTCGTGACTACTTCTAGCTGATGCCAGAGAAACAGGTAACTGTTTAGATGCTTTCTCCTGTTCCTATGGCAAAAAAAGCAAAAAGAAAAGGAGAAAGTATGTTACAGGGAATTGAAAACAGGTACTTTTCTATTAGTGTAGCTGATAGTGCTGTACAGTTCACTGTTCTTGTTTAATTGGGCTACATATTGATTCAGTTGTGGCAATGGAAATAGATGAATGTTCCTTAATTACATTTTAAATTCAACGTTCTGAGGCTGAAGGTGCTTTTGAAAACCACACGTAGCTGCTGGCCTCACCGCAACACGTGTTGCCTTAAAGTTGCGCTAACACTGAGCGGTTATGCCCAATGCTGAATGAGTGCAAAGCCTTCATTAAAATAAAACGCAGCTCTATAATGATATTTACATGACATTCAAAATGCTCTTTGTTCTTACAATAAAGTACATTCCAGATAATTCCACCCTACCAACCATAGTTCCTATTATTCAATTTTGTGATTTTTCTCATGTAAGCAAAGTTTTTTTTGTAACATGTCCACTAATTATTACTTTCGTAAGGAAAGGTTCAGCAGTATTTAGACTCCTAGGAGAGCAAAGACAAATGCATTATAGAAATAATGCATTTAGCCTCCAGGAGTAACCCTCAGCTCACTTATAAAAGCTCTTGCCAGTCAAATCCACAGAATACCATTTGATTCAACACTAGGGGAGGAAAAAGAAACACTTGCCGGCCTCCAAAGTTCAAGCAAAGATGCTTGAATTGCAGCTGCCAAGATGGGAGGTGGCAGAAAATGGAGGATTTGAATCTAAGGGGAGAATAAGTAAAAAAAATATTTATACATTCTGTCGCTCAGCTCTAATTGCTTCAAAGATTATTTATTTTTCTTTTTTTTTTTTTTTTTTTTGAAAATAGCTTGCAGCTTCTTAACATATTTTTCAAAGAAGGAGCTGGGAGGCATAATAAAAAGCAAGCAGGGATATGCTTTCCGAATAGACTGAAATAATTAATGTGAGAATGCTTCCGCTTCAGCATTTTTTTATGAACAAAAATACATTATTTTTGCTTTTAAATTGGAGATAATTTGTTACACGGAAGTGGTGGTTTCTTTAATCTTGAACTAATGCTAATTACAATGGTATTTGGAATCTGAATTTTTGCAAAGCTATTCCCTTGTTTGCTGCTGACATAACGAAGCTACTTAAAGACTTCAGATGCTTGTGGCACAGTCCCACTTTGTTTGCCAGTTGTCCCTCCCTGGTTTCCCAGTCCCAGACCATGTGTGGGTTTCACCTGCTCTATTTCACAGCCACTCCGCAAGCAACCAGTTAGAACAATCCATGGTCATTCATCTTATGCTTCCTTTGTTAGTACCAGCTGAGTGACCAGAGCTCACAGTCATAGCTAAGCCTAAAGAAACATCATCGTCTCTCCATACTAATTGCAACACAGCACATTTTCAGGAGGAAGGTAGGAAGGTTTTGTCCATTTATTTTTAACTGAAAATAAACTTTTACTTCTTTGATGTACTGTGGGATTGCCATGAAGCTTAGTCATAGAGCTGCACTAGGCACCTGCACAAACAGAGACAAAAAAGCAAAACCAGTCTTTACCCTCAAAAGTTTACCGTCCATGTACATCACTGATCAGATACAAGGGTGTACCTGGATGCTCCTTTAGCACCCTTTTGATATCAAATCTCTGTCAGTTTGATTTAGCACAGAGGTGTGTCCTGTGGCCCGTGGTCTTGCATATCCCCTGTGTGGCACCCGGCAGCACTGGGCTCTTCCCAGAGGTGTTGCCATGCTGCAGGGCAGCACAGAGGAAACTCAGTGGGTGTATTTACCTTCTGGAAACTCAACGTGGACATTGTTTCTTCAGCCACTGAGTTTCATTTGGCAGAGGAACCAATGCTTATCCACCAGGCAAGTCTGACACTCCCTTGTCTGTTATCAGGGTTGTGTACACAAAAGAGAAACAACACGCTGCAGGTACATGTACACGCTGTGTTCCTTTCTCCAGGCATCTTTCATTATTCAGCATGTTTTCACTGCTGAACAACAAATTGTTAGTGGTGGAACAAGACAGGAACACATGTTTGAGTATGGTGTGCTACCTGCAAAGCATGGCTCTTGCTTTACCAAGCTGCACTTCTCCATCCTGGCACAGTCAAAGCAGCAGGTAAGACAGCAAAGCAGCTTATGGTGCTTTTGAAAAAAGAGTAGATGAGAAAGCCTACATTTATCAAGGCTAGAAAATAAGAGGAAGACAATGAGAGGCCATATTATTGAATCTTTTTGTGGGGCCAGTATTCCTTCTCTCCCATAAAATGCAAATATAGTCTGGAATAGGGAGCCAGGTGAAGTCCCAGGTACAAATGAATTCCAGGTTCTAGACCTGAGTTGCCAATGAACTGACAGTGTTATTCAATGTGATCAAAGGAAAAGCATGGGGCACAGGGAATTGGTTATCATGAGATTTTTTTTTTAGCTGTGCTGAACTTGGTGGAGAGCAAAACAGCTGCAAAGATGCATCAGAAAAATAGGTCAAGCTTTTATTTTGAAGAGTGTTAGCTAGGTCTCAAATAGGAAGATGGATAGACCTGTGAATCATCAGCATAGAGGTAGTAGTTAAATTCCTGTTTTCAGATGAAAGTGGATAAGGCCAAGAGTCTAGAAGAAAATCAGAAATAAATCTGAGAGAGAGATGAACCAGCAGAAAACAGATACATAAGACCAACAAAGAAGTTTTAAGAAGGATGTGGATGAAAGGTATTCACAACACAAACCAAGAGAGTCACAGGGCTCTCGAGAGGTCACCTGGTGCATCCCTCTGCCCTATGGCAGGATCAATTATCCTCCTGTCTTTCCTTTCAGAAGTCTGTCTGCTCTGCCCTGGAAGGCCTCCAATACTGGAGATCCCACAACCTCCGCAGGCAGTGTACCTTAGTGCTTTATTATCCTGATTGTTATGAAAGTTTCCTGATGTCTAACCGGAATTCTTTGCTGTAATTTAAGCACATTATGTCATGTCCTTTCTATTATGCACAGATTGTTTCTGTCTTCCCTGCCGCTGTTTCTTCTGTAATTACTTTCATGTACCCTCTCAAGCGCTTATTATTTAGGCTAAACAATCTCATTCATCCAATCTGTCCTGCTAGGTCCAGGTTTCTAGACTTTGTATTCAGCCTCCTCTCCAAACAAATGACATCTTCTCTTGAAATAAGGAGCCTAAACCAGGAAAAAGCGATCCAGCCAAGATCTGCAGAAGTGTTGAGAGGAGAGGTTACTTCCCATGTCTTACAGGCGACAGGTCTGTTTGAACACTGCAACTCAGAAACTACCTTTATCCCAGTAGGATGGCACTGCTGACTCCCAGACAGGTTGTGATCAGCAATGATGCCAAATCACTCTGTTTTTCCTCTGTAATCAGGTAGCTCCTTATGCTTAGATACTGTCAATTTGCACAGGTAAGACTTTCATTTCTGTGCTCAGCTGTATCCTGAGCAGGATTCTGCTCAGAAAGATCATTGTTAGTTGAGGAAACAGTGCATCTGCCTTCTGTACTTCTTACACATTGATTTTTTATATTGCTCCTTTGGACAAAATGATTAAAAGCTATCAATTTAAAATAAAATCATTTTCCCATCAGACTTTAATATCTATTGCATCTGGGTAAGATGGTTAAAATGTCTTGTATTTACAAGGCTCCTGGGTTCTATGAAATATTTAGAGTGACAATTTACAAATAATATTTTCCATTTTTTTCTGCAAATTCATTGTTTAAAATAGAACATTCCTCTAGTTTATACATATATATTTGTTTAAAGAGCTAAGCCTTGGTGGTTTTAATCTATCAGTCTTTGGAGAAACATTTTTCATGGCCAAAAGTTAATATTCATCTTTTCTTATACAAGTATCCCTTTTACAAAACATCTACACAAAAGTACAGATTTCTAACTCATGCAATGGCCCAGCATGACTTTATATCTTCCCCAAACCACTTGTCCCATCAGCCTACTCTATTGGAGCAAAACAGCCTGCATTTACTGTTTCCATTTTTTTCTCAAGCTATTAGTTCTAGAAATCTACTCCTGTTGGCAACTCTTACTGCTATGTAATAATTTACTGGCTACCAGCACCCCAGCACGCCTGCGATGGTGTAGCAGCACAATCATTAGTTTCTATTCTGCAGTGGCAGGATGTGACAAGGAGTCTACGATTTTGGATGATTCTGGTGTCAACTAACTGTGACACTCCATCAAACCCTGCATCCTTAATGTCATGGAGAGTTACATCCTTTCATGGGTGATAAAGCATGGGCATTCTGACAACCCTGGTTTAAGTGTCCTCGTTGGCCTCGCTAGGCTCATGTCACTTCATTGTTTTATAACTTAAATCGTCTCATATTGAAAATGAGGTTTCAATTTGAGATTTTATTGTTAACCTTTAAAGGCCTTGGAGCTCAAAGTCTACTCAAAGAGGTAAGTGAAGTTTATGCTCCAATTCTTAATCTACCTTCAAGTACAGATTTCTGCACACGTACCCCATTGCTTCCTGAGAGCAGTCCGAAAACTTTTCAGCTTTCAATGACAAAAAGGAATGCATGTAGATCTTTGGCTGTTTCCAGGGATGTTTTTAAAGATAGGTTCATTTTTCTTCTGTTTGTTTGAATCTTGCCACTTGTTTCACCTTAAAAACTTATGTTAGGGCTGGAAAGAATTGTTCTTCTTTGCCCAGCCTGCTCTTTGAAGAAAATGCTGTTAAAAAACAAAAATTCAATGAGGCTTACAGAGGGCAAATGCTAACTTTTAAATTGAAAATGCTTCATATTTTAGTTTATAACAGGAATCTTCTTTGTTCTTCAAGTGGTCATTTTTCTTTTATTAAAACCCATTATTATCATAGAAAGCATGCTCTTTGTGAAATAACATTTCAGTAGTCAAACCCCCAATTTTCCCTAAGGAAATATTTCAAGGGAAAACTTTTTACATGCCCTACTTAGCACCAAGTCTTCCCATTTAAACACCTCCACAAGTGGCCAAACTTTCAAAAGAGATGCTCTTCCACTTAGGCACTCGAAGGAAGCGTTTGAATTCTGAGCAGCTTTTGAAACATCAGGCCACCTTGTTTGAGGTGTATGAGAGAAAGATGTGCCTTTTTCAAGATGCAGTTCCAATGAGAAGTCCTTAAGAACTTGTGAAAAATTCCACTTTAAGAAGAAGAAGGTTAGTTCAAGGCATGAATATCCCAGACATAAATACACACAGAACTCTGAAATCCATCTCTATTGCACGTGTTTATATACTATTACAGCTTGCTTTATCTCTGTGTTTTCATTGCATTTTACATGTGGTCTTGAATGGATTACAAATAAGCTATCTTCAGAACAGCATGAAAATTACTGCTGTTGCAAGAGATGTTTTTGTTGCACAGAAACACACCTAATTTCTGTTTGTGCAGTTGAGATTTCTTGAGGCCAGGGCTGACATCCAGCATGCCATTAGGTATGGAAAGAGGTCCATTGTGCTCCAAACTGGCAGAGAGCTTGCAAAAACTAAGCTTAAAGAGAGGTGGATCCAAGCCAATTCCACTGTCAGCTCCCAGATCTACTCCCCTTTTCTTTCCCTGGAACAAGCAATCTTTTGCCCTTTCATTTTATAAGGCATAAAATAACTTCTTAATTAGGATTATTTTTTCCCCCTGCTGGAAAATATATTAACAAAGATTATTTGCAAAGCATAAAACTGTATCTTCTTTATCTGGCACAACACTGCTACAGAACAACCACAAGCCTCTAAGTCAAGATGCTGAGCAGTATTTGCAACAACAGCTCAGAGACTACCATGAAATTTGGGGCTTTCAATAATGCTAAAGAGCACTGCTTCTTCTTTCTTTGTATCATCCCTCCCTGTTCTAACTCTGCTGCATGGATGCATCAAACTATCACTATTCCTAAAATGACAGGATGTTGCTTCTTCACTATAAAGAAACCTGTTGTTGAGAAAATTATTTTGGATGCACTTCATGGGAAGCCAAGACAATACAAAACTTGAAGAAGGTCTCCTTGCATTTCCACAAGGCTCCACAGGCAAGTCAACAAAACTTAATTGTCAATAACATCAAGGACTGTTGACAGATCTAATAAAATCAACATAGATTTATTTTCTCTGGCCATTGCCAAGTAGAGATCAGCAAGAGATAACTACCCTTATATTAAACACACATCTAAAGCCAACTCAGTAGAGATGAAGGATGCTTGTGAAAGACGTGAACAGCTGCCTTCTGCTTGCATCATCCCAGAGATACTAGAGAGATTAAAAATTCCTGTCAATATAGGGGCTAAAATCACCTGCTGTGAACAAACTCATGAATTACAAAGAACTGGTCTTAGCTCAACAAACCAGAAGATTTTATCATCAGAGTGCTTTGCTGACTCCTCTGCTGTAAACTCTCCTCACACCAACCATGATGAAGATAGTAGCATCAAACAAAAATGCAGCAAGGACACATGTGAAACCAGGAGGCAGATTTTCCCAGACATTTGTGCTATGAGGACAAAGAAACTGGGTTTTGTGCTGTGTGTCAGAAGGGTGATCTGATAAAGTTCTTTGCTAAATGCTCTTCCAGAAAGATAAGTCTATCTGCTCTAGTAACAATACACCAGCTCAAATCCCAAACAAACAAACAACCCCTCACACACAACAATGTATGAGTGAAGATCTTAACAGACTCTAGTTATAGTCTGTTTACCAGAACTCTTTCACCCATATATATGTAAAAAAAGACTTTACATCTGCATTTTCAGATGGTCAGTGCAGATAAGATACTGAATGCAAAGTCAAACTGATTTTCCTCGTGTTCCTAGATGTTGTACTTAAAGATGATATTATTTTGGCTACTTTTCAAACTTCATAGATCTTCCTGTACTAATAACCTACTCTAAGTGCAGAGATAAGTCTTGTGATGAAAAGGAAGAGTATTAACAAGTCCTCTTTGATTTTGAGTAGATCAGTTCCAACTGAATTCAGCTGACTCATCCTGATTGCAAAGGTAAGGCTGGAAATGCTTCCAGCACCGTGATCTCCTTTGAGAGCAGCAAACTATCTGCTAGTAATATATCTACTACTCTCCTCAGTAGAACCCTTAGTAAACATTGATACCAAAGAACAGTGAATTTGAAACTGTAGGGCAAATAGATCTGGAGGGAGCATACTCACACGTTTCTTGTCAGGAAATAAGGCTAAACCCCATGGTTTTATAATTTGACTGCTATAAAACTCTGTATGAGAAGAGAAATAGCTGTCCTCTCCAATGATCCTCAGCTGGTTTGGAGAAGCCACTGGAGCATCCTTGGACCAAATCACTAAATACCCTATGGTAGTCAAATACATACTATCTCATTGACCAAAATTTTGGTGATTGCTTCTATCCATGGCTCCTGGCAAGTGACATTCAATCAACTGACAATAAGGGCTATACACAAAAATACCCATTAAATGTAATAATAAAACACAGAAATATAAAAAAAAATGAATTAAAACAATTTAAAAAGAAATTTAAATGAAGGAATTTAAAACTGACAAAGCCAGACACTTAAGTAAAAATATAAGAAAGGCCGTATAAGGTGCTAACAAAGCCTGTTATTTCTAGCCTGATATTTTGTTACCAGGGCTGAAGGAGAGGCTCTGGGGGAGTGTGGTTGGATAGGAGAACCACATTGTGCTTACCTGGGATGCTTCTGCTATGAACTGCAGAAAAATGTAAAAGTGTTACCAGAAGCAGCTTTTCTGAGGCACATCTGGGACTAAGGAATAAATGTTTTTCTTTTAATTAGACATCTTGGCATGTGACCTCCTCACTGAACTAAACATTTTTTTGAACCACCTCTTTTGCGCTGTCTACTTTCTTTTCAAATTACTCTCGGTAACTTATATTAAATGATAACACATACCATTTAAAAAATGGCCTGGTTTGCTATGTAGCATCATCTGCCTTCTAGATAAAAACCAATAATGGTTGGTGTCTCAATCTAAATTTTAATTTTCTCTCTGAATTTATTTTAATTTCCTCTGCACTTCTGGATTACACTTATTATAGGAAACAAAAATCCTATTTTCAGTCTGGCAGTAGTCCAGGACTACCTGGAGCCTTAAAAAGGGATTCCTCCTCCACACCTGGTCTCCATCCCCTTTCTTAAGCCACACTTGTGGAAGAATGAATGATGCCCTGAATGGCTCCAGTAGTTGCTGAAGAGCTACAAGGTTTTGAGGCCCATTGGCTCAAGAAGGTTACACCTGCCTCCTTTCTTTCTCCTGTTCAGGAAAAGAAGCAAGCTGTCCAAAAGCAGTTTTTGTTTGAGTCAAGCCCTGCAAAGCCAGCATAAAAGTTGGAGTAAAAATGACAGTAAAGTAGTACAAACCCAGATGCTCTACTTAAAACTTGTCACTACGGGAGTAATAGCAGCAATGCCTTGCCCATTATCCCATCACACAATCATTACTGCTCCCTCCTATTTTATCTGTACTGTTTGTTGAGCCTGATCCTATGAGCTCCTTTAGGAAAGCAGAAAGATCTAATTGCAGAGCACTTTTGTGAAGTGTCCAGGGCAGGGACTCCTTTCTGCAAGACTTACAAACTCTCGAGCATGATCCCAATAGCGACTAAGTTACTGCAATAAAGAATAATGCTAATACATGAGCCTTCTGCTCTGCAAGTTGTATGGTATTATTTGTGTGTGACTGTGACTGAAAAGCTGCAGCTCTTTTGATGGTCACAAACAGACTGGAAATAGCAGATGTATTTTTCACAGTAATTATTGTTTATCTGAAGAAAGATTGCTGAGGCAAACAGCAAAGTACAAGGATCACAGACATCTCTACTGGCTAAAAAGGGCTTTAAACACAGTAAAAGCACACACTAGATGTGATTCTTCTCCACTGTACACTTTTATAGCCTCCAATAGAGCTGTGAAAGTTCCTTTCTCTCTGTCATGAAAGCACTTGTTGGTACTGCAGAAAGATGTAAAAGTAACTGAAGGGGAAAATTCTAGTTCCTTGTGGAAAACACGGTGTGAGCTGATTAAAGAGCATTTTCTGAGATGGTAGATTTCTTCTTAGAGCTTCCTACAGCTCCATGTTTCATGTCTGCACAGTACAGAAGCACCGTGTTGGATTAAGATGCTGGACTGATTTACTCAACCCATGACACTTGCAAAAAGCAGACTGGTAAGATGCTGTTGTCCCAGCAGTCAGTAATCTACCTAGACTGTGGTCAGAGAGACTTTGGCTTCCAGTAAGCTTAACCCCTCTATGAGTGTAATTTGATCACTTAATATTAAAAGAAAGAAAAAGTCAATTTTGCATCTGACCCATTCACCTTCATATGACGACATGACATCTTAAAATCATAGTAAGTATTAGAAAAATTATGTTTTAAATATGGGCCTTTGTATCTTTTACCACATTCTCTCCTGCAGTGGTTATTACCTAATAATTTTTTGACATGAGTGATTAAATAGAAAAGTTTTACATTTTATGATTCTATTTCAAATACACAATTGCCAGCATATATATCAAGGCAAAAATTAGGTCCTTTTTAAAGAGTCTGTAATTATATTTATGCATTAAAGTGTCAACTACTTAAAATGAATGATTTCAAACAATATTTTTATGTGATTGTTTTAAAAATCAAACTATTAATCAGACTTTATTGTCAATCTCAACCAGTGACTCATGTTTCAATGCTATTAGACTACTCAAGATGCCATCTAACTTGAGAAATCTGTATAGGCAACTGAAATAGTTACTTAAACAACATTCACAACTAAACTGGTGAGCACACTCGGTAACCAAAACTCCTCGACAGCAGAACTTCTCTGCCATGCTCAGAATATGAGAGAAAGGGAAAATAAGACCATTCCTGAGGAGTTCAGGAGCAGGAAACTTTAAAAGTTTTATTTCAACAGTGATTTATTTTTCTGGCCTCTGATTCCTGGATGTTTTTATATACTTGCTTGGGAGGCCAGATCTCCCTCCCAGTCAATAACACATAAACAAAATAATCTGTGTGTTCTTTTCTTCCCTAAAATGGTGTTGCTTTTTTCACTTAGTATATGTCATAGAGTCAAACTGGGTCCCTGAGTCCCTGGGTCTCTGAAATGCTGCTGTTGATTGAAATGCTACTGTGCATAAAAACTGCATTGGAAATCTCAGATATTTTTAATATCCATTTCCTAGATTATGAACTCATATTGCTCAACAGTTTCAGGCCAACAGCAAATCCCAAAGAATTCAAGATGTGGCAGCCAGCAAAGATGCCTGGCTGGAACACCTCGAGATGAATGATTTAAAAGAGAGGGAATTAATTTATAAGTTTTTAAGCAGTGTGCCAAAGGAAAAATAAGTCTTCTGTATGTCTGCCTACATTTCTTTGAGATCAGATTTCAGTCACTGAATGATAAAATAAAATGAAACAAACAGAAAAAAAGAAAAACCCAACAAAAAAACCAGATGAGTGGATTTGCATGGATGGTGATTTTATGTTTAGTATGCCTGCAGGAAAAATATTAAGTGATATTGCAATTTGGTAGGTACACGTTTTCAAATAACACATCTAGCTTAATCACAGATACAGACTTCTAGATCTTAACTGTAGCTTTTAATTCTGATTTGACAAATTTATGTAAATAAATAGGCCAGGAATGGACAATCATGACAAGTCTAAATCTCTTTTATGTAATTTTTGTCTGAGCTTCCCTACTGGAGGCTATTTGTGAACTGGATGCAAATTATTACTTGTGCTTGTTTCCCTTACAAGTAGCAGTCCAGGTGACTACAGCTGTTGTTTAAAGAAAGGAACTGTTTTGTTATGATTCAAAATGTGTCTGCAATATGATTTGTAATTTTGCCAATTATCAGATATGATTTCTGCAATTTCTCCAGTCCTTACAAAGACCCTTACCCATGGAAATGCTCTTTGAATGAGATCACCCCTTGTCATGGGAATCCAATACTTGGAATTCTATTAGCTTTGGAATAATAGTGTCCTAAAAAAGGTAAATGGTGACTTAGTTACTCTTCCACATTTTCCTTGGTTTGACTTAATTTCCACCTAAAATTATAAATCAGTCCATATTTTTTCATATTTGGCCTGACATCACTTGACAATCAGCCTGCATTTACTAAAAGTACCTCACTGAATCTGACTTAAGCTCTGGAATTGTAACAAAAGCTCAAACAAAGCATCTTTCACCCTGCTGCAGGTTTTATTAAGGAAACTTTAGTGTTGTGCTAGGAATAACATTTTACCAAAAAGTTATTAAAATATCAAGATTGGAACTCATAATGCAAATTAATCTGCCTAGGACTGGAAGATTATTGGATGAAAACAAAGACTTGTAAATAAAGTGTTTCAGGGGCTTTGAAACTAACACTGAGGACGACACTTGAGGCTGGATTGCAAAACTCCAGCAGAAAGCTGTAGTGGTCCCCAAAGAGATATCCAAGGAAAAAATATTACAAAAGGATTTTCAATTTATAGATCTGTCATGCAGCAAAGTTTGATTGTTTGGATGAATTTGGCTCAGACACTAAAGGTATAGCCGCAGGTAAAGCACAACATACCTTCAAGTTACACTTTGTAATGCTGTTTGGTGCAGAAGGACTGCAGTAAGTGGAAGAGATAACTACATTTTCTGAGTGCTGATTCCTTACTCTCTTACAGTTAAACTCAATGGCACCAAAATAAATGATAGTGCAAGGATGAAAGTAGTAACAAAGAAAGCATCACCAGGTATTCTTACATATCACTGCATCAAACCATTCGAGCAGAAATGCTATCAGTACCTTTTGAGTCACTGGACAGGCAATTCTGCTAGAACTAACTGCACCTGTTGTTTACCTGTAAATATGGAATACAGCTCTTGAATAGCCACCTGAGATACCAACAGTTCCCCTGCTATTACAGTGCTGGTTTTGCTTCATGTATGATGAGGAGCTTGTTCCCTTTTTTTGTCCCCACAGTCATGGTAAAGCATTTGGTACACACACTGCAAATGTCGTTGATTACCAAAGGTGCAGACAGTTGGCTTAACTCTGCCATTTCCTGACTTTTAAGACTGCATTCTTCTAGACAATCTTGCTGTAGTTTAAACTGCATTGTATGAGTTTCCCTTTCCTTTTTGGAATAGTATAATTTGCTTCATAAATTACATATGGTGGAAGCCTGTTGAATGAATAACCTTGTTGCACAGAAAATTAATTCTTTTGACAGTTTTATTCCTTTAACAGATATTTGGTGGAGGATTTTACTGCATTATTGTATATATTGTGGCTTGCTGCACAGAAAATGTTTCACAGTATTTCAGCAGATTTATTCCTTTAACAGAAATAACTATTCCTGTCCGTTTACCATTTGTTACCTGTGAAATAAATTCCTTAGTTGCAAATTCTTAAAAGCAGCTCACTTGTTATGCTCCTGTGTTTCGTTTGAGTGCAGAGAAAATACATTTTTCCTTCAATCAGCATTCATTTTAAATGCATGGTAATATATACAGTTGTAATGAACCATATTTTGTTTGATTATGTTAATCTGTAACAGTGTTAATTTCCTTATATATATGTTTATGTGACTTGTTTTTTTTTTTAAATTAACATTTTACCATGCCTTACTGGAATATCCTGGATTATTTAAGGCTCTGTACACTATATTGGCATGCGAATTACGTAGCACAGATAGCTCAACAGCAAAGGAAGTCAGACTGAATGCCACATGACCTGATTTGAGCAAGGCTAATTATGTAATTAAGATATTGAAACGTGAGCCAGAATATCTGAGTGCTGCTCCTAGTTTCTTCCAAAACCTCCAGTGGGACGTTTAGCTTTTCTGTGCACTGCTTTTCCCTGCTGTGAATGGAAGGACTGATATTCAAACAGTATAATATGCAGAATAAAGCTGCTCTGGGTGCACTGCCCACGGCACACCATGGCTTAGATGTGCAAAGTGTTTCTAGAATAATTCCAGTATTTTGCACTGTTTTCTCCTTCATTAATAACTTATACTCAGAGTAGGCACTCAGAAAAAAACTAAAAAGGAAATGTGGTGCTTATTGCATATCCATTGGATTTAGGAAGGAGTTATTTTGTTTCTTACCTCTTCATTATTTGAATCCTTAATCTAAGTAATTAAGGTTCTGTGGCTTTGAGATTTAGAATTTAGTGTATATTCAGCTTCAGGAAACTGATATTTTGATCTTCTCAGTGGTTTCTACCTTACATTATACTGGAAAAGCAAGAAACAAGATTCAAGAAAAATAGACACGACAGGAGTTTACAAGCGGCTTCTCACAAGATATGAAGACAAGAGGCATTTGTGTTACATCAGTACAAACATCTGCATAGCCAATATACGTCTGTAAAGAAATGTTTGTAGACTACTGGCATAAAAGAAAAAAAAGGAGGGGGGGAAAATCCTGTCAATTGACCATCTTTCTTATAGAGTGAAAATTTTTAGTATTTCCCCATTGATGCCTATGCACTTGACACATTAGAACTTTCCTGTCCAAGACAATAGGCTTTTCCTAAACTAATCAACACCAGTGTAGTTTTTACAGACTGAGGAATGAGAATACCAATTTTCCTAAATGAAGAGCAACCAGCGTATCTGTCCAAGACTAGTCAGAAAACTCTCCTCAAAGCTAAAACAAAACATATTTAAAAGATAAATATGGATAATTTTGTCTGGAAGACACCAGAGCAACATTCATGTAGTTCTTACAGGGTAGGAGAAAGACGTTGGGATACATACAAGATCCTAATCCAACTCAAAAATAAGATCTATGAAAAATACAAGTTTCCTGTGCTTTCTTTAAATGTAATGGAAGGGTTACATTTGGTTTCACTATTTTATAGTTCTGAAATGCTTTAAAATACTTTGGACTATTGTCATGGCTCTGATGTGAGAAAAAAATACCAGGTAGCATATGGTGAAAAACAAATCAGAGACAAACTAAGGTACCATGAGTAGGACAAGAGTGGTTAGAGGACATGGCATAGAAACTCATAATCTACCCAAGAATCTACATCTGTGTGGATTTCCGTGCTGAGGTATTTCAGAAAGCCTGCCCAGTCCCCTTTCTTCTCTGACCATCAACACTGTGTAGCTCGCATCTAAAGCACACAGGTCTCCTAAGACAATGGTGTCAATGTTTAGTGCAAGTGTGTGAAGAAACAGAAGCTTTCATAGATCACATAAGTACTTTGGAAGTGGGTGGGTAAGAACGTGTAAGCCATAGTTAGCACTTTGAACAACTTTTCTACTGTCCTGCCTAATTTAGCAGCTTACAGACTCATTGATACCAAAAATGTGACATGTCAGTTTAGACAGAAAAGCTACAACCAACAAAACCACCCCAGCAGCTACTGAAAGTTATGTTTCATTGAAAAAATCAGAGAACTCGACTCTCTGCTTTATAAACACAGGAAGTTGGAACTATATGCCAGGGAAATCAGCAAAAACCTAGGCTAGCATAGGAGCGAGTTAATCCCAGAGATACAGGCTAGCAAAGCACTTGGTCATTTGGCACTAGATATGAATTGTAAAGAATTATTTCAATCATATTCCTTGTACAAAACTTAAACCTGCAAAATACATACGCAAAATGATCGTGTTTTAGTCCTGTGCCCCCCTACTTCATTTATCCATACCAAGTCTGTACTCGCTGGATTTCCAGAAGATTAATGACCAACTCTGCAAGTGGCCACTGCACACTCCTCATCTTGCAATTTCTGGGGAATACCCTGTCTCAATTGCTGTTGTTAACTGTAGTCTAGTAAAAAATGTTCCAAAGCTGTCCAAGTGAGAGGCCGACGGATATATGGAAAACATATGAATATGCAATTTTAACAGCTGAAACTATATATATCTGGCAGGCCTTACCTAGTGGTTTGACTGAATCCCCTTGGCAAGCTTATACCAATGTTGCTTTTACTGTTCCACTGGTTTGTTATATATGTAAAAGAATAATATTTTATCCAAGTTCCAAGACAGCTGGTCCATTCATGTTAGGCCCAAAAGAGAGCTTTGAGAAGGACAAAAATAAATTGTTTTGTACAGAGCAGCCAAGCATCCACTCAGACACAACTGCTTGTGTTTGTTGCCTTGAATAATCAAATTTTCAACCAACAGGTTACCCACGACTGGAATTTCAAATGGTCAATTCTACGACTCTAAAAGACACACTAGGATATCACAGGAAGATTATTTCTTATATTTTTTCTTCTTAGAGACCAATCCAAAACACAGAATGTCAGGAAAATATAGAATTATACTTCAAAAGCTTTGGAAAAGACTGTTTTGCAACAAGAGCCCCTGTGTCTCTTTCCTTGGACCTGGCTTCGTCTGTATTTGCATCCAGCTGTCTTCCTGCATGATAAGGAAGACACTGGAAATTTGCTGAGGATGACACACAGGATCAGTGAAGAGATTTTAGTCATTCCATCAAATTAGAAAACTCTCAATATTGACTAAGATGCAGCTAGGAAACGGGCTGCCAGCAACACCCTCTGAAGCAGATGGTTCTCACCACTTGGAATGCACAATGCAAGGCACTCCAGTGACTTCTGAAATAACAGAGTGCTATAGACTGGGGAAGGAAGACAAGTGGAAAGTCAGGCATGGCACAGAGCTCCACTTAGCAGCCTCTTAGTGGTTTGGACAATGCTCCTCTGCCCACTGGAGAAAATTCACTGACAGGTCATCAACTAGTGACACATCTTCATCCTAGCCCATATCCCTTTTACAGGTATCTGATGGGCATTTCTCAGTCAATATTATTCAAACTTGGAAAAAAACCCCAAGGGGACATTGGAGAAGGATGTCATGAAATGCAAGCCTGGGAGATCTTGCAGAGCCTTGCAGATCTTGGAATACTTGAAGTGATAAATGGAATATAATCTATTGTACAAGTTGTCTAATAAAATAAACTACTATAAGGCATCTCAAAACATGTTAGAAAACTAAGAGTTATGATCAATATTACACTGTAAATAAGGTGCATAGTTTTAATAGTTGGGATAGTTAGTGAAGGGCACAGTTTACCAAGAATTGTGGAAGGTTATCAGTCACATGTCACTTTTAAAAATTAAGATCTCACGTCTCTCTAAAAGCCTGTTTCTTTAGGCCACTAGTTCCTGAGATGGGTGAAGGAGTTGCTAAATGAAATGCTGGGGATTTTGCTCTGCAGGATGTCAAATTAGATTATCCATCCTTTAAAGCTATAAATACATGAATTATTACACTTGTTTTACAAATGAGAAAACTGGGGCATAGACAATATCAAAGGGCTTTATAAATGTGAATGACTCAATAACATTCTGCTATTGTTTATTATCCATATTCCTGCTTTTAAATGAGAGAACTGAGGCACATAGAAATGAAATTACTATCTAAAGTCACCCAGTCTCCTCCTTTAACCTGATAAATGGGTAAGTAGGCATGCCATTTTGACATACTAATATATGTGTTAAGGTATTAATTCCCCATACATCTGGAATATATGGATCATTGGGGAGCAGTTCCTGTTGAAAACAGCAACAGTCATATTTTTCTCACTTCAAAACTTTTTTCTTATTTTGAGACTTCTATTTAACTGGAAAAAGTTCTTGTTTTTCATGAAGCATGGCAAGAACAAAGAATAAAAAGCATAGTAGTTTGGGTGGCAGAAAGGGATTTGGGGCCGAAATACAAAGTGGTCAGAGCTAAGGGTGCCATCCACACATACTAGCCTACAGAATATCAGTGGTAAGTTCTTCCTGATTCTTTCAGGGTGGACTATTTTTGGTGAAAAATCAATCAATGGTGTTTCAAGGTATTCACGAGGGCAAAGAAGCAATGTCTTTCCTTTATGGCTACACTGCAGTGATCAGTGCCTCTGCAGGTGTGTAATTTAAAGAGATGCTAGGAAAAAGATGAACATAAACAGGAAGGATACAGGGTGTATACGAAGGTTACTGTAGAGGTTGCAGCTGAATGACTGCAGGGCTGCATAATCCTGTATCAGTTAATGCTTGAGTTCATTTGCCTTGATTTGAACTCTCTGCTTAGAGCCAGGACATGATGATCAGAGGTTAACAGGGCAATGCCACAAAAAACAAAACAACCTGCACAGAGAAGATTCTCACAGAATCAGGCATGACAGTCCAGATCCTGGCTGCTGTAAATCACTACGACAGCACATATATTCACAGAAACTCCATATATTTCAACCATCTAGCCTAGTCCTGTGATATTGCTAAACACTGCGTCTCTTCAATCAATCCCAGTAGAAATAAACTCACCTCCCTCAACCCACTAACCATTTAGCCACTTGTTCAGGCTGGCTCAGAAATAATTAAAAAAGAAAGTTTTCTTAACGACATTGACTCCTGCCAGAGAGCAAAGGCTTCATTCATCTGCTTGCCTATCTAGCAATGCTAATAGTCAGGGATATAGCAAAAAAAGGAAAAGTGACTGACTTATCAACATTATTTTCCTTGTTCTTGATCTAGGTCATCAAGTAGATTAATATGTAGTTGCAAGCTGTTCATTCATTGTAGAGGAGTATGTACATAGCAGGAAATATCTCCCATGGCACTGATAAACTCTCAGAGGCTATAGGCCAAGGTGTTTATGCTCCAGTGGAGACATTTGTGCCAAGTACCTGCTCCCAGTGATATAGTTATAAGCATTAAACTTGAAATGTAACTTTAAAAATCTATTACGGTCTATAGCTTTTATTATTTCCAAGACGGACAACTGTGTTGGTTATTATCAATATGTTGTGAAAGGAGCGTTGACGCCTGGGATTTGAGGCAGGGGGATGGGGAAGAGGCATGTGGGAACATTTAGACCAAATGTTAACAAACTGACAAAGCATTACGAAAATGTTTGAGAGAAATGTTTCCCTTTTCCAGCCCCAGCTTTCAGCACGAACCCAGCAAGAGCAGTTCGAGATAACCTTTCACTGATAACATCTAAACACTTCTTTGCCAGGATCCCTCTTTGTAACTAGGATGGCAGTTTTTTCAGTTTCTCCATTTATAGGATCTTCTTTCAGTATTCCTCTCCCAATTCATCCACCCTTTGCCATACAAACATCCCACAGCTGATAGGACTTACTTTTTTTTTTATCCTAACCATCACTATATCTCTGAATCCACCTGCTACTGAATTTTGCTTTTCTTCCTCTCTCTGTCATGTCCTTCAAGAATGAGTCTTCCTCACTTTGGTACTAGGTTCAGTCTGAAGTACAAAGGTCTCTCTTGGCTAGGAGGTT
This sequence comes from Urocolius indicus, assembly GCA_013401255.1. Lineage (NCBI taxonomy): Eukaryota > Metazoa > Chordata > Aves > Coliiformes > Coliidae > Urocolius > Urocolius indicus. Next base: position 360,102 of record WBNH01007126.1, read on the forward strand.
CTCCTCTTTGCTGCCATGCTCACCTTTCTGTTGGGATCAATTCTCATGAGCTCAGCCTCTCTCTTTCCTTCTGGATATTTTCCCTCCTGACCTCACACTTGGCTGTAGCAGATTAACAGCCCTCTTACCTGTCAGGACACTTACTGTTGTCTTCAACTTAATGACAGGGTAGGAGAAGAAGAGACAGCAAATGCACAGTTGCAAAAATTCTTCCAGAGACAACAGAAATAAAGAAGTAATGCACAGAAAGAACCACAAATTGTAGAGGGCTAAGTTAAATCACCTTAACAAAAAAGAAATCACTTTCCAAAGCATTGAAACACCAAAAGCCAGAAGCCACCTAGAAATCTCTCAAACTAAATGTATGGCTTGATTGCTCTAGAGGAAAAGGTCACAAAAAACATATTCCAATAAGAAGTTACTTTTCTGACCATATACAAATGAGAAATGTCAACAGCAATAGGTGTTGTCATGTAGTATTACACCACTTTAAATGCAGTGGGCACTTTGATGTAAATTCCAGGCCAGCAGTACCCACTTACAACAATAGAGAACTTGTCCTTCAATATTTTGGAGACATAACATAGAAGGAAACCGCAAAAGGTTGTCATTTCTCCTCCTGAATGATTAGGTTTATAGTTTTACAAGAAAAGCTGTAGCCAGCTTTCCCTCTGAAACAAAATAGGTAGTCTCAAAGCTGCATATGTGGATTAGAAAAACATTTACACACATGGCCCTATTATTGTCCAATACCTTCAAGAAAGTAAATCTATGTTGTTAAATTGACTTGCAGAACTTCATTTGGAAAGATGATAAAAAATAGATCCAGCCCAGAAAACATTTGGTTTTTATACAGACCCAGTCAAGTGACATACTTGTGGCTATACAAAAGTTTCCTTCTATTAAATGGCATTATGAATTTTTTATACTTTTTGTCTAAATTCTTCATAGTTTTAGTGTTTTGTATTAAATTTCTGATTTCTTCTCCAAGATACAATAAGAAAAAAATCAAGCATTTCTCTAGGCTCAAGTGAAACAAACAAGGGAGTTAAACTTAAGAAAACCACCAAGAAAAACAAACCCTACAAGCAAAAAGAAAACAAGGGTTTAAAAAAATAAAATCATCAGCAAAATTATTTCCTTACCTTGTTATGACATTATGAAGGAAACAAAAAATTCGGAATGCAAGTTTTGATTAAAAAATCTGTCAGTCAATATGTAATTTAATACGGAGTGACATATACTGCTAAAAGGTACATTTTAACATTAAAGACCAAAACTCCAATGATTAATATTATAGTGATGACAGAATGGGAGTGCCTTATTTTAATCCACTGTTTATCTCAACAGGGTAATTTATGGATCACTCGACATGTTTTAATAGCAGGCATAAGAAGGTACCCTCTAATATCCACTTGCTTGCAAGCTCTGACATTTGGAGTTACGTATTCAGAAAATATCAGCAACTGCATTTGTTGGACATATATACAAATAACTAGTCATCCTACACACAGTTTATAAAAAGTGATCTATTAATAACAAAACAGCTCCAGAGACATATGGTCTCTTAATATTCAGGTGGAATATTGAGTGTTTAAGTTAAAATAAGGGCAGGAGCACAAAAAGTGGTCAACACATTGATTTGGCTGCCAAATATAGTTTTTACCATCATAAATCTCCAGCTGACAACTGCACAAAGGCTGCTTTACCCAAACTCTGCCAAGGAAGGGTGTTTGCTGCCGGATCGCCTGATAGTCACTATGACAACTGATGCCACAATTAAGACAAGTACAATCCGACTTTCAAACAGGCACACAAGTCATTAATTCAGCAGGACTTTTGTTGACAATATGTTATGAGGGAAATATTTAATACAATTCCAAGGCTGATATATTCTCCTGTTATCTATAGCAAAATAAATTGCAAGAACTGATGAAAATAAGCATTTAATTAGTCTAAAGTGAGCTGGGGAAGCTATCCGGTACATTTTGGTTTAATGAGCTCACAGGTGCACAAGACTCCTCAGTGTCGGGGTAGACAATTTGAAGAACATACTAAGAAAGATGTTATATTTCTGGGGACAGCAAAAGAGAACAGGTGTTTTGAAAAGAAGAGGAAACAAATTGTGTTCCCAAGTCTCCAAATCTATGAAGATATCCATGAGAATCTTTTCCCTGTGGGAGGGAAAACCTTACAACGACTCAGCTAGCTGATCTGAGCAACTGCAGGTGAGTAAGGCTCTATGGAGATCACAGCTACAATGACATTTTTCCTCCTAGGAGAAGTGAAGAGACTTCAAGTTTTCCCACTTGTTATGTTCTTTGAGGCCACTGGGAAGTTCAGGACGAAACAGGAGGAGGACAATATAGAACAGAAAGAGTCTTATATGACTGAGTGCTAAACCTAATAAAAGGCCTTGAAGGAGTCAGGGAACAAAGATCAATACAATATTGACTCATATATTCCCAGAATTACAGGGAGAGAGAGCTCTGAGAGCCTTTGCTATAGAAGTACCATGAGACAACCTTTTATCTCACTTCAACTGCAAGAGTGGAACAAGGAAGCAGTGACAGGCCAGTCTAACAAGGCAGTTCTCCCAATTCCTGCAGTAAGTGGGCACTTTCCAACCAATCTTCACCTGAATGGCCCCTGTCAGGAGGAGAACAAGGAGGTCATTTTGCACAGGGCATCAATGCCCTTATTTCTGAAGTTACTGAAAGGCAAACAGTTCTAGAGCTGTCGGCTTGGACAAGTTCTTTGTCTGCCATCAATCAATCATTTCCCCAATAAACATTGCTGTTTACTATCTAAAAACAATACTATAGGCAAACTGGTAAAAAGCTGTTCTGCTCTATATTGCAGCCATAAATAGGCAGATGAATCCTCAAATCTGAGCAAAAGGACATGGTCATAAAAAGATTTGAACCGTAACATGGTATTTGAGCAATGAGGATGTGCCTGGAGATGCACCTATGTCTTGGTTGCTTCAGTCTTGCTCTACTCACTTGCATATTCCTATACAGGAAACACTGTCACTCCAGTTTCAGTGCTTAGCTGCAACATACAGACAGACAATTAAGTTTATTTTCCTTAACCTAAAAGCATATACTCCACTCAACTGAGGTGACACCAAAGTCTGTTTGACACATCAATGTTTCCTATGACTTGTCTAATAGACCAACTTTTAAACTAACAGAGACATCCACAATGCAAGATGGGCACAAGAGCCCCAGGAAAGCCCTGTGGTACTGCTTAAGTTGAAATTAGGTTAAAAAAAATAATAATTACAAAAATAAGTCATTAATGTGGTGCATGGCATAGTCAAAACACTTTAGACTTTGCTTCCCTTATACTAAAACATGATACCTAGATACCTTCAGCTGCTTCTGTGGCTCATAAGATAAAGCAAGATTGCACTAATGTATGCATTATAAAGAAAATCAGATAGAAACCATGCTATGATAAACAACAATAGCCATACTCCTTCCCTCCTCCAATGCTTTTAAAATCCCAGAAAATTATGTCATCCTCATTTAACACAGGCATGAGCTGGTGTACAGAGAACCATCTACTCAAGATCAAAACATGAGAGAGTGAAAGTCTGTTTTTCAGACCCCTCTGCTTACTTGCAAGAAATATTATCTCGTCTAACTGAAATATAGATTACAGCCAGAATAATTTATTCCATTTAGCAATAATAACCTGATATGTACAGGTAGTTTAAGAACATGAGTAACATGTTTCACCAAAACTCAACAGTTGCATGAAAACTTCAACTTCCTTTCTACACAGAATTCCCCACATGCCATTTGCCTTCAGGGAAATTTAGTATGGGCTTAGCTCAACTTCATCACAATTAATAAGGTTTCTGCCTTGTTAGAATCAGCCCTAACCATTTTCTACTCGTGCTGAAGACTAGAAATAATTCAACATCTATTGGTAGAGGAAATACACAAAGATGAAACTGTTGCACTGAAATAAATTTCCATGTTCCTTTGCTTTGTGCCACTAATGGATGCCTGCCTGCAGGCTTTGTTTGGTCAGTTTTAATTTTAATTAGAGAGCATCTCTGCAATGTGTCTGTTTTCTTCACCCCAATTTTTTTTTTCTCCCCCACTGGATTGCATTTCCCTTACACTCTGCCTCATTCCTAAGTCTTCCTCTGCACACCAGGTCAGCTTAATGATAAATACACCATTTTTCCATTCCGATTCTTTCTCATGTTTGGTTACATCGTCATCTTCCAGATAAGTATGTTTGTTAACATAATGACATTACTGTTCAGTTTTCGCAAAGCAATTAAAGATGTGTTTAATTTGAAGAACCTCAGTTGTTTTATTGTCTGCAATTAGGTATATTGACTTCAGTGGGAGTAGTAAATAATAATAAAAATGCTCTACTGTACAAAAAACTTTCAGAATGATATACACACAATAGAGCTGCATACTTTCATTTTACAAATTCAGCATGATTTTGATGTATACAGTTATTAGAGTGACTTCTATGCCTGTAACACAGAAAGGATGCTACATTATAGCAATAGACTACATTTCCAATCCCCATCAGCTTGGCTTCAGAAAACTCATACTTCATTTGCATGAAAAGTTTTTTGTTGTGACTGGCAAATATTAAAAAAGAAATGGACTGTGATTGAGCTGATGGGAATGCGTGTCCAATACACTGTTGGGTGGCAATATCCACCCTTTCTTTTCCCTGGGATAAATGTACAGATTTTTCAAATGAATGCATGATGACATTGCCAGTGCCAAGTTCTTATGTAAGAGTTATTAGATAGTTAAAAAACAACATTTGAGAGTCCATTGTACACTTAAAATAGATGGCTGTCAGGTCTTGTAAACTCCAAAGCAAAGCTGAAACATTTATTTGATCTGAAAGCCATTTATCGAAACTGTATTTTGTGACTTTCAAATGGTACTGCTGTTATATAAGAAGAAAGCTGGAACTAACACTGGAAAATCCTAATGATCCTTGCCTGTCTTGCACAAGTCCAGTAGACCAGATCCAGAATTCATTAGAAGTGACAGGTGCCTGTCAATGCCAACATCAGTGGTTGCTGGGCAAGGAGAGGGTAAATGACAGTGCTACAGGAATTTCAAATGGATTAGTGGACCCAGACATTGCTTGACGAGGGAAGGAGTGATAAGAGTGACAAGAAAGTTCTCCCTGCTCCCTTGGGTGATTCCAATACCTGTGTTCTAGGGTTGCAATATTATGATTTTGTTGGTGGGGGATTTCTGAAGGAACAAGTTTTTCCCTGAATGCTGGCTGTTCAGTGGCTTTTTGTGTCATTAAAGATCAGAGAACTGAGCTGTGGCATGATTTCACATAGAGTCCCACTGTCTCAGTTGACTTCTTGGTCAACATCATTGTTTAATGCTGTAAGATCTGTAGTTTTAGCATTTGGATACTTGAAATTTCCTCAAGGCACTGCAGCCCTGTATATTCCAGTATTTACTGAAGGAATACATCAGTGGTTTTGTACAGCCACCCAACAAGCAGAGCTATTAAAAAATAATGTTCATGCTGCTTTTATTTTGGTCTATGAATAAATATACTCTGCAACTTCTTTCCAAAACAAATGTCTTCTCTCCCAAGGCCTGACATGTTATGTTGCATCTCTGCACATTAGAAGTTAAAAAATTATTTAGCCTGAATTGTTAAAATTTTCATTAATGGCAATTTATGTCACTCAAAGAAGCTTCCTTGGGAAGAACATGGCATACTTGTACAGACCTATTATGAGAGTTGTCAGAAACATTTGTCCTTATGAAATATAAATAGACAGTATGTTAGATGATTTAGTGAGGGATCTGTTATTTATTTAAAAACAAACATGTTTTTTTCATTTCTCCTTTCAGGAAACCAGGTCATGTATCTTAGACAAGGAGGTTCTCAGGCTAATGACAAGGCATCTGTAAATATTGCTTCAAACAGCATAACCATCCCTCCAAACTGCTGCATCAACAGACTGAGTGGGGTGAGCTGCAATCAGACTGGAGCTCAGATCTGCCCTAGGGCAGGAGGCATCACCTTTTCTTTCTCCATTCTCCCAAGAGGACACAGAAGTGACTTAGTGAGGGCCCGTTACCTCACCTCCCTCTGCTTGGGGATTTCTAAAGCACCTCTGCCATAGCACAAGAACGCTTTTTGGCCAGCTTACTGTTTTTAAAAGTGATCATAGATATTGCTGCCTCGAAATATCAGGTGAGTTCACCCCTGAAAAAAAAAGGGGGTTGTGATGTCTTTTAATTACACCTGTGTGGGTAAACAAGGGTAATCTCTTTACTCCTACTGATGACAAACTTAACAAATCCTGTTCACTGCTCTGCAGTGATGCACTTATTTTCTACAGCGGCTGAGGTTTATAACCAGAATCCATTTCAGGTGGACATAAAAATCCAGCCCAATATTTACTTGCCACTGGATACAAATGTTACCTAGTGAAGTCTGCACTAGTGTCAGAGAGGTGGATAAATCCTTCAACTTTGTTAAATGTGGAATAAAGGAGAGAATAACTTGAATTAAATTCCTGTGCCCACTTGAAATGATGTCTGGCTGTGCCTCTGTACCTGTGCCTGATTTTTGCATGAAAATATTCTCTTTGTCCCTATCTGGTGTTCTCCTTCAAAAAGGAATTGAGTTAAAAAAGAAGGCAATAATGTAAGATTTTTAAGCAAACAGTTCAATATTTCCTTTAAAATGTTCTCTGTATTCAAGAGCACTTTGATTTCTATCTTTTTTTTTTTCTCCTCCAAGCTTTGAAACTGTACCTCTTTTAAAAAAAGACCATCCCTGATTTTAGTCTTTTGTTCCTTTATGAGCTTTGTCCCCGACTTTTAAATGTGGAGAGAGTTGAGAGGCATGTTGTGAGAGGAGAGAAAATAAAAAAGTATGGAAAAAAAAAAACTTGCAAACTGTGTTAAATACACCTTTTGTTCATTACATTTAATATAACATTTGCTATGAGGACTGATATTGAATTATACATTAATTTCAATGCTAAATAACTCTTCTATTTAAAAGCCCCTTAGTTTTCTTATAATGTACAGTAATTAAAAAGTGAACCAAAAGAAGCAGCAATAAATCAGGGTGCACAATGCACTAAAAATATTATAATTAATATTTAACATACGTTTTGATTACTTTTAGAATAAGTACAAGAAATATCAATTAGAATATATATTCAAACTTTGCTGCCTTTTCCCCATTATACTCTGGAAAGGGGCTATTTTTAATTCTGGATATTGCATACAAAATAATACATAGTCCCTAATTAAATATAAGGCTGTAATTCAATCGAGAGTTTCTGCTGATGTCATAAATAATAAGAGCACAGCTCGAGGTATCAATGAATGGCAGCCAAAGCCCGAGATTGAATTACAACTTCAGTATTCAGGCTGTGGATCTGTATTGTTATTTGTAATAGATGGAAAATGATTATTATTATTTTTTAAATACAGACAAAAAGAAGGAAATTTGAATTCAAAATCTGTGACTCGGTGGTAGAAGATTAGAAGTCTTGTGATTAGAGAATGTGGCTTATTGGAAATTGAAATGTACAAGCGTGCCAGGCATCAGTTCTGCAGTCAAGGCTTTATTCTCCTTTTTTTGTTGTTGTTTTTTGAAACCCAGGGAGAAAAAAATGTTTCAAATCAACCATTGGTATTGGCATTGAGAGTTTTGCCTACACAGTTTGTGCCCAAAACCAAGTTTCTGCCTCTTGCCCTGGCCTGGGGGTCCCAGTGGGAAGCAGAAAGCACAGAGGCAAAATATGCTGCTGGGGTGAAAATTGGTGATGCCAAGTACCACACCTTGACCCCGCTTGTGGAAGGGACCTTCCACCCCTGTGGTCTTTTACCCCCTGCAGTTTGCCTCATAAACCTCAATTATTTATCATTTCCACTCAGGATGAATAAGGACTATACACTCATGTGGACATTTTCCCCAAATAAATGACCCCTTAATAACCAGAAAGATTTTTATTTATGTAACATATTGGATTTCAGTTATGTTATGGCAGTAGAAAGAAGGTAGTTAATCAATATGAAGGCTTGCTTTCAACAGATTGCACAGCACTCAGCATGACAAGATTCCCTTCTGCTACACCACAGGTCACACATTTGTGTTTTAGGGCCATTTTTTCATGCTTAGCACATCCATCTAGCCATGAAGATGTGCACCTCTCCATCTGACTTTAGCATGCAAAAAGTAAACAGTTTAAAGGTACTAAATGCCATGAGCCCTAAGCAAGGAGTGACATAGAGCTGTAATGCCATAAGCCTAAACTAATTTTTTACTGTCTCTAAATGAGTTTGTCACCCAGCTTCTTCTCAAACTCAAAGCATTACGAGGTCCCTCCCCTGTCCTGACTCCGCTTGTGCAGCTGGTTGGGGCCAATATTTCCCCCAGCACAAGTAAAAAGTGATAGTGATTCTGGCATGTAGTCAGGTCTCTGCCCTGTGCTATTGCCCACATGGCGGTGGTGTAAGATGCCCCTTCCTTCCCTGGGTAGATGTGTACTGAGGGTTAGATCTCAACTTTTCAAGATGAAAAAACTTTGATGGATTACTGTTGGTAAACACATGGCTCCCTACATCTCACTTGCCACAGTGATCATATGCTCTGAAAGAGTGTCTGGCTATACCAAAACACACAGTTATTTCATTAGAAAGTAAATATACTCCTGTCTAAGCACAAATGTTCAGTCCCATTTAGGCTAACAAGGATGAAGACCCAAGACACTTTGAACACTTACAAGGTAGCTTCTTGAAACTATGATTTCTCTTTATGCAATAGACGTTTTTGTTTTTTTTTTTTTTTAATTTTCAAAATTTCCTATTGTTCTTAAGCACATAAATTGTATTGCCTTTTCCCTAAAAATAACTATTTCCTAAGCACTCTTACATCATACAATACTAATTGTCATGATATCCTGCTTATGCCTTCAACATGATTTTTTTTTTTTTTGAAGGACAGAACATGTATGTTTCTTCCAGATATTTGCAGTTAACTCCAACCAACCTGTAGAAGTTTTGTTGGATCACCTTCACAACACCTGAATAAGCATTTGGGTTTAACAGTGCCTGTAATTGACCATGGAGACATGGGCCCAGTGTTTTCCAAACAGCATTGCACCCGATATGGAAAAATCTTGAGAGATCTTGTGAAAGCAGATGTGGAGGCAGTGAAAACAAGGTGCAAAATACAGAGATGGTCCTTCCTAACACAGATTACATCTCAATGCTTTTCGTCAAGACTAACACAAACAACAAAATTTACTACCTAAATAAGCCTGACATAAACTTAGATACTTTACTGTTGCTGATAAACAGGTATTTCAATTTGTAAAATACATGCTTACATTGGTATGGGGAGATGTTAGTCCCAGGGTGATACTTAGGAAGTGCAAACAGCTGTCTCTGCCCCCAGACACACATAACATGGTAATAATAATCTTCCTCCATGATAAGCTGCTATAGGTGCCTTAGTTACCTCTCTGCTGTATCTCACTTGTTACTGAATTTATCAGGATTGGTTTTTCCATCTTTCAAGATTCTGTGAAGAGGGCTAAGTTCAGGATCTGATGCATAATGCTTGAGTTTAGACTCTTCTAAGTTTTCTAAGTTCAACAACAACAAAAAGGGAACCTTTAACAGTCACATCTCTCACCATCCTCTATTCATCAGTGATCCCAACACACTGAAGACACAGTGCCTGGAGGCAGAGCCCAAGGACCAGCTCTGCAAGCTGCAGCTTGAGTTTAACCCTACCTGCATTCAGCTTTGACCATCACACGTGAGATTGTGTCTTCAATCACTGCTGCTGACTTCTGTCCAGCCAGAGCTTTGTCTGAAAAACACATCAGTAAGAAAGAGGTGTTAGATGATAGATTCTGGGGCTATTTCATCTCCAGATCACACACAAAAACAAAATCACAGCAGAAAAAAAGAGAAGAAAAATAACCCAATAGTCTGTCACCCTGCAAATAGTTGGTGCTGCTTTGGGGTGAAAGACAATTGTGCTTGCATGAGGAAGAGCTTGGAGAGAGCAATGCTTGTCTTCTCTCTCTCCAAGGTGGATATGGGAGGAAGAGAGAGAAGTTGAAGGAGGAGAGCTGGTACATCTGACTGGCTGTCAAGGAGAGTAAACTTGTTCTGAGAGTACACAGCAACACACATTAATCTAGTGGTGCAAAATCATAGAAGAGATTGGAAATACAGAGGAAAAAAAGCCTGTCAGGTCCATATTGAACTCCTGGGATTATGATGAGTTTCTCTCTTACTATTGATTGTTGTCACCAAAATACATCTACTGCTTTATGCAACTGAGGTTTCCTATGAAATGCATGTATGGGCTCAATGATTCTTATAATTACAGGCTGAAAAGAACTTTGCATATTCATGAGTATCCCACCATTTGTCACAGCTGCAGACCTCCAGCAAGCAATGCCCGTGATTAGGGTTTTGTTCTTCTCAAGTATATATTTCTCCATGAACCCTTATTGGTTCTGAAAAGTTATGATCTTAACTCTCTGCTCTTGTCAAACACAATATTCTTTCTTTTTACTGCCAGCAGTAGGAATGAATTCCTTCTCCTGTAGCCAACAACAGGACAGGCCGGAACTGGAATTTGCATTGATGAGGCAGTACTTTATTTAACTAATGTAACAATATACAAAAATCTATAGTTGGAGTGACAACAATTTTATTATGCCAAGTAAAGAGCTCCCTATTCATTTTCTCCTCTGTGATTTAAGACTGTTAACCTCTAGACTGTACTGCTCATAAACAAACAAGTTTTGTGGACCTTCTTAGGTTCACAAAAGAGGTCAAATGAAATAATAAAGATCTGGTATGCTACAGGATGTACTAACCATTAAGCAGCAGATTAAAGATTGAAAGTTTTTGAAAGCTAGACAGACATGTATGAAATCTAACCCACCCCATGGACGTTTCAACATAAAATGGCACTAGAAGTGAGAAAAGTAGACTTTTTTCCTTCTGAAGCTATATTTTTCTAACACAGAAGACAGAGAAGTGTAATCAGTCATGGTCAAAACCCTGCCAGTGAGTATTACTTATTTAGCCTCATATTCCAGGTGACTCACAACTTGTCTACCTGCCAACATCTGAAAATAATAAGTTTTAGTAAAGTTATTAACTAGAACTATGTGAACTTTGAAGTAGCTAAATCTAAATTAAATATAAACATACAAAACAGCCTGAGGTTAATTAATGTAATTTAGGCTTAGCCACCTCACTCCATTCTTGTTTGTTTGCAGTTGTTTTTCTCCCTTCCTCCTCATATGTGGTCTGCAGAGTCAGAGCTAGTCAGAGGCAGAGATTGCATCTTTCCGCTCTTTCGATCAGAAACGTGTGCTCATTTTTCCAAGAAGATGTTGTCAACTAAGAAAAAGTTTGCAACAAGCCCCCTGTGCTCATCACTCTTTACCTGCTGAAGAGGAGGAGAGCTGCACTGAGGCAGATGTGTACTAGCTGAGAGCCCAGCTCTGGGAAGACTCATGCCCACACAACATGTGTGGCTGGAAGGGGAACCCCATCCTCCTCCTCGCTGTCAGATACAAATTGCATGCTGGCAGCTTTGATGACAACATGATGCTCCCTCCAGGAGCTTCCTCCGAAGCTGCTTGGAAAGCTAAGCCCGAAAAGCAGCACCAAGGGAATTATCTTTTGCTCATTTTTGGGGTTTTTTGAAGCACATTGAGCTCTTTTACCATCGAGGAGGCTCTTCTGCCATCCTAAGTAGGCTGATAATGTGCCCAGAGATTACACAATGCTTCAGTGTTTATAGAGGTTACATTGGTCAGGCCATTTTTAGTATTTTAGAGGCCTGGAACTTTCAAAGTGAAGGGTGGGGGAAGTGCTAAAAATAAGCTCTTGATTAGGTGTGGGAAAAGTGAAGATTCGAGGACATCTCAGGGCTGCAGCCCCAGCACGAGGTAACAATAGACTCAAAACACAAAAAAGTGTCAGTGCAGTTAGCTTGTAAAAAGAGGAAAATGCACAATAGCACAACAGTGAGTTCACCTATTATATAATTGAAGGTTGTGTGTACATGTGCAGACAAGAAGACAGAATAAAAAGCCTCCTCTAGGAAATCCAAAACTTGGCAGCTTTGGCCAGGTAGAGTATGAGGCGGGTAGTGTCTAACAACAAAAAGAAACAGTCTGTAACTAAGGTTTGAATCAAACTACAGCTCTCCTTGCTAAACAGCAGCCAGTTTTACTGCTGCAAAACCCATAAAAACAAAGGGAGAATAAGTCTGGCACGAGTAATAAGGCACAGAGAGCGTAAGGCAGAAAAAGAGACACAGCATTAAATATATCAAGGCTGAGTTGTGCATCTGATTTCATAGAAGAGTAATTTGGAGAGCTATGCAAAAAAAACCAGAGAGGATTTAATTCATACAGAGTTTCCACATGTGCCTTTCCCGTAAGGCCTAAGGAAACTCAACCTGCCTGACAGGAGGGACATGGGGCAAACTCCTGTCCTCAGCCTCCACCACCTCTGTGCTTTACTTTGATGTCTGTGAGGATTCCGAGTCCTCCTTATTTCTTCTCCAGAGCTCTTACCTCACTTCAAGAAGTTAGTGGGACCTGATGGCTTCATGCATTTTGTTAACTGTACAAACTATCCCTGACTTCGGTTTGTTTGCAGGGATTTTTCTGACCCTCAGAGCCTGACTACATTTAGGACACAGGGCAGGTTATGTCAATGTTTCACACAGCAATGAATAGTGATTCTGGTACTCTTATGGAAACGGGATGAAATATTTCAATCAAAAGTATATGGTACTTCTTATTTTACAGGGGAGATGGTTTTAGAAGTATATTATTGACCCTTTTGATAGAAAGAGTCTCCATGAGCTCTTCTCTTCACATCACCTGTCAGGTCACTTCTACTCTACAGGTGTCACTGCTCTTTTCATGCATCTTTGCTAAACTATACTAAGAAAAAGAAAAAAGGCAGAAACGCTTTCCTTAGCACAATTTTAGCAATTACTGTGTTAGCAACCTTGTCCTTGCTGTTCCTTATGCCTACTGCTGCATCTCACAAAGCTTTCCAGGCTGTAAACAGAGGATTTCTAGCTTGGTTTAGCTGTTTGTGAGTGGACATGGAACTAATGAAGACCAGCAAAAGCAACTGAGGTGAAAACTCCAGGGGTATGGAAGAGAGAAAGGTAAAGCAGCCCCTTACAATACTTTTGGTCACACATTTCGGTGTGACCTCTGAATGTGAATTGGATTGGGTTATTTTCTGGTTTCCAAGGCAGTGCTTTTTGCAAATACTGGATCTGTTGAGGTAAGAGTCTTGCCATTAGCTGTTGCATCAGTCTTGCAATGCAGCTATTTCTGTGGCCAGTGCTATATTCATTGTAACACACAAACAGGAATGTTACATAAAGGTTGAAAAAGGGATCAACATGCCACAGAAACAATGATGGAGGGGAGATGCTGTCTTTTCACTGTAGTACCAGGCACTTACACGACTGAATGCATAATTCAGCCTGCAACCATGAGGATGCCTTCCCTAAAAATCCCTGTAGTGTTCAGTGAGCTAATGTGGAACAAGCCAGTGTGAGCAATGACATCACAGAGCTCTGCATGGCCTCATTTACTGCGCCTGCTTTGGACAACAGGTATAAACATTCCCTTCATCTGAGGATTTGCGTTACCAAGAGAAATCACAATGTTTTGTAGTTTAAGTCAACTGAAAGTAAAGTTCTTACATACACTCACAAAATCTTGGGGAGACTCGGACATCTAAAGTGCCCGCTGCAGAAATTTGCCAGCTACAACTGAAATTCTAGGAGACAGTCTATTTATTTCTGATCCAATACATGCTCATTTCCAACACAATTTGCTATAATACACATATACGTATGTTGGCTGTAACAAAATTACAACCAAACCCATCAACTAACCTGTTTTACCTTTTTCCTATTCCCTATATCCATTGCATCTCTCTATCCAAATATTTTGCCTTTCTATACTGGAAGCTTTATGGGAGCACTGAGCTGTTTATCAATCAACATATAAAAGGCATACTAAAATGCACCAATAGAAACAAAAATGCATCAGTGCTATTTTATATTTGACCTATTTCATAGCATTCTGTCATCTGCAGGAGCTCCCAAGTCATCTGATAGCTATAGCTGTGTTATTGTGATTTCAACCCTGATCCTGCAACCAAGTTGATGAGAGTTTCTCATCTACTGGTCATTTTCTGGTCATCCGCAGTGCTCTACCCCATCACTCTTGCTGCACATACAGACTGGGTTTTGAGATGTTACTATATCATGTTCCTTTTGATCAAATAGAGTACTAACCTTCAGATTATTAATGTATAGAGACAAATGTATCTCTCATTGCTAATAATAGAAAGATTAAAGGGTACATGAGAGCTAATAACTTCTCTCCACTTAAAAACATATAATACAGTAAATACCTTACAAATGATGATACATGTGGTCATAATCAACTCATTAGGTATCTGCCCAAACAAAAGACACAGAGTCATTAACAGCAAGCTTTAAATGCTCAATGTTTGTGGAATGTGGGCTGCATTTTAGTACACAAATGATTCCATAACTTTTGTCTCTTCCCCCTGTCTGAGGCTGAAATTCTTGATGTACCTGATGACTTATTAGCCTAGCGGCTGCATTTTGAGAGTTTTTTTGTTTGGTTTTGAACCAAACTGGACGACACAGACACAGGAAAGCACTCTGAACAAATTCAAGAACAGCTGTTCCTACCTAGGTTTTTTTTTCTTTCAATTCCCCAACTGCATAGGAAATTCCTTGCATTACTTTGGGCCTTTCATTTTAGCAGCAGGCTTTGTAGCCACCGGTGTTGAGACAGACCCTCAGGAATACACAGGTAAGGTTGCAAAGAAAAAGAAAAGAAAAAAAGAAAACACTTTTTCGTAACATAGATTGAAACCAACATGACAGGCAAGTTCAGACTAGACCCTTAAGCAGGTTTTATCTATAAACTTTTTGCACCACCGGCTTGAAAATGGCTACTTCTAAAGTTTGGCCATATTTAAAATCCAAAAAAAGACAGTTTAAACCTATTCTGTAATGTTTACCCTTTCAGACAAACTCCTACAGATATGTAAATACTTTACTTGTGTGAATAGTCCCACTGGTTACCATTTGCATGCACAAAGCTAAGCACATGTAGCATTGTTTGTAGAATAAGAATATGATTGACAAAGTGCTTATGACCCTAAAAACATATGAGAGTACCAAAGGACATTAACAGAGACCAGACCAGCAGCGAGACAGCTGACTTATTTAGCTTTTATAAATATGATTAGTAATGTATTCTCATTTTTAATTGCCTAAATACACTTGTAAATCTATCCATTAATAACTGAAGTTTGAGCTTCAGGGGCATATTCCCAAGAAGAACTTGCTGTAGATCTCTCTGCAAAGATACTGCTGTTTTCAGGAGAGTTATTAAAGTCCTGGCAGGTGCAGAATACAAATCTCTACCAGTGATGGGTAGAAGTCTGTTCATTCCTATTCATGAACTGTGTATTATTTATATAATGTTTGTGGGCTCAGCAAAGCAGGGGATATTTTTTAAATAAATGTTTATGTTCAAATAACTTTGCTAGTCTTATCTAATCTACCTTCATCATCTTAAGCACTGTAGGTGATTTTAAAAGTTTGCAAAACATTCTCTCATCTGCTTTTACACATAGGGTTTGGCAAAAAAAAAGTCATTGATTTGAATACCTAGCAACTCTGACACACAAAAATTATCATGATAGCATCAAGTATCTAAAGTCTGCTGCAGAACAGTGTTTGTAATCTATCAGCGGGAAGATTTTCCCCTCTCTGTGTTCCTACGCAACCCCTGACTCATTCAGCTCTGAATTGTCTTTAACAGGCCTGTCCACTCCAGTGAGGCAGAGGACAGGTAAGCGTTCAGTTCTTCGTTTTCCAGAGGGAGAGATGGATAGCACAGACTAAGGTCTTGTCTTTGGAAACATTCACGTGCTTAAGGTCCTCAGAGGCTGCTGAGGGGCTAAGTCCTAAATTCCTGTGAAGAACTGAGCCTGCTCATGACCACAAAGAAATACCATGGCACTTTGGGGGTTGATTGCCCAGCTGCGCTTTCACCACTAGAGCATCCCTTCTCTTCTGAATCAAGTTGAAGGTCACTCTCCCATGAAGAAAATCCATTTCTAATCCTTGTTAATGCTGCCCTATAGCAACAAAGGCATCTGGCCATTCCAGAAAACTATGTTGTAAACTTTACCAACATAACATAAGATGTTTTCATCAAGTTCTATCCAAGTTCATTCATTTTCTTTAATGCTGTTACAGAGCAGTTTGGCAAAACATACTGGCAAAGCTTCCTGCCTGTGGATATGAAATGTGTTGCCAAGGCTTACCATTTACCAGTGGGGTTTACTATACCCTCTCCCAGGAAAAAATAGTACTCTGGTGTCATTGCCACACTACAACCATCCTTATGCCATCCCTGAGAGCTCAACAGAGTGCATCACACTCCCAGGTGAACAATGGCTTGATTTACTCTGCAGTGTCAATGTGACCACCGCATGAAAGTGACATCAAGCACTGTAACAGCTACCAGCAGAAAAGCCCACACCAACAGCTGGGCACTGTTTGTCTTGACTTCTTTAAATCAAATACCTAAAATTTTTATCGTCATTGGTGTTTGAAAATACCCAGGTATAAAATCAGAGGTAAGCTGGGAAGAAGGGTAGGTGGATGGGAAAGAGCTTGATCCTGATTTGTAAGGGAGGTTACACATATTGGGATGTCAGTTCACAGGAGAAGTTTCACTTGACGTTATCTGATGTGGACAAAATACTTAACCCTACCAGTTGAAGTTTATAATAGAAATGTCCACTCAAGCTTAACTCCAGCAGCCACAATTGCAGCAACATAATACACCATCACTGGGCCTACTCAAGCTGCATTTTGATGATTTGGTTTACTCTTAACGTGCAATCTTTAGCAACTGCCAAGCATCAGGGCTCTCCTGATCATTAAAATGTTTTGTCTGAGCATGGCTCAGACTTGCTCCTCTCATGAATGCTATCTTGAGGGCTACTTGAAAAAAAAAGGGCCCTTTTTATTTAAAGTGACAATACACAGGAAAATGAATATATAACTTATGAATAGCTACAGTGATTGTAGTGTTCTTTTACTTACTGATTGCACACATGAAAATTACCATCCTTGCAGGAAGCCTTAGCTATGCCTTCCTGACCACCTGAACTCTGCACCCATGCTTCCCAGCTACCAAGAAGAAAGTTTGATGAGTCAATGCTCATTGTGCATTGGAAGGGGGATGTGGAAAGAGTAAAACAGGCCTCTCTGGTCTTTGGAAGCTGGCCAAGGATGAGGCCATTGGATCTATATTTAGGATGGGTTTCACTTAATAGGGCTTGCAGCTGTGCATAGGTTGGGGTATGAATTCCAACCCTCGCAGCATACAAAACCAAATCTTTATTAAAGAAGCAGTCACTTTGAGGCATTTTGAAGTACCCTATCATATTCACTCTGCTGTTCCTCTGTTAAGGCATTTGTATGACACATATAGGAAATAAAAGCCATCAATAAATCCTCTGTTCTGAGTATATTGATACAATGACCAATAGCATTAATAACCTGAAACAATGTGAACAGAAACAATATTTTGTACCTATATAATTTTTCATAGATGAATGTTCAAAAGCACCAATCCTCTAACCACTAGCGTCAGAGCTGGAAATATTATTACCTCAGTTTTATACGTAGGAAAACTTGGAGCACAGAAAGGCTTTGTGATTACCCAGAGCCATACACAGTCATACCATGTCCTTACATTCAGATCATTGTGTAAAATGTGTAATTCCAGGGCAATAACAGTTGCTATGTATTTGTGCATGGCTCAATTCAGCAAGACTCTGAGCACAACCTGATGCTCTCCAAATCATCTGCTAGCAGCCCAGACAGAAAGCGTTTAACACCACAAAGTGAGTTTCTCCCATGCTGATTCAGGCTTAACTCCATGCCAGAGTAAAAACAGGCAGCTCCCTAATCCTACACTAAATGATAACTTGGGAGGAGAGGACTTGCTGAAGGCCAAAGTCTTTATTTTATGGATTTTCAGTTTAAAGAAGGGTTTAAAAAGCATTTTTTTTCTTTTGCTTCACGGGTTGTTTTTTACTCCGGATTTGTGCGAGGCCACAGTTAAAAGAGCTTGTGCTCCATCTTTAATTGAGATGATTCTCTAAATCTTCACATATGGGCCCAGTCTTGCAAAACATTTCTGCATAACAATTCTCAGACATGACCTTTTCCGCTAAGCCACAAAAACACAACCATGCATGGTGGTGCTCAGCACCCTGTGTACTGTTTCTTCAGCATCCTTTTTCTTGGCCTGGATGAACACGCTTTTACTCATTTGCAATACTGCCACAGACATCATTGCTCTAACACAAAACTTAATCATTCCTCTCTTTGCATCTTTCTTCTGATTGTTCCTTTTCTTCCAAACTAAAAATAACTTGTTTGTATTCACTGAAACCCATTACAGCTTTAGCTTCTTTCCCATTGCATCTAGTTTGCTCTTAAAATGTACTAAATGCTCTCAGTTAGACCATGACACAGACTCCTTTGCTCTAGTTAAATTTTCCAAAGTGCATATTTCTTGTTTTCCCCAGTCTATCCCCACAGGGAGAGAAGCTCCTCATAAATACCTAAAGAGCAACCTCCTCCACTCGGTTATTTGTTATTACTCTTCACCAGCTCAGCAGTGACAACAGGTCCAAATGAAATCTTTTTTCTCCTCCTGTGTTTGTGGTCTAATAATGGCTGTATGTTTGACCATGACTCATTGGATACCTATGTATTCTCCCTGGCAACGAGCAGAATTGCTCCGTTTTTTGAGACCAGACTAGATTGGGTTTACCAAGGACAACATAGAAACAGACCAGACTTTATCCTTCTTAAAACACTTCACTGCTCTAACTAAAACCAAGAATTGTAAGCACTTTGGGACAAAGACCATCATTCTGTTTGGCATTTCATAACACTAAGCACAGGGGAGTCCTGGCCCTTGCCTAGGACTCCTAGCAATAGAAAGAAAATGAAACAAAATAAAATGAAATAAATCATCTGTTTAAGTGGAGCCTGAGTAACAAATCTCTACATTTACATATACTACTGGAGAAATAGCAACATGTCCCCACTCATACCTATTAGACAAGCACAGGGTAATGCAGAGTCACACACACAGAATGATCACCATTAAAAGCTTCTCAATTTTCCACTTGCAAAGATGGTTCTATACAAAAATAAAAGTGATGCAAAAATCAAGCTACAGTTATTCAAAACCCCTCTCTCACAATATCACCTAGCTTAAGTTGTTGAAATTACCTAGCTGTAGCTGATTTTGTTTCCAATTGGCTAAAATATCTATTGTAATATTTAGCTGTGAACAAAGTGCAGAAATGAAGAGTTTTGAATTGTTTCAAATTAATGGCTATAAAGTATGACTTAAATGCTTTTATTCAAAACTAATTATTTGAGAGCAGGTATTCTTATACTTCTTTAACAGCAGGATGCAACATTTTTAGCATTATGAAAAAGAAGCTTCTGCCATGTAAACTCATGGGGTGAAATCTCATCCTTGATCTTCAAAGTGTGACAAAGAGCTATTGATTGGGAGCATATTGTCATTTAAATTATAATTAGGGATGGGTGAAAGGTGGTTATTCAACAATTCAAATCTTTTAAAAAAATGCTGTCAAGGGCAACTTAACCTTAACCTAAACACACACTTTTTCAAAGTTCGGAGAGTTTCAAGTGTTTCAGATAGCAAGTTGATGTGTTTAAAGCAACAAATCTGTACATTTGGAGAGTAAGATACACTGCATTTTATTAATGCTGCAATTAAAAAAGCCCTTGTGGAACGCTTTCATTTCCCATTACCATGAAGCACACATTTGCTCCAAAACTGAGGGAGGGAGGTGGAAGGGGAGGGCTTTGCAATTTTTAATCAAATTGTATCGCTCAGTTCATCTTGCTAGAAGAGCTAATAACATGATTTAAAATCCAGATCCAATTTCTACTATAATCAATGCAAGTCTCATTCTTAGAGGAATTTAGTTTTGATCTCAAGAGTCGAGTGGAGAAGAGCACCAGACTGGATCTGAGGAAAGACAATGCAATTTGCCATTGCTGCTGATCAACTGGTAACCTTCAAGCAGTCACCACATTTATCCTCTTCCACCTCTTTTCACTGAGATCCTGGGATCTCAGCCTGGAGCCTATATGGGACATGAGATCCTCTCGAGGCATCTGTTGTCATAGGAAATTTTGGTCTCTATTGAAGCTGCCAGGGAGAGGAGCCCATGTTCTATGCTGAGATGTGAAACCCGATGAAACTTTTCCCAGAGGTCAAGAAAATCTAGCAACCTCCCCTACTACAAACCTCAAACTCTGGGGTACAACCTGCCACTCAGCAACATTTTGGGCCCTTGTTGGGGTCTAGGTCCATGGTCTACCTTCCATTATGATATACATACAAGCCACAGTGAGAGCCTTCAGCACTGTGTCATCTGGCAGCGTGTTGGCAGGGCAAGGGAAGGGCTGTGCCAGTTTCTGATGGGCTTTTCTTCAATCTCATTAGTCCATTTGAGTTCAAGCAGCTCTCTCCTTTCAGAGAGGATTATGCTGCCCTGCCAAGTTAGGAAGAGCATTCCTAGCCCTGCAGGACAAACAGCTTCCCAGACCTATGTTTATTTTCTTGGATGGCATATGTAGCCCATTGTGTGATTAGGTAGCACAGCGGGGTTTGGAAAGTGGTATTTCCCAGGGTGCTCTGGGCTCTGGATGATGGCCAGTATCAGGATCAGGGAGGAATGTTTTCTCTCACTATACCCTGGTGAATGTGGCAGGGTTCGAAAGAGGTTCTGACTTTCCACTTCGGCACTCAGGAGATGACGACTCCTCTTTGCCACACGTACAGTAAGAACTTTTTTTCTTGCCAATTTGTTACACATTTGGGTCCTACTCCAAAATTGCAATGAAACCTGTGGATCTTCGAGCAACTTTGCATCAGATTCCCTGTGGGCTTTCTTTCCCTGGTGTGCCAGTGCTTTGATGGAAAGGTCAGAGCGTGGAAGTCTCCACCAGATTGTCTCGGCTATCCATGCTCCTCGGGCAGTGCAGGATGTGTGGCACACGGGCAAGGACTGGAGCTGAGGTCAGGCTTCCCATATTTTGAACTTGCTGGCACAGACTAGCTGCAAGAGGAGGAGGAATTATTTTGAACAAAAACCCTACTGATCTGTTTTGGGAGTGGTGATAATCAGAACATCCTATTTAACTTTTGACCACAGAGCAAGGGAGAAGAGCCAGCTGGTTTCAGGAGAGAGAGCTTTTAAATCTAGCTTTCTTCTGATCTGTTTTCACACTGCTAAGTAATAGAAAGGATGTTTTGGTTAAAATACAGTAATTACAACATTTGAGGCTATTCAGTTGTCCAAAGAATGGTAGGTACAGTCTGTGTTTCTGGGTTTCAAAACAATTGTGACAAGTACTGTCAGCAACAGAAAAAGACACGGTATAGATTTAATTTGTAAGTTTTAGAAGATCTCTTGCAAACCCTGTTAAATAAATTCTCTCACCAAAATAGCCCTGCTTTACTGGGAATAGGGGCAGATGGCAACAAGGCTGGTATGGCTTGCAGAGTGAATCTTGCTCAGATGGCCTTTGGTGACAGAGAGGCAGAGTACATTCCCTGCTATTAAACTTTTTTCTCCAGTTAAATTTTACTACTTGAGCAGATGAAATGGGAAAATCTGCTTTCCTTTCTGACAGCAGAAGCTCTGCTCATGCTAATGGGGCTATTTATTATAGGGAAAATAATTTTGTTTATTGGTGCCCACTGCCCTCCTCTCCCATGTTGATGTTTATTGACAGAGTTCAGTATGTATGGAAGTAAAGGCAGTGGGGCCTAGATCTTGGCTGTCTGAGGTCAAGATTGTAAAGAGAAAGAAGTAGCTTCATCATATTCACCAGCTGAGATCATTGGGGGGAAAGAGATTGGCGCACACGAGTGTTGCATCCATTTGTTAACCCAAACAAGCAGAATAAAACCCATTTCTGTAACTTTTTAAACACATGACAAAGAGCAGGAAAGAAAGTGTGAGTAGCAACTGGGTATCTCTCACAAAAGTCACAAGTCGCTGAAATACTGGAAAAAAAACACTAAATGAGAACTGTTTGTCCCTGCAAATGGGCAATTTACATCATCATTGCTTTAAAGCTCCCAGAATGCATAATATCTATTGTACAGGAAATTACTGAACGGCTCTTACCTGGGTGAACTCCTATTTTGTTAACCCGGCACTTTGCAGGGTAACATGAAAATTTTAGAAGCAGAACACTATCTTTTTTTTTCTTCCTTTGGATGAAAACGCACGCAAATATAATTTCTAACTGTTAGGAGAAGGAGCAGCCAAGAGGCAAAGAGAGCCGGAGGATGCGAGATGCGCCAGTGCCGCCTCGTGGACGCTTCCGACGCCGACCCAAAGCCAGTGTTGCTCCCTCTAACAGCTCATTTACCAAAAACCTCCCCAGCTCAGGGGCTCTTTCGTAAACATTTGCACAAAGCAATTCTGCAGAGGATAAATAAAACAAAGGCAAAGGAAAGCTGAGTTTAGTTCCGGATGTAATCCTGACTTAGGACAGGGTGGCACACTACTTTTCACAGCTACCAGCATCAGATCTTTTTTTCCAGCCACGCAGTTTCAGAGGTCTTTATTTTCTCAGGAAATCGTGTTTCCGGTTGCTATCACCAAAAAAATTCAAAACATCAACAAGAAAAACAGTAGGGGAAATTCAGTAGCTTCGTTCTCCATCAGTCCTCCCTACTCCTCCTTTGTCCTAGGGCACTGTGCATGCTTAACCTGAGCAGGTCAGTTCCCCAATCTTCCCTAGTTTAAGTTAGTTTAGCACTTGTGTCTCTCAGCATAATATTTTTGTGTCTCACCTATAATCAGAATGAGCAAATGAATATAAACTTGATTTTAAAAAATAGTCTCCATCATAATAAAAAAAGAAAGAGAAAGAAAAAGAAAGAAAGAGAAAGAAAAAGAAAGAAAAAGAAAGAACAAGGTAGAAAGAAAAAGAAAGAAAAAGAAGATGGTGGTATTTTAGTCTCTGACAAGTTTTGATTACAAGATTTTTTTACCAATATCCTATTTGAAATCCCTTTTCTCAGTTCAACAGACACAAGTCATCTGACTGTTTTATAACAATTACTAAAAAGGAAACACCTTGCCTCAGATGAGACGAGCCTCTCTCATCTGGTTCATTTTTTAAGGGATATCTTTTGGCTAGATGAGTTGAGCTACAATTGGAAAATGAAGGCTGTATAGTCCCTGAGAGCTTTGATTCTTGTTCATAAATATGGCAGGAGCAATGCTTAACATTTGCCATCACTCATTTTCTGGGGAGCTAGGGAAGTGTTTATATATATATATATATATATTCTTAACCACTGCTGGTTCAATCAAGATTTTTCTCAACAGGTATTATCCTCATGGGATAAGTAGCTGGTTAAGTGGCCACAAGGCTTCTGAATTAGCATCCCCCATGCACAATACATTTTGTTTGAGTTATAACCACGTAATTTAAACTGCTTACTTAAATGATAAAATATTCCCAACCTCAACCCCAATATATTTGCATTAAGCAACATTAACACAGAACTAGCTTATGCAGTCCAAGTTTTTGTGGTTTCCCAATTAGTCCTCCAGTAACAGTATCCCATTATCATAATTTTAAGGTGTTACAAACATGATATCCAAATTACAGATCAAATTCCCTATATTATACATTTCTTCCTTGAGGGCTTACAAACCAAACAGACTCAGCAAAGATGGGGATGTGCTAAAAATTCTTGTTCCTCATATTCAGTCCCTGGTTTCATGGCTGGAAAGACTGACTCTAAGAAAGACAGGTTATGAATAGCTCTTAGACGAACATTTCACAAGATTATTCCTGAAGAAAGGGAGAACTTCTAAAAGCAATCTTTAATTACCAGAAGTTCTCAGGTGGTGAATTTTCAATAATTTCACTAACATCGACATATACAACTGAGATTTGCTCAAATTCATTACTGCCTTACACACAATATCAATTTCACGTGCAAACTAACCCTCAGTGCAAAGCCTAAGTGAAAAGAAACTGTAGAGTTTCATTTACTTTCACACTGGAAAAGAGATGCTGTGACACAGAGCCATGCAAATAAGCCTTCTTCACCTCAAGACTGAAGAATATTACTGAAACTTTCATCAAACAGAATAATGATTTCCATCTGTAACCTAATTCATATAGTGCCTCTCCCAGTTCCTGGTAACTTGCTTTTCAAGACACAGAACACTGTAAATCTGGGGATTTTTTTGGCTGCCCAAACTTTAAAAGGAAGCCTGAAATAGGAATGGTTAAAGCTCTCAAAAATATATAACAAATCACTGAAGTGAAATAGAACACAACAGTATGCTAGGAAATATTTATGTATTTGTGGAGTAAAAACTCAAACAAAAAAATCAAGTTACACTGATGGCAGAGGTAATCTCAAAATACCTCCAGTCATATTCCAGTATATATGTACTACCCAGGTGAAAAAAAGAAAAGGATGTGACTCTTTTTCCAGATCCACCACCTGCCTCTGTAAAGAGATTTCTTGTATACTGAGTTATTCAGTTCACGATTGTAAGTTGAAATGTTTAAGATGGTTTCACTGTATCCAAAAACCAAAGTTCATCTGTATACTCCTTCCTCGCAGCAAAATATTAAAGTAACGAGTACCAGCCTCATCTGACAGTCTTTAATCAAACTTGGCACTGGTTTAAAGATTGATTAGATATGTAGGACATCAAAGAATAAACCTCAAGGAATGAAAATGAACAATGGCATTATTTTCTTACAGTGGATTTAGGAATAAATTTAATTTAAAGAATATTTATATATATTCTCATATATAGCCAACTATTTTGCTTACACCTCAAAATATCTCAGAAATATTAATTAATCAATAATAAAGATCATCACAACAATTACTTGCTTTAATATAAATAATAGAGACTAAATCGTCTACATTTTTAGGACATCCAAACACAGTGTTCTGTGTCCATTGCTTAATTTTAAAAAATGATATAGTCTGTAACAAAGTCAAGACAAAAATGTAGGCAAAATCAAAGTCTAATATGTCCCATTAAGCTTGGGTATAGAAATGCAATTTTACTCTTCATTTTTTTTTTTTTCAAACACATGTATAATTTATAAACAGCCCAAGGTTTCCCTGTTGCAGTATTTTTGAACTAACCAAAGAAAAATATCCATGCAGAATTAAAAAATGGTGATGACAATTTAGAGGAAATTCTTTTCTCTCTCCCTTAGAATGAAAAGGTTCAGCCCAACAGACTACTGAGTTCAGGATTGTTTAGGCTCCTACAGCTCACTGGAGCATTAATAACAGCAGCTTCAAACAGTCTGGCACGAATACAGAGTATTTTTAAGATGGCACAATTTAAGAGGGGAAATCAACTTTGCAGAAGTGCTGGCATCTGAGGAAAATGCTATCGTTTTCCAGTGATGCCTGAGTTTACAAGTTGTCAAAATGCAGTTCCGATTAGAAAATGATCTTTTTTGATGGTTTGCCTGCCAAGTTGCAACAAATTGGTTTGAACTGGCCATTTTGAGAAAGCCACTACAGACTATGCTCCTGCAGAGCCTCAAACACGGCTTTTTAATTCAGTAGGCATAGAGAGAAACGAGAAATACAGTGTGAAAAGCTTTTTTTTTTTTAAAAGATTTCTGACTCTTTTTCCTTTTATTATGTATTAATATTATCATTAAATATCCATCAGTCAGGTTAACCTGTACCTTGCAGGAGGTTAACCTGTATTTGAAACGTCAGTCAACAAATTGCATGGTTAATGCCACAAAAATGTTACAGATGTCTTATTACAATGCTCCCTTGATTTTTTTTTTTTCTCTTAGGTGATACATTTCTACAAACCCCAAACTCCCATCAAGGCTACCAGATTTGTATTAAGAGAGTCCACACCTTTTGCCTTCTCAAAAGAAACAGCGTTTACGTTAGAAATGGGATCAACAGTCCCAAGCTCCTACAGCAGAAGCCCCTCACAGAGATGGACCATGAACCCCATCTATGCTACTAGTTAAATATAATCCTGACTAAATATATTCACCCTCTTTCCTATCTGCACCAGGACTAAAGATGACTCCAGTGGGAAACTCAGCAGCTGAAGGACCAGGTGCTCACTGCTCGGATAATTATTTTGTAGCTGTCACAACTGGCTGTTAACACTCCTCTCCTGGCCTTCCAGCCCTGTGTACAGTTGACTGCACTGTTTTATTCTCTTAGATGTGGTGGGGTTTTTTTCTTTTCCTTTTTTGTTTTGGTTTTTTTTCAATAGATTCCTGGTGTATGGTCCTCCATAGTGGGAAATACCAGTTCTTGGAGGCCCTATATACAATGCTCTTTTAAGATTCAGAAAGCCTTCCCTGATGGCTGCATGATATTTGAAGATTGTGTGAAAATACATATAAGATGAAAAACATTTTTTTTTTTCATATTCAGTTTATGTCAAGATCAGGGAAATTTTGCAGGAGATTCTCTTCTGGAGACTCTTTTCATCAGCTCACATGCCTAAACAGGGGACCTGAAACATTTGGCCCCATAACTGCCAGCTTTATTCTCTGTATAATCAGTAGCATTGTTAATACGAAGGCAATCACTTGTGTATTTAATTCTGCACTCAGGGATTATTTTTTATCAGGTAGCAGACTACATTGCTATTAGCCAGCTCCAAAACTAAAATGTGGACATGAAAAAAAAAAAAAAAAAACAAAGAATCCCAGATATAAAAAGAATGTTTAGGAAACTAATGATTCTGAACAAAATTAATATCAGCCAAGCCACAAAATACAGACTATTTGCTTTGCTAATTTTCCAGTGTTTTCCACACAGACTTGCATGAAGCTGCAACTTGTAAGCAGAAAGAAGGTCATCAACCTTTGAGAGATCCTTTTGTAGTCAACAAGTTTTGGATTATTTTTTTTTAGACATAAAGAAATATTGTCTTAATTTGCTTTTCAATATAACTCCAACTTCCTTCAGTTCGATAGCATAAAAAGGTTTAGGAAATCCAACACTAAGGCGGTGAAGGTTTCTGCAGTGCCCCAACATAATGTCATTAAGTGCTCAACAATGACTTTAAATAAGTAGCTTTTGGAAGTTATATGTCTTTGAAGTTTCATTAATTAGTCATATCATCGGGAATGTATGGCTAAAGTAAATTACAGTGTTTAAAATATCTACTCTTTCAATGTGAAAAATGAAAGGATCCAGCTACCTTGTCTTTATACTAATGAAGATATTATTAATTGGTTTAGCAAAAACATAGATCTAACCATAATGTGCAACAGTTATTAAAGATAATTAACTACAGATCATTGGTTTGAAACATCTAGTCCAAAATGATTTCTGAAGGGCACATTATTCTATGAGATAAAATAATTAAATTTCTAACAGCTGCATAAGACAACTGTGGCATATCTACTGTTTTAATTTCTTTTGTTCTATCCTCATGGTACTCCTCTGTTTTAGATTTTGAAAACGCTGCTAGTGTTTCACTGTGAACAGTCTGTACAGCATGCTAGACTGAAATATTTCGTGTCTGAGGAAAAACGATGATTGAAAGAAAAGGATTAAAAATGACAGCACAGCTAATAATACACACACACGTGTGCACGTGCACACACACAGTCAGCTACTTCTCTTCGAAGGAGAAAAGGAGATGATAGAAATCAAATGAAGCAAAGGGTTAAACGTGTTTCCATTCTAACATTAGCTACACAAGTCCCACTCGAACTAAAACAGCACGTTTGCAAATTACAGAAAACCTCGAAGATGAAGCAATGCCAAACAGTTGTAGATTAATTAATAATGAAATCATACACAGACACACAAAATTAAGCAAGTATAGTTTAAAAAAAATAAAAGGGGGTGGGGGGTGGGAAACAACTGAGGAACTGGAGCAGAAATCTGTTTACTAAAACCCATATGTTCCAGGTCCAGAATTTCTGGGCTCACGTCTGCTCTAGTACTGTTCCCCAAAATGTTTGTGACCAGTAGTTAATACACATGCCGGTATTGGGTTCATCATCACTTTCTTGATCTCTGTTTTTGATAACAGCAACCTACAAATGCTTTCAATAGCCTGTATCTGCATTAGAGTGCTGTTTGCTTACAGCATTAGATTTCTCCCCATGTTTTGTAAGAAAATTCACATCCCAAAATATTCCTCATTTGCAGCAAGTTTAGCTGCTTCAGCAGACAGCGAGGTTGAGACAGGAAGGCAGGGAGGCAGGAAATAACACAGTTCAGTCAAGATTAGGTGTGTTGCTAGCTAATGTTGATTTAGCAAAAGAAAGACTGAAAAAAAAAAGCATTACCTAGTGCCCTAGAATTCTACCTAGTGCCCTAGAATTCTTACAGCACAAGCAACAACAGTGTGACTTTGACTATTCTTGCAATAATTTAATTTGTTAAGATCAACCAGTTCCTCTGTGGATGAAGAGGGAGGAAAAAGTTTAAAATATCTTTTTTAAAGTTTCTAAAACAGTGGACACAGTGGCATCATTTACCTCAGCTCATATACATTACCCTATCCAGAAAGAGGAGCTGCGATACATCAGTAAATATAACCTGGGGTAAAAGAGGCTTTAGAAGGGTTACTAGTGGCATGAAACTAAAATTAGACCATTGCATTTTAGAGAGTCATTTTGAATGTTCATGGCCATGAGAAGCAATCCTTAACTACTTGCAAAATAGGACAGATGAAATACATGTATTTCCTTTGGCAATTTGGACTTCTTCTATAAGGGACTGTCCACACTGTAGAAACAAGTAACAATGGAATGTTTTTTGGAGTCGATTCCCCTCCATCTTCCATCCCTTGTCAGCACTGGAACTACACAAATGCTACAAAGTGCTCCTAAATAAGAACAGGAGCATTTTCTACACCTTTGTGCTGGTGTAAGGGAAAATATGGGAGGAGGTCACTCTCCATGGCTTGGTTAGACCAGGTAAAGTGCAAGGGTAGAACACTGAGATGCAGGCAACCAGAAAACTCAAAGTTGAGAGTGCACAGAGACCTGCCAGCTGTGCCCATTGGTACAGCTCTCCTGCTTCCACCCTAGAAATACACTTCTTGTGGGGTTTTTTAAATTTAAGATTCTCAGGCTAACACATTTTCCAGAGATCTTAGTTAAAAAGTCTACAGAGGATTTCAGAGAAGAAAATGTAACTGCAAAAAGGAAGACTTTTCTTGGCAGGGTCCCCTGTCGTGCTCATAACGGCACTGAAGTGCGAGGCATGCTTCTGCAATCTTAGTTGACCTATTTGTTGATGTATTTCAGGTAGCCAGATGTCCCAGTACTTTAGGAATTCAGAAGAAAATGATATTGAACTGTTTGTCCTGGTTTCGGTGCAATCAGCCAGCTGGCTATACACTTCTCCCTTCTAGTCCTCCCTCCCCCACTGAAAGCCTCCAGGTCACTTGCTGACCCACAGCACATCCCTCCCTACCTTCGAAGATGAACCTAGGGTCCAGCTACATCTGTGCTGAGGCCTCTCGTTGTGTGTCTGGCACACAATGAATGTGAAGCTCTCCAAATGTCAGAGCATGCCAGCTGATGCACATTGAGATTTAGAGCATCACAGATTTCATTGCACAAACAAACGCTCAAGAACTTGACAGGGGAGTTACCGTCTTTGCAAGGAAAGGAAAACTTGCCAAGGGTGATTTAGCTACAGGTTAGGAGAGCACTGAGGAGAGGAATAATGAGGAAGGCTGACCAAGAACTGGGTGTGTAGGGGGAAATAGAAACACGAGCAAGCAGCCTGCAACCAGGTAGCTCTCCTGTCTCACCCTCCAGAGGCTCTTGTTACCTAGTATTCCTGTTCCCAGAGGAAATGCCCCAGTTCTACTTTCAGTTGCCAAAATACTCTTCTACCAATATGAGTTCATCCAGCTAACTATGCGCTGTGCCTTGCAAGCACAGACATCTCATCTGTACCTAACAGTGATGGCAAAATTCAGTCAAAAGATCTTCCTTGAAGATTATTTCCTTGATCAGGGAAACCGTTTACTCAGGCTAAATGACTCACGTCCCCAAAGGAGCCACCAGCCCAACAAATCCCAATAAAATTCACACTATTCTCTGCTCACTCCTTTACCCTCCAGTCTTTTCATCATCATCCCTAGTCCACTCATGCCCCCGACTCTTGCAGGTGGTTTGGCTGTGGGTATCTGAAATCCCAGTGCAGCAACATTGCCTCAGAGTCTCTGCTTGCCACTCTCAGCACCTGGGGCAGTGAGTGAACAAAGTGAGAAGCACAGTTTTGGCTTTCTTGAAGGACAGTGGTCTCCCAGCACACATTCTTGTGAGCAGAGCATGAGGTTTGTCAGAGCTGTGCATTCTCCTTTTTAGCATAAAGCTCAATCCCTTCAATCAAACTCTAAGGTACCACCTTGGGAGACCACAGGGAAGCAGAGATGAAGAAGGGAGGATGCTCAATGAAACAGTCTGGGCTTCAAAGTAGGGCTTAGCCCTTTTTGTCTCACTACTGCTTCCTCTGCCAGGGGGTTAAATTAAGGAAAATATGGTCTGGCAAGAGCGAAGCCCTGTTTTCTGCAAAGGAACGGAACAGCTGCTGAATACCTGGGACAGCAAATGTCAACGGGGCTCCATTAGCGTTCATTCAGCTAAAGGGCTGGATTTCCCTTCCCCCCGTTGTATAACCCTAATTTCACTGACTACAGTGATTCCACCAGTCTAATTAGGCCCCCAGATAATAGTCAGAGTACTTATTATGTTATCTTTTCACTGATTTTATATTATACACATTTGTCTGTTAAATATAATGATTGGATTTCTCAGATGTACAAATTTCGGTTGGCAACCCACTTAAAAATCACAGGCTACCTGCCTCTGGTCTGGTATGTTCTCTATTTACAGCAAGCCCAAATGTTTGCTTTATGCTGTCAACCAAAAGAAACTGTTTGGGAAAAAAAATAATAAAAATAATTGAACATCAGCCACTGAACCAGCAGGAACGCAAAATATTTCCATGAAAGGGAATCCAACAGGACTAGCGATCTGTAGGGTAACTATTCTCAGTGCGAGGAGGAAAAGTGAGCCAAGGGCAGAAGTCAGATTTGTTTCCTCTCTCCTCATAGTGTGTCCTACCCCAGTACTTTCTGAAAGCAGGGTACACAAAGTTCCTAGGCACAGCCATACCATTCCACCCCCTATGGGGAAGCTATTTATTTTAACAGCCGCAGAATCTTTTCATTGTGTTCTTGGTCTAAACAGTTGGCCGTGCATGAGAGAGAGCGAGAGAGAGAGGTACAGCTGCTCTTTTACTGGGAACTCTGGGAGCAAGGGAGGAGGTGTCAGGAAGGAGCAACGCACCCCAGCACTCTGCCCTCCTCCTCTTGCCTCCGCCAACCAGATATAAACAAAGTTACTAAAACAAAGGAACAACACCAAGTTCCTAGGTTGAAAATAGCCCTACACTCATTCAGGAAAAATTCCCTTTCTAATTAGCAGCCACGCTGGGATGGTTGATGGATAGCACTGCTGTTGCTGCTGGGGCTCTTCTGCTCCAAGGTGGCTGAGCATCTCCCTCCGACCTGCGGCCCTCACAGCTCTCCCAGATTTAGTACCTAAACCCCCTTTCTAAAACACAATTCCTGATGTCACAGGTTTCTGTACTGCTGCTGGAAGATTATCCAGCAATATACTTGCGTTATAGGATTCTGACTTGTGGCAATTTCAGAATCAGTTACTGCTAGGAAGAAAAAGAAATAGCAAAAAGTAGCAGCAGTCATTTCCATGGGAAAATCAGTACTTTCTGTCTCATTGGCCACAAGTGCTGCCTTGCCTGCCAGCACACCTGCAGGTACTGTTACACCGTTCTGATTAAAGCAAGGATACCATTGTCCCATTGCCCAAAACCTAAATTTAGCTTATGAATTTTACCCTGGTTAGTACTGAAGAAAAAAATACATTGGCTCACTGATATTTCATAGATGCTATTCTTACCCTTGTGCTTACAATAGGTTAGGATGATAAGATGTCTTTTCTCTGTATCTGCCTTTCAGTGGTTTATGATGAGGCATCCTGTTCTGGCAGGGGGGTTGGACTGGGTGATCTTTCAAGGTCCCTTCCAACCCTTAAGATTCTGTGATTTATATGGAGACGTGCAGGGGCATGTCTGCTTCTAAAACTGCATTACACCTCTCAGCAGATGTTGTTCTTAATGCAGGTGGGTTTAGTTACCAGAAACAAAAAGGGCTTAGAGAGCCCAGGTACAAGGGATGGTTACTTCCCATGGCATAGCCTCGCATTAGTGGGTGCCCATCCCTGTTGTCTCTGAGCACCATCCTCACTACTAGAGATCAAGCTCAGGGAGCCAGTTTGTCCCAGGAGTCCCTCTGGTCATAGGAGAGGAGAAAGAGATATTTACATATGTGTTGCATGATCTCAGACTGCCATAAAATACGTTACTTTAAAGCCTGAAAGATATTATTTACTTTAAATTGAAAGCAAAACAAAGCAAACATTACTTAACTATGTCTGTTTTCCCTAGTATCCCCTCAGACGTGCCGAGGGACCCTGGAACCATGGCAGGCATTTTATCTTTCCCTCTGCTAAATAGTAAGTTAAAAATTAACTGCTTCATCTTCACATTGCTCACTCCTTAAGTAGTTTAAACTTACTTTTAACTGTTACATGCCAACAAAACAGGTTGCTTAATTGATTTGACCTTTCACAGTATTTTTTAATTTTCAATCTTAGTTTCATTGTTCCATCTGGCACTTTAAAACGGCATCTGGTTAACTGTACTTAACCAGCTGATCACTGTACAGTTATTTTTAAATGTAATGTATGCTTAAACAGATGTTATTTTTATAGATGTAGATCTAAACTGCACTTGTATACGTGCTATGTCTGCATAAGTTCTTTCTGCAATTCAAATGTTGACACCAAAAATTACAAGCCAGAATGCTTATGAACTTCACTATTATGTTACTGCACTTTTTTTGCAGCTTGTTAGGTAAACATCAATTCAGTTCTTTTTTCTCTGTTCACTGCACATAAATAAAACATTAGCGTTTAGTTTATAAAGTGATGAACATTTTGCTGTGTTGGATTTAGCTTTATAAATACAACTGCTGTCAGCAAGAAAAAAGGATTTATTGAATAAATAATAAGAAAGCTAGAGGAAAATGAAAGTATATATATTATGCAAAACACGGTGCCTGTCCACAGGTCACGTAAGGGTCTTCTGACACAGAGACATCCCATGTGAGAATATTTAATAACAGTGCATTTTTGCAAGGTACAGTTAGTCTCCTGAAGCAAGAGCAGCTTGGTAAAATGCAGTACAACACTGATAGCTGTAATTGTTAGCAGTAACTGGGGGCTCCATTGTTAATATTGTGCAGTGGAAAGCTCGAGTTCAAAGGTCCTCTGAAGTCAAGAGTTTTACAGAAGAGAGAAAAATGGAGAGGAAGATAGGACTAGTGTAACAGATCTAGCACTGGCAATCTATTAAATAAATACATTTTACAATCATTACAAGATTTCACTGAGTACTGCCTGATTTTACAGGTTCAAGTAAATTCATCTTGACTCTCCAAGATCAAGACCTTATCCTTCCAAACACACTGCTGAAATTAGCGTTAATTACCAAGGTTTGCACAGGGGCTAGCCCAGAATATGTATTTTCCCCGATCGTGTAATGTTTATAGTTTGCTTAGTAAATGACAGTTTTTGAATCCACTAATTCATTAGATAGGTCTGGGAAACACAAAGCATCATATACAAGCACCCAATCTGGAGAACCTAGTTTGATTTTGAGAACAGCAAAGAGAAAAAGTTTTCCAGTCAGGATACTGTTGTGTTTGTTGTTTTTTTTTTTTTCCTGGAGAATGAGTTTTACAATATCTAATAATATTTTTTTCCAAAAGAACTGAAAATGCAATATTAAAAAGCATTTGCACAATATGCAAGGGCGTATGTTACTTTGCACAAAGGAAGTGGTTGCAGTGCTGAATATTTCACAGAGAACTTTTAAGTATCGTTCTCAAGGTTAAAAATTGCTGTTATACATAATACCTCAGTAATTGATAGACATTTTCTCTCTCCAGAGCCCATTTTCTGTGAAAAACACCACATAACATCTGTTCATAAACAGTCCTTCTGTGAGAACACTGACACAGGTCTTGAGCTTCTACTGGCTCAATTCCCCTGCCATACACAGATGGCACGAGGTATTTATACAGCTGAATTCTTTGTAATACAAGCTCAACTATATCTTCAGGTAAGACTATGGGCAAACATGTGCTTATACTATTCCACTAACTTACCTCAAGCCATTTAAATAGTTCCCTCTGACATAAAGACAAATTGTATCATACTGTTATGCAAGTGTTTTGTCTCAAAATCACCTTCAGCAATCAGCACAGAGCTCTGTAGAGATAAGGACATTTTTGGAGGTACAAAAACCACCGAGTTTCATGTTAATGAGGTAAGAGTTACATTAAGATTCAAGTCTCAGGGCTATTCTTCTTGATTTTTATGTAAGTATTTTCCTTTTATGGAAAATATTTGTTTTGATGGTATAATATCTTGTTCTTTTTCCTGCAAAATGTTAAATAGAGAGACAAACTCTGTCATTCAACTTTCACATACACTAACAGAGAGTGTAGGTTAGCTACATTTTTCTGTCTGCTAAGTTGGCTACACCCTTTAAGAAATTCTGAGTGAATAGCACTTTCTAATGCATTCAGAAATTGCTTTTCTATTTGTCTCTGTGAAATTATGGAAAGCTTCAGTTGACTTCTGAAGAAATCTAGGTACCATGACACCATCTGCCAGACGACATCCTAGTCCTACGCACACATATGCCCATGCTTTGACTGTGGTCTGTATACACTTAAGAAACAACGCACATATGTAGAGATTTGCAAGGTGAGAGCCTTGAAAACTAGAAGCTCCAAAACCAAGGTCAGTCTGTGTTTTGAAATGTTGGAGGAGGAAGTAAACTTTAGTTAAAATTTCAAATGCATTTAATTGAATCCCCTTCAATCATTCTGTCCATACCTTGATCCCTAGCAAGTTACTAAAACCCACATTGATGATTTAGGAGACTATCACCTGCACAAAGGTATGGAAAAAAAAAATCAGAATTCTTGAAAAAGAATCCTTTAATGAGGATACATTCTGGTAAAACTCTGAAAAAAGAGATATATATTTGAGGTCACTCTTTCAAGAAGAAGCAGTGTTTACCTGCAGGGAACTGGTGACTGACAGCTTAAACTATACATGGATTCCTATTTTATCTATGGAACATTTAATAAAGAGGCTTTTCTGGGAACTGCTCATCCTGCAGAATAAATCACAATGTGCTTTCCCTGTTCAGAGGAAGTATAGGACATGTTTCAAATAACCCATGTCTGAGTGCTGGTCTGGTGACCTCATGAACCTGCAGTACTATGTAATGCACAAGGAGGATAAAGCAACAGTCCTAGTGAAGAGCAATAAAGCTCCTGTTGAGTGTTATGGGACTGAGGAACCCTCCAACAGGCACATCACAACTCTGCTAATCCCACACAACGTCACCAGCAGTTACGTCTCCCTTAGTGTTTTTAAATACTGGAGAGGATGCTGGGATTGTATATCAGCACTCACAACCACAGCATCTAGGTGGATGGATAAATTTAACAGGGAAAGAGGCATCCCTTAGCAGAGGCCAAAATCAGTTAAAAATTTTAATAGTGGCTGTTAAAACACTATAAGAAATCTGGTCGTGTTTTCAGCTGCACCACAGATTCCCCACAGGGTAGTGGCATGTCACTGAATCATACCGCATTTCTTTGGTTGCTGTCTGTAAATGGGAATATGACTAATGCTTCCTGGTCTCAGGAAAATGTGAAATATGCCCATTTCTGTTTGTGATGTGCTTAAACATTACAGCTATCAAAATGCCAATAAACAGTATGTCCTCACTAAATGCCTTTGTAATACCCTTTTTAAATTTGGTGGCTTCTCAGTTAGACTTGCTTTTTTTTAAGCTGATGAGAAAAATACAGTTAAATGCAGATAAGTTTAAAGAGAGATTATGTGGAAATTGATGCTACTTGCTTTTTTTATACTTTATTATATTAGAATTAACTCAGAATGATACCAAATGCATCTTTCAATTTAAATATCATGCTTGCTTATGGCCTGTAATATGATCCGATGCATTGTAAGCAATGTCTTGACACAGGATATGTGATGAATACAACTCAGTGTATCAAACACCAACTGTACTAAATCCACAGTAATGCTTTCTTTTTTGTAAGTTCTTTATGCTCCAGTAGTTTCCATTTTTATGATAAGTATGAACCAAACCAGCTCAGAATACGTTCCACCAAAAGCTTGTTCTTTTGCAAGAATCTGTCACCTAATATTTATCAATTAGGACTTGTAGAATAAACAATGCAGAGAATAATTTTGTAACACTGATTTAAGAAAACACAATTTTCCAAACATAATTGGAGCTGCTTCTCTTAGCACTAAATTGTTCTAATTTTTCTTTTCCTCTAAATTCTCCTCCCTGCTACCAAGTATTATTTTATTTAAATGGTGTTTCAACTGCACTTAATGCACATTATAATCATCATGTCTTTAGCTTTTTTTCTTTTGAAGTTCTTTTTAATTACAAAATAAAATCCTGTTTGAAGAACACAGCTTTGATATCTCCCTTTGCATTTAGTAATTATTAACTTGTTCTCATTATCAATATTTTTTGCACGTTGCTAGTTTGTTTTGTTTTCCTCTTTTTTGTTGTTGTTGTTTTTAAATACAGGAAATATAATTGGAGGTTTTGATCGTGCATCACGTGGGAAGTAGAAATCCCTTTCAGAGCCCTGATGTCTACAGCCAGGACTTGGTAGTCTATGCCTGTCATCAGGATAAAAAGCCTGGATCAGATACATGAGCAGCAGAGCAATGTCTGCGGCTGGGATGGAGCTCTGGGAGTCAAGAAGGCCATCCTGCTGCATCAGTCACACTGCATTGGTCTATTAACTGGACTGCATTGTAAATAGCAGAGTGAAATACCAGCAAGAAATATATTTAAAACTAAAGCAAAAGTTAACGAAAAAGTGTGATTTACATCCCTTTCTCATCAGCATCTGAAAAGGGATTGGCAACCTCTAGGCTTCATATGTCCAAAACAGAAAGATTTAAATTATTCACATTTGCTAGCATCTTTGGGACTTCTGAAAAAAGATGTTTCACAAATGAAAGCTATTATGACATCCAACAACATGCAACAAAACCATACGTTTTTAGGCAATGCAAATTAACCAAACTGCCACACTCGTATCGAAATCTGCTGAATAATTTACTGAGAAGTGAAGTTATCTGCTGATATCTTCTGGTAATTTTATTGCAGAGAACGAGATGTCAGCACCTGCTCTGCTAGACCTCAGCATCACAGCCAGAAATGCTGGAGATGCTCTTCAACATTGCCTTGATACAATGGAAGCAAGCACACCAACACAGAAGGGTTAAAAGAGTCTTAGGGAGGTCTGGGCAAAACTTACTTTAGTTTGGAATTAGACCAGAGTTTGCCATTTGAATAACCCTAACATATACATGACAGAGTATAATGTATGTCCTTTTTCTGAGCTGGTTTACATAACTGCCTCTGTAGACCATGGTTCAAGAGCAGTGCCTTTTGGGAATTTCACTGTGGTCAGTAAGATCTTTGTTTTAATAAAACTGCATAAGAAAATACAGTTTTTGCTGGCTGTAAAATATTAAGTGGGAAATACAGGGTAGGGAAACAAAAGGCACATATGGAAAAGGGGTGGCAATTTTGTAATGAAACTTACATACAATCCTAAGGTACTGAAGAGTTTGCTCCTTTCCCTTTTGTGTATGCACACACTCTCTTATGCAGAGGAGAAACGTTAAGTTTAATTAATGCTGTGGACCCTGCAGGAATGTATTGTATGTGAGAAAGAAGAAAAAAAAAAATGATCAAATGTGTGAGCTAGAAAGATTTCATGCGTATATAGTTAGTCATATAGTTAAGTGTTTGCAAGATCACCCTGGAGATTGAGCCACTCCAGGACAAGGACCTCATATTCATACTGGCGTCTAATGCACCTAGCACACTGTTAGTGCTATAATAAATAATAATAATATGTTAGCATTAGGTGAGCATCTCTCGCATGATCAATTTCCTGCTGTTGGAGGAGGGTGAATGTTGGTGGACTTTGATCCTTCCGAGATTTTATGTTTCTATCATAAGAGAATCATAGCACATAAGCACATTTTTTACTAATGCAGTAAGGTGGCAATATATATTGCACTGACATTAAATGAATATTAAAAGGGATTGAAACCATTTCCACATCATGAGGGAAAAAAAAACCTCCAAGAATTAGATATACAGTAGCTATTCAACAAAGATACCACTTTTAACCTTCTCATAGATTAAACAAGTCAAATCCATTAGAAAGAAAATCTAGTGTTAAAGGTAGGCACTAAAGCATCTTAAGATTAAAATGTTGTTGTTTTTTCTAAGTCTGTTTTGCCCGTGGGCAAATCTCCATCACCCCTGTACACACATCCCAGTGCTTTTCTGGTTCCCACTCACTCATCTCATTGTAACATCTCAATAATGTATTACAGCACAAATCCTAACTCCATGAAGACTTAGTTTAAAGAATAAAGTGAGACACAGCACTTGTGTGTATAAATAATAAAGGAAGATGATTCAAAGAGGGATACACATGGCAAAACATCTTATTTGTTGGGGGGCATCAGTTTTGTGTACATTGCACACTTGTAATTTACATGACTTTCTTATTTTTGTAACAGCTCTACATAGCCGTATATTAAATTAGAGATTTCAAACCAGACTGAACAGTCCTCTTTTTACCCCTATTTTGTTGCGTCTTGCCAATTCAATGTTTTATTATGTTTTCTGTCACAATATTACTCTTGTCCTTAGAAAACATGTATTTATTCCCACTTGGAATATAGTGTAACTACTGTAAAGCGCTGCTCAAAAGATGACTACAGATTCTGCCTGCAAATAAAAAACTTGAGCTCTTCTATTATCCAAATATTTTTCAAAGATTTTGCTTTAGTATGCATGTCAATTGCTGACACACATAATGAGATCATGGGAAAAGCCACACAGTTGACCTGAACTTTTTGGTATAGAAGTATAAAACTATGAGATCTAATAAACCCAGTGCATGACCTTGTGCAGTTTTTGGACTTAAAGAACTAAATGCTATTGTGAGAGGAATGCAAGCCTACATATTCTTTCCTGTTGCATGGCAGAGTTCAGATGTATTATATTTACAGTTGTCTATAAATGTAACGATACAGCATGAAGCATATAGACATCTCCGGTCTCCAGCCTCACCAGCAGAATATCCTGACACCTTCTTGTCA
Source organism: Urocolius indicus (assembly GCA_013401255.1). NCBI lineage: Eukaryota > Metazoa > Chordata > Aves > Coliiformes > Coliidae > Urocolius > Urocolius indicus. Next base: position 399,753 of record WBNH01007126.1, read on the forward strand.
CACACAAGAAGGATATTATTTTTATGCACCAAACAGTAGGCAGGATGCAGCAACAGACTGACTCTGTGCTACCACAGTGTGTCTGAGAGGCTGTCAGCACATACTTTGCCTACTTAACGTAGCTCTTCCAAATAATACAAAAATATGTTGGTCTTCAATATTCCACTTAGATCTTGATATGCCCAGCTAGTAAACAGGGAGTCAAAGTTTGGTGCACCATTTGAAAAGTAGTTTATATATAGAAATACTTCTTTAGGAGATAGCTGTCACATAGCTGTTGAGCTCTGCATACAAGAGCAGTTATTATATGTAAGAGAAAATTTAAGATCTCCTAAAGATTATAAAGTACCCTTAATTAACCCCCATGGATTCCATCCACACTGCAACGAGCACACTAAAATGAAAGGTATCACTATATATAAGCTGCAAGCTGTGGAAATTGGAACTTTAACATGTAAGTATATAGGACTAACTCTGTCCTCTGAGACTCAAGGATTATTTTGGTATTTAGGATTTAGGTGAGCACTTAAGAAGAGCATTGCATTCTGAGGGAAATGCAGAAGTCTGGTTACTGCTTGAAAACTAGAATATTTCAAACACAGATAGAAAAAAAAATCCTTTTCCCCAGTAGTATAACTCATATTAACTTGGAAAGGATGTCTTCTCATTAGAAGAACAAAATCAAGCACCAAAACGTACCATAAATGACAACAAACTAAGACATAACTGTTACAGTAAGATTAGAAGGGATTTTCTACTATTTTAAATCTTAAATGGTTTTGTTCGTCTTTCATTTTTTGTATTCCATTACTTTCTTATTGAACTATAAATAAAGAATGAGTTAATAGTTAGTAAAACAAACATGTTACAGTATAATCAAAGTGTATATTTCTTTTAAAGTGTTTCCTTGTATACCTGATTTCAATTAAATAAATGTTGAGGTGTGAGATAATAAAATACAAATAACTGCCTAAATTATAAGTTATGTATTCGTTTTAAATAATGGAAAAAAATCTCCTCAGCCCTGCATTAGCTAGTAGCTGTACTCAACATTCTAACATTGTTTATTCTTTACTAACTAATCATCCTTCATGGTCTTTCAAAAGTTCCTGGCATTTCACTAGTTTACACATTGATTGAATAGTGTTCCCAGAACTGCTTGTGGCACTGTGCCAAATGCTGTGATAATCAGCTGGAAGATTTATTCCAGTTGAGGAGTGTTATAAACATAAGGATTCATAAGGCTCAGCATTGAAAATGAATACTGATGCTTTCTTTGAGATGGCTGAAAACTTTGTGAGCCTTCAAGAAGATGCAAATCTTTACAATTTCCTTCTATATACAGGCTTTGATTTAAAAAACAAATTCATTTAACTTAATTTGATAGAAATATTGATAACTATCAGAGGTTTTAACAAATTAAAACATAATTTTACAGTGGCACATGCAGAGCAAATTGTACTTAAAAAAACCGTAAGGAAATTCGCGGATTAGCTACTGTGCATGGGATCAGACACATTTGCTGCAACAGGATATATTATTATACTGGTAGATGGGTGGAGAAAGAATACAAAGGAAGCTGAAAAAATTCAAAGGGAAGCAGTTGGCAGGTAAATGCACTGAGCCAGAAAGAAATAATAAGGAGAAAGGCAGTGAGTGGAAAACGGAAAGGAGAGTAATTTCTTAAATAAAGAAACAAGTAGAGAGAAATGTAAGCTAGAGATGGGAACTCTGAACAAACCACAAAATAAAAAACATTCCCAGTTGGAAAGAGGGAAATGCAGTTTGTTTACCAAAATAACTATAACGGCAAACTGGTATTTCAGAGACTGAAAAGATTGTACTGAAAGACTATTGGCTTAATTAAGAACCAGTGAAACCATGTAGCATGACTGAATGGCACGTCCAAGGTCTACAAGGTTAAAAAGAGCTTGCATAGATATTAAAAGTAATAGTAAAACAAATGAGGCAACTTTATTCCTTTGTATGGCTGCTGCAGGTAGCGAAGTGGCACTGACATCAGCTTAGGTCACTGAAAATATCAAAGCCAAGATATTAAAAACTTGCAATTATGTGTGTCCAATTTGATAGATCTGACAGGTACCTTGTGGTCTTCCCAATTTCTTTACCAAATAAAAAGATGTCACTTTTCTTAGTGCACACAGCTGCAAAAAAGTACCCCTTGATGTTCAAATCCTCAATACCATTTTCAAAACTCTTTTGAGAAGTAAACTCTTTTGACCAAGAAAAAGATTGCCTCTTGTATATGTGTTCATAATCACATATGTGCTGAATATTCAAATAACAGTGCATTGAATTACTCCTCCAAGCAGACTTTAGGGCCTTTTGCACTACAAGCCTCTTTAAATATTTAGTCATACAAAGTTTATTGGTACTACTCAAGGATAACAATTACCTAATAAGGACTTCAGAGTCTTAGATGAGCATCCCATAATAATGCTTTCAGAAATAATAATTCTAAAACTATCCTCTGTTAAATATGGCAAATGCAATAGATTGAGCTCCAGGAATATTACCCTTATTTAGAAAAGATTGACAATGGGGAAGTTTTTAGGAATCTCTGCTTTTGAAAAAGTTATTCCTTTTTTATAGAATCATAGAATGGCAGGGTTGGAAGGGACCTCTAGAGATCATCAAGTCCAACTCCACTGCAGAAGCAGGTTCACATAGATCAGGTAGCATAGGAACACCTCCAGGTGGGTCTTGAAAACCTCCAAGGAAGGAAACTCAACAACCGCTCTGGGCAGCCTGTTCCACTGCTCTGTCATCCTCACAGTGAAATAGTTTTTTCTTATATTTAAATGGAACTTTTTGTGTTCCAGCTTTATCCCGTTACCCATCGTCCTGTTGCTAGCTACAACAGAAAAAAGGGATGCCCCAACCTCCTGACACTCACCCTTTAGATATTTGTAAATGTTAATAAAATCTCCCCTCAGTCTCCTCTTCTCTAGACTAAATGCCCAGTCTTAGAAACAATTAAGTATTTCATAGATTGAAATGATGTCACTAATAGAACTGAGATGTCACTGATACCTAAAAATATCAGAGGCAGCATACTAAAACACAACCTGAATCTCCAAAACTCTTGATATGTGTTGTACATCTTCACTCAAATGAAGTTAAGGTACAAAATTCATGATTAAAGCCTCGTGTGGGAAATTGTGGCTTCCTCTGTGTTGCGTGGGACATGCTGACCCAACAAGGTGATATTAGGTGGTCAGTGGCTCTCTACAGCAATGCAGCAGCCAGTGGAATCAGGGGGTTTAGTGGTTATTCCTATGGGCAAAGGTGGTATTTCACAAGAACCAACAGAATTATACATTTTGAAAGCTGTCAAAATATTATGCAGTTATCGAAAAAGAGAAATACCCAATGGAGAACTTCACTATTCTAATGAGTGCACATTTTGAATCATTTGAAGAAATAAGCCAAGACTTGCATGTTCTGTCTGGGAAAGTCTAGATGTTTTCAGCAAGAAGGGGAATTGAAGAGGGAATGAGCATGAAATTACGTAAATTACTATGTTTACAAGAAAATAGTTTCTTGGCAATATTTCATCTTCTTTTTAACACGATTGCTGTAAGAAAAAAATTAGTGTTTTGCTTTTCAAAAAAGAACAACACATTTTTTTTTAAAGCAAAACTTCCTCAGTCCACTTTGCAAAAGACATTTGGATGCAGACCTCTCACTGTGTATTCCTGAGCCACTGAGGTACTGTTGTTGTATCCTTCTGACAACGGCTCTAATCAGGACAGGATATTGCAAAACAACAATCTATTCCTTAACAACAATTCAAAGGAAAGAGAAATAGTGAGAAAGCAACTAATTTTCATAAGAACACAAAATTGTCATTTTGTGGACTTTCTCAGGTGCCAATGGAAGGCTTTTCAGAGTAGAATTTAAGGGAGAGAACATGAGTAAAGCAGCATTATAGTGTTGACAATGTGGCCCTCCAAAAGTGTCATTAAGTGTTGGTAACAGACAAGTATTGAAGGTGAATGACTAAAAACCTGTCTCTCTCCATTGGAATTAATACAAACAGGCCAAAAAAACCCAGGATGAAAATCAAACATGTATATATCTTGTGTATCTGCTTTCTGCTGCACTGATGAGGACCATTGATGAAAATTATGTAGAAATAAAAATATGGTCAAAAACACGGGATAAAAAAAGGTTGCATCACTTCTCACGTATCTGCTTGCAATTTCATGGGAATTCCTCATCCCTTTGGAACTATGGATCCCAGAATATGGTGTATTGCCCTATCTGTGGGCATGACACTGTGAATGGGGCAAGACCACTTATCTTCAACAATTTCATATTCCCATTTTTCTACCATGCATTGGTGCTTTTCTCTCAACATCATCTTTTGCATGTGTTATGGAAAATACTGCTGAAGACTTGCATCTGGGTTGCTAGATTAAAATAGAGAGAGGTGAATGTGATTTCTGTTCTTGCATAACTTTGGTGAGGTGCTCTGGATTAGGAGCCAGTTGGGGACGGAGAGAAGAGAGAAGAAATCTGCACTATGACCTCTGCTGCATGAAGGAAAAATTACAAAGAACAAGACTGAAATCACTCATAGCTACAAATGTACAGAGACATTATGCTGCAAATTAAAAATCCACTCATGCTTTAGGTAGCACTGTGGTGGTTTGTTTAGATGGCAAGAGCTTCAAGAGCACCTTCAAGTCACGTTAACAGGTAGCCACTTCATAAAGGAAAGCTTGTGATCCCCAGAGTCTGCAACCTATCTTTGGTGGTCAGAGACTAAACAGACATGAGGGAGATGCAATTTCTTACTAAATGTCTTTCAGAAATACAATGATTTTTAACTTTAAAGTAAGCATATCTACCATTACCATACTTGACAATTCTCATGATACTCAGGTATCAGTTACATAAGGTTATGCTTTTACCAAAGAGCCTTCAAACCAAAATAACAGCACACGATCCTTCCCCTCAAATGATGACAAAGTTATAAATGTCTAAAACTCCCAGTCTGCATATGGTTTCACATTTAAAACATTGATTATATTAGAGAGAGGAACTGTCAACGTCAACAAGAAGATTGTTCAGCAAATGAATTCTTCAGAAGGGAACAATACAAACAGATTTATGTTTTTTGATGCCAGAAAAGGGGTATCAGATTCTGTTTGCATTGCTAACCAATCAATATAGCTTATTAATCTAATTCTGCTGGAGTACAGCACAGTTCATGTATTGATGTTATCCAGTGCTTTGTTAGGAAACAGATCAGAAGCTATTTGAAGATCCTTAGTAAACATTCACGGGTCGTTACACTTGAAGATGATAGATATTTTTTAAATACTCTCTATTTAAAGTATGGTAAACTAGGAGTGTCAGGTTTATTAACATGCTTTAAGTTGAAAATGTAAGGTGAAACAAAGCTTTCTGTGAAGAATGTACCATAGATACAGCAAAAAAAGATAATCTCTAGTTCTTCCTCTGCAAGTGTACCTGAATGTAGCTGAATTATCAGCTTAATAAAACCAGATTCCCCCCAACTCCCCCATATCAAACGGTTAAATACAATTATAAAATGGCTTCTGTGACGTTTATAAATCCACTCTACATGACATTCTAAATTAAAGACTAAAGACTATTCTGTTTCTAAATGAGAGACTGCAAATATCCATCTTGATCACTCCCAGCCCATAGGTAATGCTGTGTGGGGTAAATGGCTCACTGACCCTTACTCCATCACATAGCACATTATGGCCCAAGACCTTAATTTTGCCTCTTCTGCATCTGGAAAGGTCAATGTTTTTCACTTCTCAACCCTTCTCTGATTTCTTCGCCACACTTCTGTGGCAGAGATTGCCACAGAAGAAGGAGTAGCCTGATTTCTGTGTTTTGTTCAGCCTTTTCCCCGGTTTACTTTTTGGGCAAAACAGCACACATATAATTAAAGGTGCTTGGATCAGATCAGGCAAGTTCACATTTTTATAAAAATGCAGGGGCTTTTTTTGCTTTTGTGTTAAGCAAACCAAAGCTATCTGGCAGCTATTCTTGATGTCTGAACAGTAACTGCTCCTGTTGCAAAGGTATCCTTGACAAGATGAAATAGTCTGTTATTCAGCTATCTACAGTCAAAGTACAGATTAACAACATTTTTTGGCTCTGCAGCACTTTGAAAGAGACGAGCTAGGGAGCTCCATCAATATCAAACCCACGATGATACAGAGAACAATGCTAGTCATATCTGAAAAGTGTTGTCCTTTCAATCTAAAAACACTCCTATCTTTTCCAAACTGACTTTTAGCTAAATAACCCTGTCCATGCACCGAGAGCAGCAGTTTCCACAGGAGGTGAAGGACATGTATTGCTGAGAGCAATCACAAGTTGCTTGCCTACAAGAACTGTGCATCTGACAATCCATAAACATTGTCGAGACAGTGCAAAATTGGACTCTTTTAAGTTATTTCCCCACATTTCAAATCTACTTGACAACAAATCTGAAAGTCAACTGTAATTTTAATCATCCAGTAATGTTTTATGTTAGCCAATTACAGGACTCCAAGAGATTAGCTGAATGTTTCATGTCTGATAAATATGTGACTGGGACTAATTCACTGGACCCTTCTCTAACCTGTGTTAGGTATAAATGAGTAGAGCTTCACTAAAATCAATCGAGCTGTATCCAGTTATACTGTCACAGAAAGTGGTGCTATAGACTTAGGATAATTTTCCTAATAAAAATAAATTTTAACCTGTAGATTTTTGACTCATACTTGTAATCTAATATTTCAGGCAATATACAGACCTACTAAATCATTCACTTTCCCTGCATGCATTCCAGATGAGCTTTGCTTTTTACATCTCTACCTACTAGCAAGAATGCTCATGAAACACCCCATAATTCAATTATAAGTACCTCTAGGAACCTTCTAATTATATGTTAGGCAGGTCAGAAATGAAATAGCCACGCTACCCTTTAGTCTCGGATAAGGGACTTGAAACGGTGAAAAGAAAAGTTCATCTGTTCATTAAGAGGCCAATTGTAATACAGTTAAGGGCTTCAGCAAGCTGTTTTGTTGAGGTCTGAATATCTGTGAAACAAGCCCCTCCAAAGCTGAAAGTTGAGCCAGTCTTGCCTTTCAGCTACTGCATCAGCAAAGAATGGGGAGCTAGTCTGGAGAGTAAGTACTGTTCATTAGTCATTTGTTTTCTCTTAGACTAAATTCAGTTGTAGTAGTTCACAGGATCAGAATAAAAAACAACTACAGGTATTTAAAGGTACTATTCTTTACTTAGGGATTTCTTCATTGATCTTGATTAAATCTCTCCTAGAATAGCAGGGCTTAAAAAAAAAACCCCACAAACCTAGAAAACAAGAGTGTGTCCATCAGGCAGGTTTTTCTAAGCTTTGACAGCTCTAAATGCAGGCAGCTGCAATACAAGCTTGTCCTCAAATCCTTGACAATGACCTTAACCTCAGGGTGAAAGATAATGTAGTTGCTATGCTCATTCTGTGCAGAGTGTCTACTGATCAGAGGCTTGTGGCAAAATATGTATATTTTTTTCTTATGATATAGACTATTGTTCACTGGCAACTCAAGTGATACCACAACATTATCTCTATGACAGCTCTTTTTTTAATTTATTTTTAAATGTGAAGGAATGGCACAAATTCAGGCAGGCTTCCATTTCAACAGCTAGAGAAATGACTTTGTACTGGCTTCCAAATTAACCCCTCCACAGCCACATTGTTGACGATGGGAAGAAAAATTAAGCAAGTGAGCAATAGAATCCCAGGTTCTTTTACAAGGGACTTCACACAGACATCTACACCAACAACTGAGAGATTTTCCATATAGAGTGGTTCCTATTACACTTAGTACAGTGTTACTTCAGAGCAGTATCCTCCAGTGGTGAAAACTGACACTTGATTTCCTTGGAGTAACAGCAATCTACATCCTAAGGATCTGCCTCAAATTGGGAATCTCCATTATTTAAAGGCAGATACATTTTGAGCTAAGAAGAGAGGCAGCCACATAGGAATAGTCTAATCCGAGATATCTACCCTAAACTTAAATGAGAAAGGAAAAATCCTACCGTAAAACTTCCATATTAACATTACATCATTATTGTTAATATTTTTCCAATTATTATGGAGATTTCAGTAACAAATTGAATGAGTTTAGGAGAAGCTATGGGCATGTACCCTGATTTAATCTGGGGGTACAGTTGGCCTCATGCTGCTGATGGTGAGAGCTGCTGAAGGGAAGGATGCAGCTGCACTGACTGCTCTGCAGAGAGGCTCGACTTTACCAGCAATGACAGAACATATGGAAATTTTAGCTGCTAAATATCAAAGTCTTTGTCGTTCAAGTGCAAACTTCAATTTCTGTCAGTGTATAACCTGGCTACATTTTAAAGGTTTTCACAATAAAAGGCACGTTATGACATAAAGGCTGTACCCTCACCAACCTTCAAGTCCCTGTTCTGAATTCTGGGCATAGCAGATCTGTTCAAAAAAGAGCAACATGATTGTACTACTTGCAAATATTTCTCACAGGAGCACACAAAAATAGTAATTTCAAGTGACACTTGTTAAGCACAGTACATCTCACAAAGAGGAAAATCTTTTTCCAAAGGCATTTTGAATGAAAATATGAAGAGAAATGGATAGCACAGAATGCACTTACACTACACACACCTTTCAGTGGGTGTGCACTCTGTGGACATATCTCCTCTTATTCAAAGAGCTGGTTGATTTTTTTTTTTACATTGCATGAATCAGTTAAGAAATTAAGGGGAAAAAAACACCCCATTTTCATGTGGGAGCCAAAACTAAATAACATAAGGCTTAAAGAAAAACATAGAATAAATTTATTTTGCATTTAATTAAATAGTTTACTGTAGGAAGGTCTGATTTCAACATGAGATTCTTCAAAAATAATAAGATTAAAGTAAGCTAAATTTGATGTTAAAAAAAACGTGTAAGGTTTCTTTAAAAATACTTCTGCATACAATAATTTTTCCTATATCAAAATGTAACATACCATAAAAATGGTCAAAAATCACTTCTCAATTTTGACCCAGATGTGTATAGACATTTAATTGCCTTGCTACAGATGAACACTTTGGTCAAAAGCAGTCTAATCTGACTTTAGTATCAGTGGGATTCTGACAATCAACCAGATGTTATCATCATCTTTGAACTGATTGCATAAATGATTGTCAGCCTACAAAACTTTTGATCAAATCCAATAACTCAAGCTTGATTTTACATGTAACAATTAGTCAAGGACATAGTGGTTTTATTTCTTGGGTGAAGACAGGGACAGAGATACAGAAGAAACTGTATACAAGCATTCCAAGTGTTCTGAAAAATTGGTCCAAATAACAAACCTGTCACCCATAACTACAAGTGCTAGTGTGCAATAATAATAATTTTTATCTGTTCCCTTCTCTTGGTTATCAGCACCTACTGCAAAAAAGACTGGCCTTCCCAACACGAAAGGAAAAAATTTGGAGATACAGTCCTGGTCTTCACCCATTTTCTCTCCACACCTATTTCAGATGAATACTGTCACACATATCAGTAATCCCTTTCTGTGGGATGTGACCCTTAGATTAAAATAATCCTGTAAAAATCTGTAGCTCTTCTTTTCTCCAATAAATGGCTCATGCTTTTTCACATCTCCTCTCCACTTCAAGAACGTGTCCCTGCTATTTCCAAGATGCTATTTGCTTGTGGTTGCTATTTTCTTCATTTTTAATGGTTTCTTGAGAACATGGCTCACTAGACTCTACCAAAATATTTCACTCCCTATGTTCCATTAAATCCTCTGCCAGCCAATTCTAGCTCTTACTTTTTAGTTTTATATTTTTTTTTCCTCATTAAATTGAAATCTCACATTAAAATGGGAGGAAAGATAGAATAGAAACTGATACCAACTTATAACTAGAAAGGTATATTGAGAACGTGTTAACATGATATTGTCAGACATTTACAAACTCCTTCCAGTGAACTTTGAATTACCCTGGTCCTTTCATATTTTGCAGTTAACATACATACATCTGCTCTGCCATGTAATCAACTGATTGTTACACAAGCATTTGCTAAAGCTGTGACAAACTCAGATTTATGAGGTCAAAGCGTTCAAACTTAATCCATTCAATAGCTGCAATTTATCGTCTGATGATAATTGTATACACAAACATTGTAATGATTTAGATGACACAGTGTAAAGATGAAATCCGTTTATTTTAAAAGGGTTTCTAACCCCTAAAATACGTTACCATGAGCACCTTTCTGGGCCCGCTTTTAACAACATCCTTATTATTGTTTTATTGATCAGGATTTTATTACTGATTTGACACTTATATTTCACACTAATCGAAAAAGATGTAATTTTTCTACAAGAATAAGGCTGTAATTAATTATAACATTATTGTGTTTTCAATTCCTTCCATTTAAAGGGACCTAGAAAAAGTGCTTAATTTATCATACGTGTATTATAAGGAATATGTAAACCTCTTTAAACAGACAGAGAGCGTGATCCTTTTGGAGATGATGGGATATGACATAGGCACAATATTTATAGATTCTTACCTCTATAGTGACCTGATTTTTATAGTGACAGCTATTGTGGAATGGGATAGTAAATTAGCAGCTTGGAAAGCTTTGGGTATCTAAAACTACCACTATTCATTACTTTTATAACACTTAATAGTGCCCATTCCCTAATACTTTCAACAGATAAGAAAACAGCAGAGATCAGAGAATGGTATGGCAGAACAACAGTATTACATACCCTGTATCATATGTGTAATTTAATCCATTTATTTATATATACACACATACCCCAAGTTCACAAATTTAAGAAACCATTGCTACAAATGGACAGCAACTGTATTCACCTATATCTTCTAAACATAAAACATGTCAGTGATTGTAAATTTCAGAGAGATTCTAAAACAAGTCGCTAAATGTGAAATTTAAATTGATCTTTGGTTTATTGCCATTGATTTTGTCAATTTCCTAAATGTAACAGTGTTCACCGCTGGGAACAGAAACCTGTGTCTATATCAGTAAAATTTATGCTTTCAACCAACATAAACTTCACAGGAGGAACGACTGTCTTCGCTGTAGAAAATAAAATGCATGTGAAGTGAAGGATTTTCTTCTCTAATTAGACACTGTATATTTTTTAACATCGTGTTAGTAAATTTATCACATACATTTAAATGCTACTAGCAATATTGCTTGCCCATATTCAGTTCGGTTTCCTTACTACAGATTTTCACAAGTACTTGGTGATAATGGTATTAACCCATATGCCTAATTCACATGTATAAAAAACATTATCAGTGCTCATCGAAACATGCCTCTAAAGTATTTCATAAAAATGTCAGCATAAGTATAACCCAAGCTGGCAGATACTGGTATAACTCTAATGTTAATTATTGTTTTCTCAATTAAAATATCATACATACTGTAGTAATCACTTAGCCCAGGAAGCCCTAAACACTATGCCTGTATATGAGTGGAGGTTGCAAAAACTGATGTTAGAGAATATGTCCTGTGTTTTCCAGGCTGTTTCTCTGAGTGACAAGTGTGGGATTTTGCTCACTGATGTAGCCAAAGTGCTGTTGCAGTTAACATTAGGAACCTGCCCTCATCAAATCCAGCTTGATTGTTCAGGGAAAATAGCACAACGGTCCCAGAATGGCATCCTAAGGGTATTTATTTTCTTAGGATTCAAACCAAACCACTTGCAAACTTGCTTCATTAAATATGGGCATGGGGAATATACAACCTATTTTTAAAAAGTAAGTGAAATAAAATCAATGCTCAGCTCATTTTGTGTCAATAGTCTTCAAATGCCTCCATTATTTCACTGTGCTTCAGTAACACTTCAGACACACACATGTATAAGGCTTTCTACTATCAGCCTCAAAAAAAAAGAGAATTTTTTTGCTAGATTAATGTCTGCTAAGATATTAGTACACAAAAACATTTGTTTTATAAGATAACACTACTTATCTTAGTATTGCAATTCACTAGATGGTGAAAAGATGCCTCCCATGTTGACATAGCTACATATGCACCTTCAGTCATCTCACAGGAAAGCACATTTGTTTCCTCAAAAAGCGATTTTTAAAGAACCTTAGTAAGCCTTACTGTGGTTTAAGAACATTATGAGCCAACCTACAAATTAAGCACCAAAAAAAAAAAAAAAAAAAGCAAAGAACCAGTAACAGTTTCTGTTGTTCATATGCACATGAGAATGTGATGAGCCTCCAAGGCAGAGACAGAGCTGCTGTCCATCACTGCCACCTCCTCAAAAACTGTTCCAGGGACACAGACCAAGTATCTCACTTGGGGAACCAGAGGCACCCTGGACCTTCACTAGGAGGTACAGCAGTTCCTCCCGAAGAAGCAGCTGCATCTGATTTTTTTCCCTAAAGATGTGAGGTGAGGTGAAGAGATGCTGATGCTGTCCATCACCTCCAGCACAGCGAGTATGTCCCAGTGCTGCCCAGATGAGACCTGTCCCACGTCTCCCACCTTCCTCACCTGTCAGCCATCATGCCAAGGATCTGACAAGCTTCAGGGGAGGAGAATTGGGGTGCAGTTTCTCCAGGCAAAGGAGGTATTTCCTGGGTGTAGCTGATCAGAGAGGATTTGCCAGTGCCAGCTTTTGGCATGACTCATTGCTCTAGTCTCCTGCAAACTGAAGCACTGACTATAAAATGATTTACAAACAAACCATTACAAGTATGATAACAAAATGATACTCCCAAATATATCTAGCAAGGAAAGACTTTCCTATATCTGCCACCACAGTTCATGATCCATCATCCTTCTGACATTTGCCCTAGGGGCATGCATGAAAATGGTTAGCACCATCAAGGCTGTGTCAGTTCATCTGCATAACCAAAATTACAGCACTTTTCCCACCTTTGGCCATGTATCAATGACATAGCCCAGCTCCCTCCAACCCAGCCTTTGGATGAGGGCTGCTTTTGCAAAGACCAGTGTTTTAAAATACTGGTTTCAAAATGCTGAAAGTAGAAACTGCCTTATAATGCAAATGGTACAAAACACTCATTTGGCATCATCAAAGGGACAGAAAACAGTGTCCCCAGATAAAGACACTTGTGTTTGGAGTGATCAACAGACAATACCCTTATCTCTGATTCCTCCTGGGTGGGCTGCTGCCACCTCTCCAGCACTTCTCAAACACATTTCCCTTAAACACAAACCCACTCCCTCGTGTGTTTTAGGCAGTGGCTGCTAGCAGAGCCTGTCTTACTCCAGCTCTGCCAGCTCTGTGTTTCAGAAGGGACGGTTACAATGCAATGAGAAGATAAACAAGCTTTAGTATCTTGGTTTTGCTACTGAACTCATGTTATCAGCAGGGACTTTGACATTTGGGGGGGAGCTCTCGTTTTCATACATTCTAGTTGTTGTGCTTTTTCTGATAAGAAACCTCAGTAACAGAAGTGTACATCTGAGAATGACATGAAAAACTTCCTACTTTTGCAGCATTCTGACTGCATTCCCGCTTTCACCAGTGCTACAGCAGCTTAAGAGCTGCTTCCAGTTTGTATTTGGAACTGGGAAGGTTCACGGTCAGTCTCCCAGTATATAAATCAAATCAATTTGAAGAATTTGGAGGAAACATCAGTGATATAGTCTTGATTTCACTAGAACATAATGAACCTACTCGACTTACTTTCTAAAGAAACATGTAGTATTTATCTGATTGGAAAAAAAATCTCTTCTCACCTTCTCTGCTGTGCATGTGGTCACCTTTGCCTCATCCCAAAAGCAAAATGCTGCTCTGCTGATTTGAAATACATGTAACAAATCCCTGCACTTTGAGTAAGCACAAGGCAGTGCTTACCTGGAACTTATGCTAGAAGAAGGAAAAATGTCAATTACTTATATTTAAAAATCGGATGAGAGAACATGCTTTTGGGTTTGTTTTTGTGTTTTTTTGGGCTTTTTTTTTTTCTTTCTGATTGCCTGGTTGTACTTGTGGCTGAGAGAAAAATCAAAACACCATCGCTGATTAGGTATTCAAGGCTTGTTTTTGTTTGGGTAGCAATTTAGAGGCAGGATGAGATGCTATCTAGTGGCAAAGAGAAGGTACATCCCCTACCTTGCCCCAGGCATGAGGTATGCTGCTGCCTTCCAACAGCAGGGCTTATAAAAGCAACTAATTTTACCACTTTACTAAAAAGGTTCCATGTGCTCTAGCCCTGTGCCAATGAAGACTGATGCTCTCGGTGTAATAAACAAGAATGAAACAGAGCCCACAGCATCACATCCACCTGTTACACGGCTCTTCATGGCTAAGTAGCTCTCACTTCTCTGAAGAGTGATCAGAACAGCTTAAAACTACTTTACAAAACATAGAAGTGGCTGTGTCATTGGCTACAGGTGAGCAAACAAGAAAAAATCAGGAGCACCTAATGGTTCATCTCAAATTTTCACCTTGATGAGAGAAGAATCCTTCGTTCATGTGAAGGATGCTGCATCTACCTGGGAAATGAGTGTTCAGAGAATGCGGCTGAGATCTTTGGTTCACATTCATTGGAAACCCTTTGGGCTTTAAACACTTCAGCTATAAGACATGGGTGCCTCTGAGACAAATCTAGCTTCCTTTTCATCTTTTGAAGAATATTTCAATAGTTCAATTTTATAGGAGTCAGAGAAGAGAGCTAGGATGGAGCCATGCTTGCAAAGTTATCTCCATGTCTTCAGATTTATTTTAGGGTAACAGGAATTTTTGGGAAAGAATTCATGACTATATGAAAGAAAAACTTATGGGCTTTGCAATAAGTGAGTTAGGGTTATTGAAATATGCTTTGTTACCTTTGCACATGATAGAAGCTTTAGGAAATCTTCTTATAGAGATGATTCTTTGTTTTCATGTCTGAAAAGCCATGGGACACTTTGATTGCTGCTTTCACTGAGAAAATGCTAACAATCTCTGTGCTTCTCAGGAAAATGAATATTCCCATATTTTCCTCAAGCCAACCATTGCAGACATGAAAGAAAACTATAGAAATCCTGTCTGATTTTCAAAACTTGTCGAGGAAGCAATTCTGCACTTGCTGCACATACACCCAAAAAGAAGAGAACTACTATCCAAAGATGGAGAATGAAATTGTACAGAAGATCCAGAAAATAAATTATTGAACATGTTAAGATACCTTCTGGAGATGTTTGTGCTCTGTCTGTTACTCAGTCTGTTCAGGGTATGGAGGAACAGAAAGAGAGAATGAATGGATGCTTCCTTGTCCTCCTGACTCAGGAGAAGTTTAAAAAGCTCTAATATTAAGGATTGAACTGGCATCTTGCAACATTTCTTGAGATTTAAGGAGTATCTGTAGTGCTCTTCAGGATGGAAACACAAATGTATGCCTTGAGCCACTACAGAGATTCACTGCTTCATATTTTGAACACGTGTGTGTGTGTGATGGCAGATCCTTAACACATAGAAAGTTTTTTTCTTCGATAAAAAGGAACAAATGTCTTTGCAGTGCATAAAGGTATAAGCTGAAAAGTGTTTGTGAAGTGGCCGATACAGATGTTGTTTCTTAAATACTCATACAGGACATCAGTAACATGCAACGTTATTTTTGCAAACCCTTGCAGAGCCAGTGTGAGTTTAAACACTGAGTACGCTATTCTAAGTGCATTATGGAGTGCCTAACCACCGGACAGAGCTGACAGATGGATGTGTACATTGGATGATTTCAAGAGATAAAAACACATGTTTGGGGGTTTGGTGTGAGACATACTTTCCACAGCATGAGATCTCTGATATCCGTTATTTGTTTTGCTCTTGCCAAGCTAGAGAGGATATAAGCATGATAACAACTGCTATAGCTTACTTTGTTAATGCATTCATTTAATATTAGCAATACAGAGCTCAGAAAAGCCTATGATATTTCCTATAGTAATCATATAAGTTTTATTTGGCTCCATAATGATAAGCAAAGATAATTGTTTTAGCTGGTTATCTATGCAGTCAGCATCACTAATGCAGAACCCTGTATTTAGGTCCAGCCTACACCAGGACTAGAGCAGGTGCTGACACATGAAGCTCCCTTCAGTACTTCACAAGCGTGGGTCTTGGTTGCACCATGCAGCTTAACACTGCAAAACTGGTCACTAGAACTATACATGAACACTACAGATTTCACTGGCATTAACCTACTGTTTTCTGTGTCAGAATTTCTAGTCATGACTTATGTACGGATCCACTGAGCAGCCTCAGAATCCAGAGTAGTGGGTTTCTGCATTTGTTTTGTTTGGTGGGTTTTGGTTTTCTTTTTGTTGTTGTTGTTTTGGGCTTTGTTTTTATTCCTCCTAAATTCTTATTAACTATCTGCCATTAAAAACAACCCTAATGTATTTAATTTATTAGGATATATTTAACCAAGTTGTTATGGCAATGGTACATTAGAAATCAAATGAAATATTTGTTTGGCATGACAAAATTAATTGTGGCCTAGGGTCTGGAACAAACAACAGTAGAGATAACATGCCACTAATGTGGCTTGTTTGAAGTAACAATACTGTATCAATTAAATTGGGGCTAAGCTACACAGCCTTCCTAAGCTACTTAGCTGATGCTTGGGGATGTGAAACTTTACAGTCTGTGTCACGGGAAAAACTGTGCTAATGAGTAGCTGGAATTTACCATTTTCTGTAACACACCCTCATATACCTGTCCAGTGTTTTGTACTGTCACATCCTTCTTGAACTGTGAATACAAATAGTATTTCTGGGCCTCTCATAGCAACAGCATTAAGGGTGTCTATTTCTTTTCTTTTTTTTTTGGCAAGTAAATTGTGGTGTAAATAAAATTTTGACTGAACTTGAGATAAGTTTAGGTCACACTGTTCCAAGATCCAGGCATCAACTTCACAGGAAAGGCTGGAGTTACAGTGTTGCAGACTGTTGCCCAGAGCCCTTGCTTTCAGATTCTGGATCCTATCTGCAATTTGCTTCTTGCAGTCAAGATTTTTTTACACAGTGATATTTTGATTAAGGGATACAGAGAGACTGACATTCAACTCCAAGAGAAAACAAAGGGCAGGACAGCCCTCTTTTGGAGGGACTTGGTTGGTGTATTAGTCTTGGCACGGACCTTTGGAGAATTTATTTCATCCCTACTATAAGGCATAAATCTCTCTGTAAGGATCTGTAATCTCTCTGTAATAGATGCTATGGAAGGAAGCTTTTAACCCTTCATACCCATAGTCAGACAAACTCAAGTCCCAAAATCTGAGAGGCAAATTGTGCTTCCCAGGTGAAGCATGCAGAAAGCCCGTGGCATGTGGAAGTCAGATCTACCTGGCAGAGTTCCCAGCCCAGATGTGTGAATATGAGATTAGGAAAATAGCAGCTAACAGATCTGTACACTATCAGTCCTATGTCTGTCCAGGTAAGGTTCCAGTGCATCCTGCCCTAAAGCATACCTCTCAGACAGCAAGTGAATGCAAACCACTGTGCACTTATCAGAACAGTCTTTGCAGCAGTATAACCTCCTGATACATGTGTGTTAAAGAACTGAGACTTCAGGTAAAGCCACCTAGGCCTGGAAGCCTTCACATGCCTTCCAAGTTCAGTGAGTCACCACAGAGACTTCACAATTGCACCAAGAAAAAAGAGTGGATAGGAATGCAGTGCTCAGAGATCCCTCTTATCTACAGCCCCTGTTCTCCAACCATGTTACAAAGGCTTTACCTGCACTTTTGCGCTGTGTGACATAACAGTCAGGCATCTATAGGACAGCATTTTTCACTGGAAGTCCCACTGTCCCCGAGTTTTAGCCTTTGATCATATGGAGCACAGGGATATATGAGACCACATACTTGTTACAGTGTGTTATCTTAGGTGACACTGACAGACGCTGGCATGAGATATATTTTGATATGAAAGCACCAAGGCTCTTATCTGTTGCCCAGAGAAAACACCTTTTACGTGCAAAATGCTTCTTTTAATTGGCTATAGAAGGGTACTGCTGAGCCTTGTGAAGGAATGGACCGTTTAAAACATATGCAGTCAAAAGCAGAGAACGGCACATGTAGTATAAATTACTCTGTCCCACAAGTATGGTTCAAAATCCCCCAGAAAACAGAGTTACTGTACACAATTTTATTTCATCCTGTCCTAGGAAAATGCATGTTTCATCTAGATTATGTTGTATGCAGCCAATTTTCCATACAGCTGTACTTACAACATAATGTAGCCACTGAATGCAGCTATGATACCATATAGAAACCTTTAATAAGACACCATAACTTTTGTGTCCATCCACTGGGAATGGACTGCCAGGAGATATCATATTTACAATATAAAAGGGGACTTATTTTAGATTTGTCCCAATTAACCTTGTAACGAGATGTATTGGAGTGCTTATTAATGACAGTAATGAGATGCAGGCAAGACAATGTATAAAACATCACTGGCATATAAATTAAATTCATATACACGGATACCTTTATGCACTGGACATGAAGGGAAATTATTAAGAGGCAATTTTGTAGGAAAAATAGGTTAATTAGAAAAAAATTCAATACTATTCCTAGCTTGTATCCATCAATGTTAGGAAACCTGTTTGCCCACTGACCAAGGAATTGTTCCCACTGCTTTTACTGTGCAAGTTACAAAACTAATTTTATGATGGTTCTCTTAGAAGTATTTGCCACAGAGCTACATACCCACTGTCCTTTGACTCCTGCATTGCTTAATTTGCTCTGATATGGATGCACAGTTTAAAATTAAAACATCTCTTCTGTCTTTGAAAGCTACTCTAGATACTTTTATTTCTCATTGACACAAGTTACAACCATCGTATTTACAAAGATCCCACAAGTCTTAGGTTTTATAAGGCAGCATAAACACCTCAGTCCCCATCATAAAAACTAAGTGTTTTAATTGGTAGGTGGGAACTGTTCACCTAAAATTTGTGAAGTTATTCACACACAAGTGCTTTGTTGAACTATGACCTGCTTTTCCTGTTCCACTATTGCATATCTTCATCAAGTTATGGCTAAATCCCATCTGACTTGAAAAAATTTAAGATGTGCCATTAGCAAAATGGAGACTTTAAAATGATTGTCATGACCAGCAATAACAACAAACTGATTACCATGCTGAGCTTCATAATAGCATTTCACTTTCTTTTCATTATTAGAATTATAACAAACAGATAAATTACATCCACACGTACACAAACAGCAATGTAAGCAAGGCTGAAAAAAAATCACAAAATCACTTTACAAGAGGAGTGATTTGATCTCAAATGATACTAGAAATTAGGTACAGTAAAAGTAATAGCTCATGCATGACATAGTGATCAGGAGAGGTGGGAGGCAAAGGAATAAAGCTTCAGATAACTCAGAGTTGTTCATATTATTACAATTGTATCCTGCCGTGTTACTTATTACTTCTTTAAAATACTAAATGAAGGGAAAGGACTTTTTTTTCAGTGTTGCTTAGCTCTGAGAACCACCACACCTCCCAGGTAACTTTAATATCCTATATTTTTTTTTAATTAGTTGGAAAGGGAGGAAGAATGAAGCCAAAGTAAACAATGAATGAGCAGAAGAGGAGGAGGAGGCAGTAAAAGCCTTGTAAGAACTTAGTGCAGTAAGTTGCAGAGGTGGTGAAGGACAGTCCTCCAAAACATCAGAGCCTGTCCTCTGCCTTGCCTCTCTCTGCAGGGCCGCACCAAGGACTTGTACCAAGATGAAATTAAGTGTAGCTCAAGCAAAATCAGTATTTTTCCCTAATGCAACAGCTTCTGATCAGCATAGGTTTGGAAATCAGTGCTATGAAGTGAAACAAGTCAGTTCCCAGAAATTCTTATCTTAGACTAGTGCCTCTTTTCTAAGCTACTGTGGAGTTTTTAAAGTCAATGTAGAAAGGTTTAGTGAAAGCTGCCCAAATTTTACACTCCTAGAAGACTTAACTGCTCATTCACGTAGGGCTTTAAATATGGACTGGTGTCTACTGTGCGCAGTAACTTAACTTGCCCATTTTATTATGTGATATTGCATTAGTGAAATGATAAATGCAAAGCAAGGAATGGCTGAATGACCTAAATACTGAGTTGGGACTATCCGTGCTGCCAGAAGCCACAAGGTCAAATCTCAGCAGAGTCAAGCCAGCTCTTCTCCCTCAACTTAAATTAGACACTACAAACTACTACATGGGGTCTTTCACAAATGTCTTTAGGAAGAACTTATGCAGATGATCAAATCTCCTACCGTGTTTGAGGGTTTTGTTGTAAGAGGAAAAATTATTTCAGTGTTGTTGCTTCAAGATTCACAGCCATATGTTATTTTGCAGAGAGAGTTATGAGTTTCTTTTATCTGGACTTGGACACACCTGGACTTGGCACCTTGACTCACAGCAGTCAAGAGCCTGGTCCTATGATGAGAATCAAGTGGGCACTAATGTCTACTGATATGTCTCTACCTGTATACTTTGGGTTTGCAGAAGTTTCACTTACAACTCATTTAGCAAAAGAGAAAGCTCTGACTATCATCACCACTTCCCTATATGTAAGAATGACTGAAAATAGGAGATCCAGTAGAGCAATTAGCAAGCAATCTACTTGCAACTGGTGCATTAAATGGCAGGAGATAGGTAGCATCAGGAATCAAAGCACATATTTAATAAATTCTATTTTACACTTCAGATATTAGTTAGTTCTTTGCTTTTGAAAATCACAACTACTAAGTCAACTAAGCACAAAAATCTTGCTACTGAATAACAAAAAAAGCTAAATTAGTTACTGAGCATCCATTGCCAAGGGCAACACATTCAACAGAGGATGTGATAATGACAGACAAATCCTCACAAAGTTTTCCTTCTACAGAAGTGCACAGTGTCTTAGATATTTCCACTTATGCTCCAGTCACCTCCCTTCCACAGCAGCTGCTTGCAGCTCTGTCAGTGAAAGCCAACAGAGGTATGGTTTCCTGTCATTAATATGACAGAATCATCCCAATTTTCAGCTGACAGGACTGGATTTTTATGGCTGTTCATGCCTTTCTTTCCTGCTCCTCCTTTGTATTTACTTTTTTTTTTTTCCCCTGGGAATTTTGTTCTCTTCCTTTTACTGTTTCCCCTGTTACTGTTCCTTGAGCCAACAAGGATTCCTACACCTTCTGCATCCCCTTTTCACCTTTCACAGAAGTTGTTTTTTGTTCCAAACAACAATAAAAATGAAGCAATGACAAGTACAAGGTGACTTCATTTAGTCCAGTGTACTTCAAAGAGATCCAAACCATGTCCTGGTGATGAGCAACACAATCTCAGCACTAAATAACAAGAAAAGACTGGCCTGGTATGAGTAGGACTAATTCCTGAGCATTTTAAAGCCCAGCAGGAGAGTAAGTTTGTGGACCATGTGATGGTGGGTCCTGTGGGAAGAGTCGATCTTCCAGGAAGGGAGAAGCTCAGGTAATACATAACTGCACTAACTGTATTCACAAATGGAGATTTCCACTGTCAACAGTTGTTGACAAGGATTCAGCATGGTCCCACTACCAGCCAAAAACTGTTACCCAGTACATACACTTAAAAGATCATAAATTTAGCCCATCCCCATGCTTTTGCTTGGTACACAAAAATCCTCCAGTTGGTCACTAGCCTGGCATAGGGACTTGCTAGAACCACACAAAATCAAGGTCCTTATATAGGCACACATCTTGCTGCCTCTGACAAGCTCAGCCCCAACCACATCTGTGCCTCTATGTAGCAATTACTCACTGTACTGCAAGATGCAAATCCAACTTCTCATTTAAGATAAGCAAGCACATTCTTACCAAAACCAAACCCATCAAAACACTTACTAATTATTAGGAAATAAATTCACAGTCCATGCTGCCAGGTTCCTGAAATTACTGGAGGCCAACAAGCATGAAAGTACCTTTGTTAATATGCTTTTTATTCCTTCTTTAGAATAATTTTGTTTAGAAGGAATATTTCTCCTTATTTTCTTTTTTCAGGTAAGTCCAGAACTGGGAAGCTTTTGTAACAAGGGCTAGAAAACAATGTAAAGTGTTGGAAAGAAACCATGTTTAGACAGGCAGACCATGGATAACAGTGATATTGCATGTCAGGCAAGAAAAAGGAGGGACTGCAAACTAATAATGACAGGGCTATTTATTACTGAATAACCAGCCTCTAATTTCAGAAACACAAGATCTCCTATTTTCTATTGTTCATTTTAATTAGTATTTTCCCTAAATAGTCTCCTTCTTCCTATATGCTATTTATACAATAGCAAAGAAAATACAAAGTACATGCAATGTTAGCAGAACAGCAACAAAACATGCTGTAAGCAGTATGTTAGCTGTGTGTTATCTGGAGAGAGGACAGTCTAGGGAATGATTTGTGTCTTTTGCAGTAGGACATTCTTGTTTCCTTTTAGAGATCTGCCTTTGGTATCTCACCATATCACCACATCCCACAATGTTGCAGGCACTGTAAACAGGGTGAAACAGGTAAATGTTCCGGTGATGAGTAGCTTCTAGCAGCTGGAGAGATCCAGCCCTGAATTGGGTTCTGTCTCTTTAAAACACTTCTTAACGTTTTGGTTTTTTTTCCTTAATAAGCTGACAAAATGCTTGGCAATGGCTCAGAGGCTGGTGCACTGCAAGATACCTTGTCTTGCCATTTTCTTGCACTTTCCTCATCTGCTGTAACCACTTGTTTACCGACATAAGTAAGCAAGAAATCTGTGATTTAGTATGCAGGGCCTCTCAGCTACATCCTTGTACTCACACAACAAAGGACATTTGGGTAAGGAGTATTTTCATCATGGGCATATAGGGTTCACTTACCTTATGAAATGTCTAAACGTGCCATTCAGAATGATGTTGTATTTCTCCTTTTTCCTGTAAGATCATAGAATCATAGAATGGTAGGGGTTGGAAGGAATCTTTAGAGATCATCTAATCCAACCCCCAAGATGGCACAAAACTTTCTGTCTGACAGTAAGAAAGTCAAACTATCATAAGAAAGGCTGTACTGGGCAAAGGTCGTTCTAACCTTGAGCCCTGCCTCCATCACCAGACACAAGCAGATGCCTGGGCAGGAGTGTAATCACAGGTGAGGCTTATAGAAAACTTCTTGCCTTAAATACTCCTTAGTTCTAGGTTGTATTTTTCTTAGTCACATGTGTTTGCAGTTTAATACCACCCCGTGGGTTCATTTTCGAAGGACTTCTCTAGCTTCCGTTTGGACTCACAGATCAAAGGTGTTTTTCTGCAACGAGCTTCTCAGATAGAGAAGAAGCTACATTATTCTTTTGCCTGCTTGAAACCAGCTCCTACTAAATTAACTTGATATTCACCTATCCTGAATTTGCATTCAGGGTTTGAGCGCAGCTTTTCTTTCACTACAGCAACATATTTTCTCTACACTCTCCAAAAGTACCAATGCCCTCACACTTACTTGTGCTAACTTGAGCAAAAGAAAGAGGAAACAGAGCTGGCAAATCTAAAAGTGAACACAAGTAAGTACAACCTGATGTCTCCTCCTTTCCTTTTTGAGGTTGTCCTATACTAATGAGGTGTTAATGGAAATAAGTGATGCTGCAGGATTCAAGTTCTTCTGTTCCTTGGTATCTCCCATAGCATTTCCATAGGGAGTTCATGTGTAACAGTTTTGACACTATCAGCTCTTATTTACAAGCACAAGAAATTTGGTTCCCAACACAGGGGCTCTGAAAATAGTGCCCATCAACAAACTGTACAGATCAATGTAAAATGCTATCTGTTTCTGAAGATGATCCAATCTCAGATATTTAAATATAGTGCATCTCTTATAAAGTCTTATAAATATGCATCTCCCAGGATGGGAAAATAAATAAATAAATAAAATCTGTAAGAAGGGTATGGATTTCAGCATAAAACAGTCCCTGGGCTGCTCTGACCCCCTAAGAGCCCCTTCCTGTCTGCACACCTGAAGGTTTGCAGCAGAGCATTTCCCACCATCAGGACCAACTGCAGTTGTTGGCTGCTCATCTCACAGTAGCAAGAAAGCAAAGGAAGGCAGTACATCATGGGATGTTTTCCCTTTGGGCAGAGCTGAAATTGCATCTTCCTTCATTGACAGACTCGCTTCAGTGGTCGCCAAAACTGCACTGCTTCTCTGAGAGAGCTGGCAAAAACCAGCTGAATATTCAGTTTCTGTTGTGTTGAGCCATGATCCTCTGCGAACTATTGGTGCCAAGTTTTAAGCAGCTCCATGTGCAGCATTTTGTAAATCACTTCCAGATATGCAAATAGCACCATTAAAACATTTGCATATATCCGTAAGTTTCTCCTTCAGGTCCATATGCCCAGGCTGTAGAAGAGGGCAGAAAATAATGCTGCAGCATGGCACGAGGCAGGTATGTGAAGAAGGGAGGGAGCAGTGGGAGCAGTGAGGTGCAGATGATCCCTGGCTGCCTTGTGACAGCTGCTGCAGGAGCCCCTGGGAGCTTAAACCTATTTTGCAAAGGAGCAAAATGCAAAACATATCCTTGCTGCTTTACACAAGGAGCAACTGGCATGAGTGAATGGTATGTGACATCTTCAGCGACCAGGGATCCCGTTTACAGACATGCACAAAGGTGTTGCTTTTTATCCACTCATCCCACTGATGTTAGGATTCTCTCATCCAGCAAGACTTTGTAGCATCAAGGCTTCCTCTGCTACTTAAAATACATCATGGAAACTTGAAAAATATATTTGGAGAAAGGTGCAAACCACTCATATACAATCTGAAGTGTCTCTACAGGACTAGAGACCATGAGGACCCCTGAGGAACTGAACAAACTAGGGTATCTTAGCTTTAAGAAGACAAGTCAGACAGGGCATAGAAGAGCAGCCTTCAAACATAAATAAACTGCTGCAAAGAAGGAGGGAGAAATCTATTTCCCGTGTCCATGGCAGACAAGAGAAACAGTAATGGGATTAAATTGCAGCAGGAAAGATTAAAGTTAAACATTAAGGAAAATTACTGAACAATGAGGCTAGTGAAGCACTAGAATAGATTGCTTGGGGAGGATGGAGAGTCTCTGTCATTGGAGGTCTTAACAGATTAGATGAGTGTCCATCAGACATGACAGGTACAGGTAGGCTTGCCTTAAGGTAGAGAGATGGGGAAGATAGCCTCCTGAGACCAGTATCTGTCCTGCAGCCTGGGGAATCTTAATATAAATTGTATATATGCATGCTCACAATCTGCAATGATATTCTGAATAACATTTTAAAACTACTAAAAAAATACAGTCAAAATTGTAGCCCTCATGGAAAAAAAAAATTACACTCTTACAAGTAAAGCTCCACTAACTTTTTCACAGCCTTGATTTTAGTTTTCACTGCTTTAGGTTTTTGTTTCATCAGTTGTGCTCTGATGAAATCCTTGGGATTTTCTCAAAGCTATAAAAAGGTAATTTTGAAAGATTCCAGTTTTTAGTGGGAACATTTTCATTATTATTTTTCCTAAAAGGAAAAGCACTGGGAAAGGACATTATTTCTATGATCAAATAGAAGAGGGAAAAGATTTTGTTTTCATTTCATGTTTTCTTCAATCATCTTCAATAAATGCCAGTTACATACTGTACTCACTGAAGTGTAAAACAGAAAAACAAACTGAAACTGTCATACTTTTTGAAAAAACTATCTCTTGGCCCAGTTCTACAGTGAAATGTGTATATAGATCCTGTAAGCCCTTCAACACATGCCTAAGTCCCTAATAACCTTGATTAACTGGTCATAATGCTCTATTCCTACATTTCCTATAACATGCATATTTGATAAAGTGGCCAAAGTGACTATCCAGAAAAGGCAAAACAAACTGCACTGCAGATGTTAATAAAAAAAATGAAATACTTTTCTAAGCTTTTTATTCTCCCAGGATCCAGAGCTGTTACAGAACTGAGTGTTACTAGCCATATTTTTGAAGGATAAACCAAGCCTGTACGGCTCAACCCATCCTACACAAGGAATTAGAGTCTGGAGAAGAAACTGTCAGAGATTTTGGATGTATTTAATTCAATGAGAATTTTCCATCCACTCCCATGAAGCCAAGTTTTCTACCCAGATCTACTGTTGCTCCAACAAGTAAGGCGTGCTGTCATGTGGCTTCCCTTACTCAGACATACAGACTTAACACAGATGAGTCTATTTATGGATGATTAGAAATGAGCCTGCAGAGTAGAGTCCTGGAGAAAAGTACAAGAGAGATTTGTCAGTGCAATCAGGTATAGATCATAATATGAAGGGGGATCTGCAGTGCAAAATGAAGCACTTGGCAGGTAGATATTTGAGATAACAGCATAAATCAGTTTTACACCAATGATCAAAGAAATCTTAGTAGGCTAGTGGAGATAATTTGTGGCTTGGACATTCACTTGAAAAAGAAAGCATCAGATTTACTTCCAATGCTGACTGAACAACAGCGATGACTAGCATGGCTTCTGCAGACCAGCTCTCCTACCTGTGTAGACAGGATTGAAGATGTATTGGCTCCTTTATGCAAAACCACACACTTCTGTTACCCAGTTATAGCACTTGAACTAGTGAGACACAACAGACTCAAAATTCACACTGCTGACTTCAGAAACAAATCTTTAAACCTCTGACACAAAACATCCACTGAAGAAACATTCCAGCCTGATGTTAACTCATTTACCTTAGCTCACTGAAGAAAGTACACTTTTCTACTAACTTACAGTAAAGAACATCAGCATCACGTTGTCCTCAAAACAATAAACCCACAACTGCCAAGATGACAATACCCCCTCACTACCTCATGGCAGTATTTCTAGCCAGAAGGCACTCTCCATCAAGACACATTTGTCTAAATAGTCCAAAAACCACAGGAAGATGCATAAATGATAACAAGACTAAAAGGCAAAATTCTGGAAGAATGAACTTCAGAAAGGTGTGTGTCCCCGTCCTCCATCCCTGCAAGAACAGGGAAAGGTGTAGAGCCTTCCCACTGACCTGGTATACCTTTTCTCTTTAATCAGTGCAAAATATTTAAATAAGATCATAGTAAAAGGCATCATAAAAAAAAAAAGTAGGACATGCTAATCCTTGAGAAAAAAAATATATCATTCATAATGAAAGTTATCAGTTTGTAGAAGACTTTAAATTCCTAATGCCCTAAATTCTTTGTGAGCCATGTCCTATATCACAGGTTCAATGACACATCCCTGCAGGCCATTTCAGTCTTCTGTGATTCTGTGTTAGCCTGTGCTAACAAGTCTAGTGGATAGCAAAAAGGATGTAGGACTGTCCTTTTAAAAGAAAGAACGATTCAGATTACTCATCTAAGAGCACCAGTTATGCAAGTTTCTGTGTCAAAAGAGTTTCTGGAGAAAGAGTGATCTGTGAAAATAACATTATAATTTGTTCTCCAATTAAAGTAACTGTAGGAGTAGTCATGTTCTCTAAAAGTTGGGTTTTGGTAGGGAACATGGTCAACTAGCAGAAGATTTGGCTGTGGAGGTCTGACCAGGCTGTTCCAGAGCTGGTATATATGTGTAAATAGACCAACTGAAACTCAGATACATACAGATTCCATGTCTGAGTACCAAGAAGTTAACATACAAAGCCTAAGGTGTTTGCTAGTTCTTGGCAAGGAGAACTATCAATATTCTGCTGGTTTTAAAAGGAGCAGCAGATATTTGTTGTGTGCAGAACAGGACCATCACTGCCTGCAACAGGAGCTGGACTGGCTGGATCTTGGTGGTGGGACACAAAGCAAGACAAGCAGTGTATACCTTGTGTCTGCTCATAATATGGACCAGCTTTGGTGTTGAGCATGCCTTTGCTTGAAGAGGTTTGGAGAAAAACAACAAAAATAGGCCTTTGAGAGCAAAAAAGGTGATAAAAATTAAATGGAATGAATCACTGAAGACCACACAGAAAAAAATACCAGAACAGCTGGTCATCCAAAGTTAGGGAAAGTTGTATTTCCAGCATGGTAAAAAGTGCTAAGGGAAACACCAAGAAAAGCATATTATTAGTAACAGATTTTTTAAAAACAACCGTAGTTTTAAGAAGTGATTTTCAACAGTGCTGCAAACACCTCAAAAGTTTAAAAGGATGATTTCTCTTATTCTTCATATCCATATATTATCATATCATTTAGCATAGAATGAAGACCCATCAGTTTAATTATACAGCTAAAGACAGGTGGTTGTTGTTTTCTTTGATGATGATGCATTGCAACAATAACAAGCCTGTTACTTTTATATTAGCATATGGGTTCTTACTTTGATGATACAACACCTGGTTAGTGTGTATGTTGAACTGGAGAAAACTGGAGAAAATAGTGGACAGGACCATCTCCACAGACTTAAGATTTCAAATTTAGAACAACAAAAGCTTCACTTGAATCCCTTGTTGTTAGAAGGAACAGCAATTAATTATTAAAAAAAGGAACCAAAACATTACCATCAGTGGACAGGGACAATTATGCACATATCACAGGGCTACAGACAACTTCTGAATTACAATTACACCATGAAACTCACAACAAATATCACAGATGAATACCACTGAAAAACATTATCAGGACTGGCTTCAAACATATGCTGCATTAGTTCTGAGAGAAAATAAAGCATACACCAACTTCAGGAGAGATTTCTGTCTAGGCAAATTCTTATATGTTAAAAAATTCTGCAGTTCTGGAGCTTGTGGAAAGAAACATCAAAATAAATAAATAAAGCAAAGCCTGGTAAGGAATTAACTATTTGTACAACTGGAAGAAAGTTAGGATTTTTTTTTGAGTGCAAGTAGAAGAAATACACATTTGCAGGTTTTTTTTCTGATGATGACAGTCATGACTGTGTTGATGAATATATCAAAAGAAGATGACCAAAGGGTCCTTGCAAGTTGTGTTGCAACTTGAACAAGCATTATCATTGGAGATTGGCTGGCTGGTTGGCCCATTACCTGCATCATCTCACCGATGATGCCACTTGCAGGGGGATTCTCTTCGTTTAAGTCCACTGCAAGATGAGGTAATAGAAGAACATTTAAATAAGAGTAGAAGAGAAATTATAAACCAAGTGGAAAAAACATAATCCCTTGAGGTGATTCTGAAATGAGACACTTCTTACATTTCTTGATACTTTAGTATCAATATTTTAATGTCATGAAGGATAAAGATCATGAGTATTTGTTATAATAGGTCTTTACTAAGAGAGAGGAAGTAATAAACTCAAATAGAGTCAACCTGCAAGACCAGTTGAACCAATCTGGTCCTTCTTTGTGTTAGCAAAACCTTGGGTGAACAGAAAAATGACTAAAGTACCATCTGTACACAGAAAGTGGGGAAGATAGAGCAATATAATTGGAAAAGAGATAATTAAAGAGATGTGAAAAAATCCTATAAATATAGATTCAAAGATGGAAAACTCAGCAAACAAACTTCAATAGTTGGCATTTTTTATTCTCAGTCCAGGTTTCCTTCCATCAGTGGATCTCAAAGCAGTTTACAAATACTAGCTGATGAAATTTGTTCTTCTGCCAAGTTCCCATTGACAAAAATCACATCTGTTAATGCAGCTAAGTACTGGAACAGGGTTTAGTCATGAAGATTTGAAAATCTTTTGGATGTTGTTTCAAGATATTATCTCTGAAGTTCCCTAAAGTAGCTGACCTGGGAAAGGAAGGCTTGCAGGCTGCTTTTGAAAAGTAGAAGGTCCATCTACAGGGAGTTTGACTCAATCCTCCAGCGTCCCAGTAAAATATCAAAGTGGTGATCATTGAGAATAACTCACATATGACAGCCTAAGCTTAGTTGTCCTTTAATCTTGTCCTTACTAATTAGATATTAAATAACCCAGCTTGGTATTACACAATGCTTTAAGTTGGCTGGTCAGACTCTCATCTGCTGTAAACTGGTGTCCTCATACTGATTTCAACAGAGTGCTAAAGCTTTATTCCAGTTGAATATCAAGACAAATATCACTTATGTATATCTCCAACTACAAACTCTTGGTCTCACAACACACACAATTTAAAACTCACTGTTTCACCAAACTAGTTCAGATAGACAGTGTTAAAGAAAAAAAACCTCACAAAGATGCAGTATAGCCTGGAGTTGCACAATAGCATTCTGTGATTTTGCTATCTTGACATCCTTTACCACTTCTATTTCAACCTCTTTTTTGCCTTGCTCCCATTCTTCCAGAAAATAAAATCTATAATATGTAATAATTTAGAATTAATATCTTGATTCCCTAGATCCTTTAATGAATTCAAATGCACCTAGGGAATCTAACCAAAGACATCTGTTCATGAATAGTGAGAATTATTACCAAGTCCTGGTGGAGACGGCAAGATGCCATCTCTTCCCGAAGTACCTCCCAGCTGAGAAATCAACTGTCTCCTGGCTGAATTTTCTTGTGTCAAGGTTTTACCGTGTTATGTCTCTTGAGATTACTTACTAACAAGAGCTCCCTCCCAAACTTTTACAACCCCCAGAAAGAAGGAAGATGAGTCTAGTATTTTTTGTTGTTCATCTACACACATATACTACCTTTATCATATAAAATAATGATGGCCTCAATTACTACTCCAAAGTTTCACAAATCCCTTTTTAATCATCTTTGGGTTTAACTGATTTACCCTAAACCCCTCTGACTGCCAAAAAATTAACATTTCATTAGACAAATCATAACCTACTCCCTATTCTCCAAAATCCAACCCATCTGGAAATATTCTACCTCATCAAATGTCAGACTTGCACAGTATAATGGGAAACTATTTTTATTTGAAAACCACACATACATACACACAGCAAGTGTGATCTATCTATACTTATAGATGCAGATCTAGAAATATCACCACGCCCACATCCCGCCCACCACTCACTACACTCCAGAAGATGTCCAGTGCCTTCATCAGTTACCGTTTTACTTCTTCCTCGCTCTTTACAAATCTTCTCTCTCCCTTCCAAACATCCATCACAGATTAATTTACCTCTACTGTCAGAAATGTAAACCATCAGCAGCTTGTTATATTGAAGAGGTTAAATGAAACTTTTGACATGACTTGTGTTTAAAATCCATCTTTAGCTGATGGCATGTCATCAGCTAGAAAATGTGTAATCAGGAGAGCAGACCTGAAAGTATGAAAAGTCAGAGAATGCAGAGTTCTGGAGCTTTTTCTTTCCTCTCCTTTTTTTTTTTCTTTTTTCCTTTTTTTTTTTTTTTTTAATTTAACAAGTTCTAAAATATATTTTCTATTTTTGGCTTCAAGTGTGGCTATGGTCTGAACAGTGACTGTGTAAAAATGGCACCTTCCTACTCAAAAGATCTGCTCCCTGTGTGTATTCTGAGAAAAAAAAAAAAAGCTTCTTCAGAGGAAAAAAAAATATGGACCTGATCTCCAGCTGGTTAATCAAGGTATGGTAATTCAACATCAGTTGAATAGCCTCTAGTTGTCTTGCTTTGTAACTTTTGTAATTTCTTAGGCCCACATAAATAATACACTCATAGATGCATATATTTGAATCTTTTTTCCCCCCTTTTACCAGTTCCTTTCATACAGCTGTCAGCAACACATCTGATAGTAAATGACAGCAACGGGCAATTACAATACGGGTCCATGTCTTGTTCGTACACATTCAGCATCCCATGCCAATGTAAGGAGGATCCCTTGGTGCCTTCCAGCACCCAGAGCACTCAGGCTCATGTAGCCGCAGGGTTTTTACCTAAATTCTGCTTGAAATCATCTTACCTGAACATGCATCTTGGCTGTGTCTTTATGTCCCAAATGCCTATCTCTGATCACTCTTATTGGTGCAAGGTTCAAGTACAAATTGCACGGCAAATCTTTACCTTCAGGCTGTGGTCCAGTGATGCACGACCACCTAACTCCCTCTGCACAC
Source organism: Urocolius indicus (assembly GCA_013401255.1). Classification (NCBI taxonomy): domain Eukaryota; kingdom Metazoa; phylum Chordata; class Aves; order Coliiformes; family Coliidae; genus Urocolius; species Urocolius indicus. Next base: position 431,692 of record WBNH01007126.1, read on the forward strand.
TTGCAGCACACTTCTGCCTTCCTCACATTGATATCATATATGAAGAAAGATGATTTAGCCAGGGCACTGCAGGTCCACAGAGGTCAATATATCTGCTTTACTCTCAACATGCAAAGTCACATTGTTCTCAGCCCACAATTGTCCTTTTAAAGATACTGAGGACCCTTTCTTTCAGCCTCCACAGCCAGGAGAACAGTAAATGTACAGGCTCACACTTACAAGACACCAGCTCTGAATGCCTTCCTGCTCCAGGAGCTCTCCCTGCAAGCTTTCTAATGAGCCAGACACACATAGGAATCACAGAACCCCAAAAGACCTATTCCCATTGATTTGTAAACTACAGCCACCATTTAACTCTTGCACCACTTCCTCCCTGACCCAAATGATTCACAGCCGAATTGCTTCTAATCCATCCCTTTACCTGTGAAGCACAGATTGAGGGTATTCAACCCTTATTTGATATAATTCACATGTTCTGATACGTTTGGTGTTTTTCATGCTTTCTGACTCACTTTTATCCATAGTATTTTCATTCCCCACTAAATTATCCCAATGCATTTCATTAAAGTAGCTCATCATCAGGCATATTATTCTCAGCTTTCCACCTTTTTTACCTCGTGAAGGTTGATTAAATCAGCATGATGGTAGCTGAGCAGTGTTTAGGACTCAGTGTGACCACATCTGATTTGTTCATAAAGGATTTTCCTTTCTCTGGATGCCAGAGGGGTGCAACTTGATGTTCACTTACTAGTGCCTTTTCTATTTAGAAAATCAGCTACTGGAATTGTTCCAGATTAGTTTGTTTAATCAAAAGCACTGGATAAAATTAACACAATATTGACAGAAAGAGAACTTTAAACTCTGCAACTGTGCCAGTATTAGGTGTTCCAAGGTAATTCTTACAGTCTCGTTACAACTTGTGGCAAACTTACAATAACAATACCTTAATAATAATAATACCTTAAATTTATACAGCAGTTGTTCTCCAGAGCTCTCCAAAGGCACTTTAGTGACTATATATAGTCATTAGTTCACCTACCACCAAACTGTGGCTACCTTAGGGATGGAACAAAACACTTGCTTTCAGCTCTCTGCGTCTTTAAACATGTGGTTTAGAAAGGACAAAGAAATTTTCCATAGTTTGAGGTGAGCAGCTAAGTACACAGAGGGATGATCTCCAAGAGAATATTCACAGGACAACATGCCATGGTCCTGGTAAGAGTTTCCATACTTAGCTAAATGTTTCATCTGCCTGGGATTATGATGTTTGTTATGTATGTAAAATACCAGTTGTCTCCCTTAGTGGAGGTGTCTCAACCTGCAGCAAATTTGTGAAGCAAGGATAGTGCCCAGAGGGTGAAATTACACTGCAGAATCTTTAGCATGAGCATCTCTTCCACCCTGTCAGTCCATAAAGCCCTGGCTTCCTGATATTTGCAATTCCAAATTTTCAATGTGTTCAGTTATTTTCATGATAATTTGCACCAGAATTTGAGCCTTTCACCATGTGCTTGTCACTAACTGCCTCACTGATAAAAGTGGGAAGATTTCATCTTGTTCCTAGAGTCCTCGCTTGCAAAAATACCTCTTTTTTCTGCATGCAAACAGCAGAATTTGTTGAGTGAGAAGCTTTATTTCTACATGTGCTCTCTCTCTCCCGCCCGCCACAGTCCCTACATGGCTACTCGGTTTCTTGGCTACAGCAGCCACCAGCAAGTTAACAACATGTCCCCCTACATGCTTGGCGAGGATCCACGACGTATCTGCTGGCCCATTCTCTTGCTTGAGAAATGCTAAATAGCATTGCTGGCATTTACACGTCTCTCATCACTGCAATGCCATCGGCCCAAACACTCCTCCTCTCTTTCCCATCGGTTACCGAAGCGGAGGCAGCAGCCAAGGATCATTGTGCCCTCAGTTCATGTGGCAATTCAAGCCTCAGGCTTAAATGACAATCTTGCTGGAAGTCTGTTTCTGGAGACAGAGATTTGCAGAGAAGAATTGGTGGAGAGACCCCAGGAGATCCATGGCAAAAACATTGGGCACACCGTGATTTATAGAGCTCACAAATGGTAATCTGCTACAAGAAACTGCTTCAACCAGTACGAGCTCTCCCCAGAAATAAACTCATTGCACCAGATACATGCATGTTTCTGGGCACAGTGAAAGCATTTACCCTCTAGCGAGTTGCAATGTGCAACAGCTAGAAGCCTGGGATCAGGGGCCCCAGGTATTCCCACCAAGTGCCATGGTGTCACCTTGAGTGGGCCTTTGTAAAATATGCAGCTCCTTTTGTCTCCCCACAACTAGGAACTCTGCTGACTAAGCCTTAATACAATTTGGATGCATACAACCAATGGAGTTGGAGGGAGGCCGTGTTTAGCCTTTTATGGTTAAACTGAACCAGAGAATAGCACACTCAAGGTATCTTTCCCCACAATCGAGACACATGCAATTAGATGACAGCAACAATATTACAGCATTGGGAAAATGCTTGCTTCAGAGCTCTTGTACCTGTTGGAGCAAAGTCCCCATGGGATGTTTACAAATGGTTTGTCAAAACAGAGCCCTGAGCACGTACACAGTATCCTTCAGAGAGACTGCTCATGCTAGTTAAGGGGATTAGCTGCATTTGTAGCGCAGTTGTCAGGCTTCCTGTTCCCTGCAGGGCACCAGACACTGGTGGCATCTGGTCCCATGGAGGTGCTATGAATATGAGTTGTTTAACTCCAGCCAGCAACTACACAACACACAGCTGCTTGCTTACTTCTCCTATGATGATGGGATGGGATGGGATGGGATGGGATGGGATGGGATGAGATGGGGGAGAGAATCAGAATAGCAAGATGGAGGAAAGTCATGGGTTGAGATAAAGACAGTTTAACAGGTAAAGCAAAAGTTGTGCATGCAAAGAAAACTGAGGAATTACTTCACCACTCCCCATGGGCAGGAAAGTAAGTGTTTGGGCATACTCAGGACAGGAGGGCTTCCTCATGTCTAATGGCTACTTGTGAAGACAAACACCATCAACTCTGAATGTCCTTCACTTCCTCCTTCCCCAAGGTTCATGTGCTGAGCAGGATGTCCTATGGTCTGGTGTATCCCCCACGTCAGTTGAGGTCAGCTGTCACAGCTGTGTATCCTTCTAAATTCTTGTGTACCCTCAGCCTCCTCGCTGGTGGGGTGGGATGAGGTGAGGAGCAGAAGAGGCTTTGAGGTTTTGTGAGCACTGCTCAGTAAATAATGGAAACATCCCTGAATTATAAATACTGTTTTCAGCATAAATCCAACACACAGGCCTACACCAGTTGCCATGAGGAAAATTAACTCCATCCCGGTCAAAACCAACACACAGGGCACCTGATGTTGGCACTTCACGATGAGCATCACAGAAGGGATAGCTCTACCTCCAAGCAGAGCAACACCTGTGTGATTAACTCTTAAAGGAAAGCTGCTTTGTGCTCAGAGGTAATTTTACTCTGGCATTGATTTGAGGTGCAATTTGAAATTCATGACAATCTATGTAAATGTGCTTGTGACACTGAAGAGACACAGTGCAGGTTACGTGTGACATCTTAAGAGCACACAGATTTTTTCATAAATACTCATACAGTGTCTGCCTTTTAGCTATCCTGGACGTACTCTGCTCTCAGGTTATCTTCATCATGTTTAATGTAACTCCCACTATTATATAAATGCAAAAGAATTTAGTTTGGCCTCTAATTCTATCTGCAGATTCAATAATCTTCTCTGGGTAAATGTAAGAGAGAATAAAAAATTGAAGGGCCACAGGTACTGATCGTCTTTGAAACTGGGAAATGCAAAAGGAAATGGAAATGATGAGGAGAGGAAAGAACACATGGGGGATAGAAGGAAGGAAGCAGAATGCCCTCCCCACCACTGCTCTCCTCAGCCTCAGTTTTCCCTGTGTGTTGATACAGCTGCTCGACCACAAACAGGACAGTAGTGATAGTCTCCCATTTCTTGGTGAATTTACATTTATTCCTTAATACAGTAGAGCCTTCCAAATGTCAATAAAACACTCATAAAGAGCTAGGGACAGACACTGACGTCTTAAAGCAGACAGCTTCCTGACACTGGAGATAACCTTAAAGAGGTTAAATTCAAAGCGAGTTACAGAAAGAAGCTCTTTCATGAGCGAGATAAATATGACTAAAGTACTTTTACTAGGGATGGTTAAAAATAAAACCTTAAAGAAGAAAAAACACGCATTCACTTTATCCGACAGACACTATTATTTCTACGTATTTCAGATTCATTTCCAAGTCAGGAAAATTGTGATTGAAAAAAAAAAACCCATTAGCAATCACATTCACAAGCAGAAATTCTACTGTGTTGAGTCATAAACTGTCCCCTTGCTTCAGCTATATTGTGCTTCGGAGCTAAATCTACGCTTGAGCTTTTGCTTCACCTCATTTAGCAGTGGGTATATCTTGCGGATTAATTAGAGCAATCCTCTCGTTCAATAATAGTCAACTGTTTGCCGTTCAGCCGTCGTCCGTAATTGTTTTCACGCAGCCGGTACAAAACCCTGACTGCTTCTCCCGCTTCATTCAATCCACTGCGGGACCCTTTGCGCGGAACCTGCGCGGAGCCGCCTCTGCAGCGCCCGGCGGCGCCGCCAGAGGGCGCCCGAGCAAGAGCAATGCCGGCCGGCGGCGCGCGCCGCGGCGGCCTCAGAACGCCTGTTTTTCACCCACTTTTTTCTCCCCCGCTTTTCTCCTCCCTCCTTCCTCCTCGACAAAGCTACCCTCGGCTCTCTATATCTCATTGCTCCCCGGCAGCTCTCTGCACATGAATATCTCCGCACCGCATCGCTTGGATAAGGGACGAGATGTTTAAGAGACATAGCAGAGAGAGGGAGCCAAAAAAAAAACCACCAACCCCAAACCCAACCTCAAAACAACTAAACTCCAGAAAAAGGCGACAAACCGATTGATTTGCACAATCTCATTCTGATAAACGGCAGAAACAAAGGCAATGCTTTGTATCTCCAAATCACAAGAGCAAACAAAGAGGGCTGTGTTACTGTGGCAGAAGACCTGCCAGTTCAGTCATCACATGAGGGCTGACAGTTAAAGCTGGATCTTGAAAATGCTAAGCCACATGAAGACTGATGCTTCTCTGACTATCCTTCATGAGGTTACACGTGTATCTTTCTACAGATATTTGAAACACACACAGAAGAAACATGGATCAACACTCAATTTCTTAATCCTATTTACTACAGAGAAAATTCTATTTCCTTCAGTTTTGCATATCCTTATATATACTCCTATAGATCATTTTAGGGATAAAATTGCTAGTTAAAAGAAGATTTCAGCCATCAAATGACTGCAATATGCACAATAGCACCAAAGCATTATTTTAGGGAAAAACCTAAAATGTTAAAGGGATCAAACTGCAAGGCTCTCTGAACTACTGTGCACGTTCAGCATAGTTAGGAGTAGTCAGCATGTCTTCCAGCTTATTTTACTCTAATGGGATGATTGATTGCTTATGAAAGTTTCTGACTCCCCTCCCACAGGTTTAGGGGAAAAAAAAAAAAAAGAAAAGCTTGCTTTGAGCAACCAAGGTCAGTAAGAATGCAAACTTTGACCAAAGTGATCACATTCAGCAACATATTTTACTGTTTTAATCTCTCCCCACCTCAGTTTCCACCTACCAAAAGCCCCAGAGAACATGGGAGAAATAACAGGGGTGCTGCCTGATCTACCCATTCCCTGAGGGTGGATCTTTCTCCCCTGAGGTGCTGCAGAGTGGGTCCAGGTCATGTCCTAAAGGTCCAGGAACCTTTGTTTGTGCACAGCAAACAGCCTCCACCTCTTCCCCAGCTTTTTATCCCTTTGGTTTTACTACATCGTTTTTTCTTTAAACTACCAAGCCCAGTTGGCTCTGCTCAGGCTGTGTTCAACTGCCCTAAGAACTTCCTGGATACAGTAAAAAAAGGTCATCTCTAAGCCTGTTCTATAACATCACCCATGGGAATGAGTACATCGAGGTAATTCACTGTACTCCTTGAGCACCCACAAAAGCAGACAGAGAAGGACCATCATCCCCTCTTGAATACCAGCCATGGATGTGGCCCTGCTCTCGCAATACCACAGAACTATTCCAGATTTTAGCCAGTTTCAGAAGGAAAATCCTCTACTTTTAGGTCGTTTTACGAGCACAACACTGGGTACAGCCCTCTACACTGACCTACAGAGGACAGTGATTGTTTTCTTTTGTCCTTTTGACAGAAACCTCTAAGCAACAGACAAAGCTCCTGTCGAAAGAAATGTTTTTACAGCAGTGGAAATAATCAGTGCAAGGCTAGTTTTTAAAACCTGCTCCTAAAGTGCTTGGAACATTAAACAATTATTTATGAACACTTGAAACATTAGCTGTTCCACTTGAAACCATTGGCAGGGCTTTAATAACAGCCCAAGCAATGCTCTGGAAGCAACACCAAGGACTCTTGCTAGTCACAAACCCTTTATTTCATTTTTAAAGCTGCTGTTGCTGTGCACCAAAATTAAAAGGTTTATCACTATGATTAAAACAAAATCTCATCACCAGCATGAGCATCTATTCCCTTCAATGCTCCACTGAGACATTCCTCTCACTTTTGGACTGTTTGGCATGCCTTTGCTTTCCTCTGCTTCCTCCTAAAACAAGTTATTCCCACAGAAAGCTTGTCTAGGGCACTACCTACCCTCTCTCCCAGGATTTGGACGGATTTTCACATCAAGGAGACCAATTGACACCAGGTTAAATAGATTTCCTAATCAGGATTGCAAACTCTTTGATAATGCAAGTGCCCTAAACTTGTGCTATTTATTAAGAAAAAAAAAGAGAGGGAAAGGGGAATTCAATGACAGAGATTGCTCAATGACAGGAAAAAACACATTTACTGAAGTTTGCAGGTGTGCTTTTCCCTGCACTTTATTTTTCCCAGGGAATCAAAAATTGTTCAACCTTTTAAATTTATTTTCATTTATTAACATCGAGATGTTCCAACTCAAAGCAGAATCTCATTACATAGGGTGCAGCACAGGCACACAGTCCTGTTCCCAGAATGGTACATTTGAAGAGAAAGAAGTTTGCCCATTTTTCAGTGAGGAGAGCCTGAGACCAGGACCTGCAGGTGAGTGCCTGAACCCCAGAAGGTAAATCCAATCCTTCAGCAGTCTACTCATGCTTCTGCTCTGGTACTTTCAAGCAAAATGCAAACCAAAACTCAGCCCTTTGAGTATCCAGCAGCCTAAACCCACCCTACACAAACACCCAAGGAGGGAGAGGTTTCACAATCTCCCTTGAAATTTAAACAGCTTTTTAGTTAAACAGTTTTTGGCCAGGATATTAGAAAGCTCTGACCCTGCTCCTGGTTTGGGAGGACACAAGCCTACATCACTGAGCCATAGTCAGCTACCAAGCAAGGCTCATTTGCCATTCTTCATCTTGTGGTTATGATGCTGCTCACAATTAGATTTCTGTACTTTTTGCAAGTAGAGGGATGGGGGCAGGCAGAGGGCAGAAGTGCCTTTTCAGTAAGTGCCATTGGCCCTGTGGTTAGGAAGTCAAGCAGCTATCACTTGACCATGGGTGCTAAAGCCAAGGCTAACAAAAAAGGCCATATTCTACTGTGTCTAAGGAAAAAAACAGGCAGCATGGTGTTATGAAATAACTGAGGCAGAAAAAGCAGCATAAAGAATCTGAAAGACATGAATGCCTGAGGAAATGCAGATTTTGGGGAATCTGTGAGTAAACAGGCATATGACTGACTGAGCCAAAATATATACAGGATTTCACAATATTTAAATCATGTATCTTTGTGTTCTTAAAAATAAATTAAAACTATACCAAGGCTTACACATGGGGAACTGATGCATGCTGGGATGCTACTAAATCTGTAGCAATGGCCTCATCCTGCAGCCCCCAAAAAAGCTCAACCACTGACACCAGCGGGAGCAAAGGCAAGCCAGTTGTGAGTGGTTTTTAACTCCCACATGAAGAGCCTTGAGAATCATGCAACAGAATGTGTGTTATGTATTGTGGACCCTGTGCTCTCTTTTTAAGATGACTGTTAACTTGCAAAAGTTACTGTGGCAAAGGAGTGGAAAAACGATTTGATCATATGCAGTGATATTGCTCAGAGCAACAGGGAAAGACATTTGAAAAAGTGGCTTGTAGTCATTTATATACCTCTTTCCACATGTTAACCATTTTTACTTTCAATAACCATGCATCAGTGCTCTTGCTGCATTACCTTATAACTCCTTTTCTTCTTTATGGTCCTTTGTGGACACATTTTCACCTGCTTAAATCTCTGCATATCTACTAGGAGAAAAAAGTGAGACACACATAGGTACTCTGTCCTAAGTTATAAGTATATTAGGGATATACAAATGTCACCCCAACCCTCAAATGCAGCTTTATTGGCTCCTGCTAGAGACACACTCTGGGACTTGCTAGAAGTGCACCAGCCAGAATAAGGAAAGGTTGCTGGGACTGGTACTCCTCTCTCATCCAGGTCATTTGTTACTCAGAGTGTGTTGATCTTGTTAAAAGAGCTATTCTTTCCTTGATGTCTGTTTGCTGCTATGCTAGTTTTCCCTAAATAGATGCTTTACATCTTTGTCTTATTGGAGCTCTGGAACAGAAACCCTGGACTCATAAAAAGGACTATATAAAGCAACCTCTGAAAATTTACCTGAATAAGTCTGGCCAATTAGATCAGGGGCAATATTGTCATAAACCATGAATTTACAAGTAGAAAACAGATAGCTATCTGCATTTCCTCTCCCTTCCTAGTTTAGATCCATTCACTCCTCTCTCTGTCATCTCCTGGAGATCTGGCCTCAACTCATCTTGCTCTTCCCTGACATAGTTGCATAGATCTTTGCAAAACCTCTCAGGCTCTGAGTCACTCTTCCTGATTTAGAAGAGATTTTGAATCCTTCCTGAAAGATATTTTCAGAAAGATGCTGGCCCTTCTCTAGACACCTGTGATCACCATGTGTTCAAGAGGGCTCAGCATCCAGACTCTTTGAGAGTCTGGCTAGAAGTGCCACGCCTGGAGGTGCTGGCCCCAACACTCACACTAATCTCTATTTCAGCTTTAGACACGTAAGAGAAAATTCAGTCTGAACCTATTTCAGATGTAAAAGCAGCTCTTGTAGGACTCTGAGGTGCCTCAGAGTTCCCTGGTACATAGATCTTCCACGAGGTACTTGTGAGTTTACTGATACTCCGTGGCAAACAGCATGCACACTCTGTTTTCATGGTGTTCCTCTGTGGTGGTATTAGAAACATTCTCACATTATGTAGAAACATTGCTTCAGATTTCAGAAGGATTTGGGGAAACACTGCAACAAGGGACTGGACTCTGCCATTTCCCATATCCTTTCTGACACAATTCTTGCAAGTAAGTGACACAGGGAAATCCTTGCACCTATGAGCAGTCCAGTAAGAAGAGCTGAGACCTACGGAGATGTGGTTGAAACTTGGGTGAAGCATCTACACAACAGCCAGAATTTCCTTCTGCCTACATCCTTAACTGCCTTTGGTAGAAGATTTTCCTAAAGGGAGGGGCTGAAAAAGCATATGAGTGGCTGTGCAGTAAATGGCTTTATCAGTGATTTCATTTGCAGTCTAGAAATACCAAAAGGCTTCACAATTCAAATTGCTAACACACAATCTTAGGCCTAGGGATCTTACCACTTAGAACTGAAAGTATATGGAAAACAAATTGAATGAATAAGATGCTTAGGGGGAAGATGTACAGAATAAATTAGAATTAATCCATCATACTTTAGGACACTAAGCTCTAGCTATGGTTCATCTCTTTCCCAGTTATTGATCAGATTGTAACTCACTAGTTCTTCATGAAGGAGACAAGACCATTACATTACTACGTATGTTTGAGAGATCAAAATATCACCAGCATATGAAGTAGTTGGGTTTCCAGTTACGAAACATGCATTTGAATCTTAAGAATGCTGGAGGCTGAATAAAGGTTAAAAACTCAGAAATAATATTGTTCCTGCAACTTTTGCACAAATCTTTCAGAGATGAATTTAGCAATATGTGGCTTTTAATGGTGTTACATTAAACAGCAGGATTTCCATATGGCGTGAATCTGCTGAATTGTATCGAAGATGGGGATTTGGTTCCAAATTTCTATGGCATTCTGTGATTGTGTCATTAGATACCCGCAAGCCTCTGCTACAATGCAGAGTACAGAATGTGCCAAGTAAAACAATCTTGAGTGTGCCTTCCAAGGGAAAATACTGAGACTTAAGGTTTAAAATTTCCTAGCCCCATTTTCTTTGAGATGCAGCGAGTTCTTTCTGTCAGAAAAGGGTTAAATGGAAATGTGTCATTTTCATAATAATAATGTGGTTTATATTGAAATTTGTTCTTCGTGTCTTTTCCTTTCAGTATAAGTGTTGGTGTGTATGAGTGATATGAGGATAAGTTTGTGAGGGCAATTACCCATTATTGTTGAGTAGCTGAGTAGTCCCCTGAGCAAACTCATGCATAATTTGTTTGTTCATAAGATACTGTAGAGCTGAGGCTGCAGTATCTTCTATGCCCCAGCTTATGGGAAAATGGAAGCTTTTTCCCACTACTCTGCATTTCTTACCCTATTGTTTGAACTCTCATCGTCCTTCCTGCCCCTCTATTATGGACACCTTCACTGAATAGGATTCACATATCAAGTGGATTAAGGTCAGAAATACATCACACAAAAGGGGAAACAGTGAATTCGTTTTACAAGATTCATTATGATAATCATGTCCAAATACATTATTAGAAGCATTAAAGAAATCCTTTTCTAATTTATTTTTGGGCCTTTTACTATCTGCACATCCTTGTTATCTAAGAGAAGCAATGTGGTCTGCAAAGTTGAGGTTACAAGCGTGCAGTGGTCGTGGGATAGACAGGACTGGCTTGAGACACAACTTCCATGTTAAATAATTTTCTACTTTTTAATAAACTCTAATCTTTTTTCTACATGGCTTTCTCCTCCTACAGCTCTCTCTTCCCTTATCTGTAAGAGGACTTGCCCCTTTTCCTCAGGTAGTAGCATCCCTATTACCTCTTTACACTCACTAGAATAGTGGTTTCTTGCTTTACTGATCAGCTTCTTCTGTAGCCTCACCCTGGAGAAGCCCCACAATTTAAATGTTGCTGTCTGCAGCCTTTCCTCTCTAAAGAGCTGCACACATTTAACATCATGCTGCATGGGCAATCTATTTTGTTATTAAAATTACTGTAATAGGAGTGTGAGCATTTCAAAATGATTCATGTGCATTAAGACAACTGCATGCCTTGCTTTGTAAGGGTTTGACAATCGCTTTTTTTGGGCTTTTAAGCCAGGGCAAGTCTATCATATACCGCAAGGAGGGAGGCAGAATGATAAACAAGGTATCTGTATCAGGAGATACTGGTATCTGTATCAAGATATCATTTCTTACATGAGTTAATATTTACTGTTACCCAGAAGACCTTGTTTTGCACAAGGGTTCACACATTTATCACTAGCAGCTCAGGAGTTGGAGGCAGCAGCAGAAGCAGTAAGGAGGACACATGGAACCCTTGTGCCTCTTTGGTATGGCTGTCATGCCATGTTTCAGACCTTTTAGTTTTAGGATACTGCTGTTTAGATGATTTCTACCAATACTGTTAACCAATGACATAAAAGAAACCTCCATACATCTGTAACTGATTTTGGGTAAGATTTTCAGAAGAGATTAGCTTTAGAAAACCTGCAGAAAGGCTATCCTTAGTTTCATTCTTCCATAGGAGCATTGCTAGGCCAACACAGAACATTAGACAACCCCAGCATTACTTTTTCATATTTGCATAAAGCATTATTGACAAATTCATTCTTTCTGAAACTAATGGCACAAATAGGAGGATGAGGCGTCATTTGATACTCAGATGTCAAAAGTATGTATTTTTAAAGAATTTAATAATACAACTGTTTGGGAAAGACCCTTATTTCTTGCTTAGATGCTTTGCATGTATATCTCTCCTGATGGTAAAGTAGGTAAGAACTTAGTTGTAGCATGATCAAAAGGATAGCTCTAACATAATTTACATCAAGCCTTAATGCTTCAAGTTTGGAAGAAATACTAGACCAATATGTGTATCCATCCTTCCGTAGCTCTCCTTAGGGAACTCCAGCATAAGGCATTTGTCAAATTACCCCCCCAAACTCACTTCTATCTGAACAGAATGAGCTGAAGATTCAGCAAAACTGCCTCCAAGAAAGAAAGAAAGAAAAAAAAAATATGAAGTGCTTGAATTCAGTTATCAGCCTCTGCTTTTAACATGAGATGTCCTAACAATCTTCATCCTAGCTCCACAGAAATTAAGTATTCTAAGAAGTTCCAACTCAGGGACTCTCAGACTGACTTTTCCTGTTGAAGTTTCAGAGTAAATACATTAGGGTTCTGGGCTTATTTAAATGACAAAGCCAGTTATTAATTTTGATACAAGTTTTGGATGAGTCCTCCAAGACTTTATGACACCTTCCTTCACACATGGAACTCTGCCACCAGTGCTTTTATCTCCTCTTTTGCTCTGGCTGATGTTATTAGAATCAGAAGTGGTGTTTGGATGGAAAGAGGAAATGGACTTATAGATAATTTCATAAAAGGTGGAGCCATTAATTGTGTCAGAGGAATATTTGGATCCTAAGGAAGTAGATACTCTCAAGCTGGTAGCTGTCAGGTATAGATGGACCTGAACAGTCTCTAGAGTCAGTGTTGTCACCACAAAGCCCTCAGGTGCTAGGTGAAGGCACAGTCTTTGTGGAAAGGATAAAAAAAATCTATTCTGCGAATCCATGGCACACCCAGTAATGGTGTGTACTCTTTCACTCCTACACTGGAGAAAACTCTTTGACTACCACGAATAGGGAGGGAACTGATGAAGAAAACAGCAAATTTTAGAACCTTGTATGTTTGCAGAAGGGTATTGGTGGTAACATTATCTCCTGGGGTCAGAAGAGCCTATTTGTGACTGAAGAGGAACTGGTTTGCTTGTGAAGAATTGCTTGTCTTCTAGGTCTGCTTCCCCAGCTGATAAAATGCATTGGTTGTTTATACCAAGGCAACTTGTGCCAAAACCTAAGAGATCTATTGAGATTATAACCAAAGAACAGGGAAGTGGTGAGACAAATGGGCCTTAAATGGAGAATCAAATACCGACAAAATGGACGTTTTTGCCCAGCATCCCCTAGTGACCCCAAAAATTATTCTGGGAAGGGAGTGATGTGCTCAAGAGAGTGAGATTGAAAGAGCTGGGCTGTTCTTCACATTTCCTATGTCCATAGCTCTCTAGGATTTTGTGTTAACTTGCAATAGACAAAATTTAGTGGCAGTAAAATTAAACCCCAAGCTGCATGAGACCTTCCCTGCTCCCATTCACTGTCTTTTCATCTTCTCTTTTCACTCTCACACAGCTTTAACTTAAACAAAATACCTGAGAACAGATATGATACTATGAGAGTCCTAGGGTCTCTATAGTGGATTTTTTCCTACCTGGATCACAACATATGATCATTGTCTCTTTTACAGATGAGGAAATTAGAACTATTTAACCAGATCACTCATCATGCAAATGTCAGAAGGAAATGGCCCTATACTTTTAAAGTACTTAACTGTTAATTTGTACTTGCAATATCACATCTTAGATCCAAATCATTATCAATTACCTTAAATTTTACTACATTGGAGAATCTTTATCGCCATGAAACCCAAACAGTGACAGTAACACCAAAAGATGTACCAGAAAACTAGAAATTTCTGTGCTATGGCTATGTGGGCTAAACAACAACAGGAACACCCTGATGCCTAAGATACTGTATCTGAAAACTTCAAAGTAATTCTTGATGTCCAAGACAGTAGTGTTCCTCAGCAAGAACTCATAAGAGCTGAGAGGACACTAGGGAATCACTTGGAAAATATGACTTGCAGTTAAGCACTTGATCAATCAGTATAGTGAAAGGAGCGGTATCACTCTTCGGAAGTTAATTAGACACTAAGAGTAATACTCTAGAAAGCTTTGAGAGTAGATTTTGTAAAGACAGATCCCCATATAAATCATTACTATACCTCAAGTCTGAATTTCCATTAATTATTAAAGCTTTCTAGGCAAGCTAAGCAGATATTCTAAAATGCATATTTCAGAAATTTCCACATGTTAAAAATTAAGTACTGTCAAACAAGCTGGGCCAGGCAATGAGAGCCTTTGGAGGGCCTCATTGCAATGTACTCATGTCACTCATCATCATCTCCAAGGGCTGCGTCAGGCTCTCTGCTGATGCACAGCGCAGCCCTTGATCCCTCCAGCTCCCTCCCTGCATGTCACTGCCCTACCCAGCCAGCTTGGTTTTCTTTTCCACGTATTTGGGACAGACCTGTTGATACAGGTGTGTCTGAAGGTGTTCAAAACTGCTCCTAGGTTCTTCAGAGTACATTGTGCCAGCAGGCTTTTAGTTCATGACGTGGACTAAAGGAAGAAGAGATGCGAACTAAAGGACTGGACACAGAAGGGCTATGAAGAGCAGCTTGCATGAAGAGCCTAAGGCCTGGCTGGGTGTTAGGAATGTATTTCCCTCCCCTCCATCCTTCAGCTTTGTCTATGATGCTTGGGTTTATGATCAGACATGGAAAGAAACAGATCTGGACTGAAAACGTAATTTGAACAAACCCTTCTGACATTCTCAGATGTTGAGACAAGTCAGACTTCTCTGACCCTTGGCCTTGTTTTGGAGTTTAATTAGAAACAGAAGTCTACTAAAGTGCTCTCATTTGGGATAACTACATTAAGCCCCCCTCTAAGACCAACTTCCCAAGAAGGTACTAGGAGCCAGGGGTCTTGTTGTTGTATTTAATTACATTAATTATTTTCAGTATTTCCAGATAAGACTAAGAAAAGTGCAGCTTAAAATATTCTGAAGTAGATCTACATCAAAGGTAGATATATCTAATATTTCTGCAGTAAAACAAAAGAAACAACTCAAAGGATCTTATTTAGTCATTGCAATAATATAGGTAGATCCTCCATCCTCTTCTGTGGGGCATTTTTCTTACATTAAATACAAAAGTTGTTAACTTTATTTGTGAATGTAGTATTGTGAATTTTATTTGTGAATGTAGTCTTGTCCTTTTGTTGGAACAGACAGAACAGAAAGAGATCAGTAATGAAAATGTTCCAAGGAATTGGAGGGAATAGCAGACTTTAGAAATGCATGCAATGCTTTCAATGTGATGAAATGTACCCAAATAAAGTGTCTCAATTCTCGATTATTCAAATCAAGATGCTGCAATATTTTTGGACATTCAAGGCTTTGAGCTGTTTATTTATTCATTTTCTTTCTTTACTGCCTTTGTCCCCTGAGAAACCTAACAACTGAAATATAGCAACAGTGCAGAATATTTATCAGAGACAACAAGCACTTAACAGGATTGCAAAATTCCAGGTTCTCGAGAAGAAAAAGCAATAGGCATTAAAACAAAACCTACTGATACTGTATTACTTTAGTGTTATAGATAAAAGAGACATCTTTTGCTTTCAAGAAGAAATCTACACATGGTTGGATAAGAGTATTAGACTGCTTTTCACCCAAGCTGCTGAGCAAAAGGAAGACCTTTGTAAAAATCCTCAAATCCTGTTTTTCCTCCTGGAAACTATTTGAAAATACAGCCACTACTGAATTAACTTGCAACTAATGAATATTTAGATAGAAAACCAGTTGAGAAAATAGAACAGTGGTGAGTGTTTTGAAGCATTTTAGACAATGATACAGACAGAGTTTTCAAATGCAATTTAGACAAAGATAGATGATGCTTTGCAACTAAACCAAGACAATGCTTAAGAGATGATCACTCCCTAGAAGTCAATGAATACCTGTCCGTCAGAGAGATGCTGCCTGATGCAAGAACCACAGCTAAAGACACCCATAGAGCCATAGGTACAGAGACTGGGCTGCCTGGGTAACCCTTGGAAGGCTGAAGTATTTTCCTAAAAGGGTGGATGGTGTTCATGCTGGGATCTCACAGACGAGCAGTTCTGCTCAAGTAATATTTTGCCCACGTTTGACAGATTTTTCAGAATGGCCACATACCTCCTGCTCCTTGCATTTTCAGCAAAGCACATGCAATATTTGAAAGGCACTCTGAAACCCTGTGCCCAGGCTTTCCACAGTAGGTCAAGCTGTCTTACACAAATCGTTGCCTAAATCCAATATGCGTCTTCAACTAAAACTTAGTAGCTTCAGTTGTACGATCATCTAATATGTTAATGAATGAGGGAATAGAAATAAGGTTGCCCGAGCAACCTCGGTTCTGGCATTGCTTAATATCAGAGTTCTGGGCTAAGCAATCTGAACAATTTCTTTTCAATACCAAGCAGGTTTCTTGGACAGATCTAGAGACCACACTGCCTTCATACTCTACAAGGAGCAAGAATACAAATATACATCACTCACTTCCACTACTTCAGCAAACTTGGAAAGGATCATCCCAGCTTAGAATCTGAGGTTGTCCACAGCACAAAGCAGCAGATCCAAAGTTCTGCCTGAGCTTGCAGCAGGGCAAGTTGTTCCCTAGAAGAGCTCCAAAGCACATTTTTTTATTCTGCTCTTGCTCTTCCCTGACTTGTCTCACCATGAGCTAATCAAACCTCATAGAGCAGAGAAGGTCTGGCCCATAAGATGAGAGCTGAAACTCCAGGGGAAATTTTAGTCTCGTTTGTATCACTTGCATAGTGTTAGGACTGGTGACAATATATTGTCTATGTTCAGGTCTAGGATTGATTGCAGATATAATTTTGCTCTATTCTCATCTGCATGCTTTCTATATATAGCACTGTAATTTTTTTCTTCCCTTCCAGCAAGTTTGACAAATTCTTTTCAAGCTCAGGATGGAAAGAAATGCCATCTTCAAAACAAAACAAGGCAGAAAAATAGCCTATTTCAAATCACCTTATGAGTTTGATACTATTTCACCTGTGACACATCTTCCCCACTCCCCTCCGGCCTGTTACATACTTGAAAGAATTTTACACTTAAAATACAAGGAATACATACAAATGACTTTAAACTCCATGATCATTTTTGAAGAATCGTGCTACACTGAATCAGACAATTCTCCTCTTTTATCTACACTCCAGAGAACTGCACCTTTTTTTTTCCTGAAATTCTACAGCATTTGAAAAGAAATGGTCCCAGTTTAGAGTGAGAATGTTCCAAACAGTTCTTGTGGTTTTCCATTAATTTTTTGCTTGTATTGGTATTCGGTTCCAATTAGTCTCTGTTAGTGCTTCAAAGCTCTCTCTTATCTGCAGATAACATCAAAGATGAGAGCTTTGAGTTTTAAATTTGGTTTGTAGTCATTTTAAAGATATAAAGGCATCATTTGTGAATAGTTGATCAAATAGCATAAATACTTCTTTGTTTTGGCTCCAAAGAGGCCAGAATACTACTCCTCTTTCAGAAGTTCAGCTTCATTTAGATATCAGCCCTTATTTTCAGGGTGCTGAACTCCTAGAGCTCACACTGACTTTAGTTGCAGTTGTGTGTACTCTGGCTTGAAACATACTTCCTCTTTCCACAAAAAACTTTGAGACTTCACAATTTGTCTCGCTTTACTGGTCCAAATCACAGACCCTTACAAAACATATCAAAGACGAATTAGCAAGAAAAAAAATCCCAGCTAATTTCCATAACCACCAATCTGTTGAATCCTTCAGAACAACTTCTTTGTCTCTTCTGTTAGACTTACTTCACTCCAGGTGGAATCTAACCTAATAATTTAGAAGGAGCTTGACCTGAAGTTTCTTTTACCCTAACCCAAGAGTTCACAAAGTTGCTGTTTTCTCTCTAGTGCTGACTTCTCTCCAGCCTGATAAGATTTTAAACAAAGCCATACAAACTTAGCAAAAGAAAAAGTAATTTCAGTAATGGTTAGCTGAGAAATAGTAGTGTTGAGTTCAAGACAGCTGCAAGTTCCCTTGACTTCTTCCTGAAATAAGGTAGATGTCTAAGTATCTCTTTCTTATAAGAGTAATTTGTACAAAATCCCTCCTCCTCAGCTCCGCTCAGCACCTCCGAGAAAGCAACCACATTTCAACCACTGTTGGGAAACAGTTTATTTAGAAGCACGAAGGAAAAACACTTAAGTCAGTGTTCCCTCTGTTTAAAAAGCACAGTGCTTTCACTGACAACTTATCTGAGATACTGCTGTTTAGGGAGGTGCTGTCAAGCTTTGCCAGTTAGCAAAGGAGTCCATAAGTGCTCAGATGCCACTTCATTAAAAAATGCTTGCCACTGGCTTTTTACACATGATGGAAGACATTGCAAATCACTGTTGTGCCTACCTGGCTTGCAAATAATGTTAGCGACAGTGTGATCTGGCTGTCAGCAGCCCCAGTAATCACTCTGCACCTGCTGAAAATAATGAAGGATTTTTCTCTGTGGCCCTACATATGTACTTAGGCACGCAGATCTGTCATATTGGTACACAAGAAGCTGCCTCTGTAGTTTATCAAACCACAAAGAGCCAAAGATTAAGGGTATTTGTGGATTCCTGTAAGTGAACAAACTGTGGAGGCACACACTTCATCTGTGAAAGTGCAGTTTGGGAAACAGAGCTTCATTTC
Organism: Urocolius indicus; assembly: GCA_013401255.1. Classification (NCBI taxonomy): domain Eukaryota; kingdom Metazoa; phylum Chordata; class Aves; order Coliiformes; family Coliidae; genus Urocolius; species Urocolius indicus. The sequence goes on from WBNH01007126.1 coordinate 450,373, forward strand.
TGACCTACTCCAAATGCCTCTAATTAGAGGCAAGTGATTTCCACAGGAGTCCTGCAAACATCCACCAGCCAAACCACAACAGATCTGTTCAGGGCTAACAAGCAGTGTAGAGGACAGGATAAGAGTTCAAAAAAGGTCTTCACAAACCGGGGAAACAGTACAGAGAAGACTGGGGTAAAGTTCAGGAAGTACATCTGTGCAATCCAGTGCTTCAGCAGGAATAATCAGTCCCATAAAAATAAAACTGGTAACATCACTACACTGCAGAACAGAACCTGAGGAACAGGACAGATTATAAACCAAACTCAAGTCAACAACTTTGTGCTGTTATGAGAAAGATAAACATCATACTGGTATGTATAAACAGGAAGAAAGTTTGTAAAACAGGGCAGCAACCTCACTGCTCTGTCCTGTGTGGGCAACGTCCTAGGAGGAATGAAACTACTTTTGGATACCATATTAGCAGAAAGGTGAAGTTCCAACAGAGATCATAAAATTGACCATAGATTAGAGTTGAAAAAAGCTGAGAGAACATGCAATAGCATTCCTTTATCTGCTGAAAGGATTGCCACAAAGGGAGTGGAAACAGATACGCACAAGCAGAACAGGAAGGAAAAGAGGTAATGAGTCAAATCTGCAGCAATGGAAGAGTTAGGTTAGATATCAAGAAAAGTTTTTGTATCTGTTATGGGGATAGAAAAGCACTGAAGTAAGCTGCCTGGAAAGGGCATATACCTGGATGTCTCCATGGGACTCAAAGAACAGGCTGCCTGAGTATACTCAGATACTACACACCATTTTTGTTAAAAGCTCTTGGGTTTAAAGTACTTTTCACCCAAGCAGCAGGGGAATGCAGAAGTATGCATAAAAACAACAAACAGACTGGTAATGGAGAATTTGGCCCAGGATGGATGAAATATGAAACAGCATGGGAAGATTTTCTGCTTGAAGCCAGGATATACCAAGGCACACATTCTTTCTGCCTTCTGCATCCCAACACCACATTATGATCTTCTCAACTTCATTTCATACTTGCTCTTCATCCTCCTCTCCTAATAGTGTCCCCATCGTCACTTTTTAAACACAGATATCATGTAACCTTCTTCATGCCCTCTTGAAAGGTGAAAAATAACCAGCATCTCTCTCTCTACTGCTCGGGGGAAACATTGGGCACAAATCAGTAAGATTATTAGGGTTCTCCATGCTAACTCACGTTTGCAACTCTTTTCAAGGTTTATTCCATCCTCCAGTCTAAGCGTATTCCCAGGCAATCACCAACCTACACTGTCACTGAGTGCAAGAGTGAAATAAAGCCCCATGTCTCCCCTCGCAGGACACAGTTGTTGAAAAATTAACCAGTGTCTACAAGGCAGAGTGATGGGGACTAAAATCCTACCGTCTTTGTACTACTCTGAGCCTCTGCAGCATATAGATCATTTGTCAGTGCCAGTTTGAGGCAGTCTCTATAAACAGGCTGCTCTGCATTTGAAGCATTCACAGGACATGATAGTTGGGCTAAAAAACCATGCATTTTACATGTAATCACCAGGATAATTTGGCTGTATATCGTGTTCTCACAACTTAATATTCTACCTACAGATGCATGATCAAGAAGAGATTCCTTAACTTTGACAGGGCACATCACATTATACTCACTTTATTATTGGAAATGATCACCCCAGGGTGCAAAAGGGAGCAAAGACATGGTTTTATCATACTTTTTAGGGGAAAAAATCCACACATTTAGTGCAGTGAGGGATATTCGAAAGCTATAGAGCGCCACTTGCCAGTGCACAAGGGGCTAAATGTTACCTGTATTGTGCAAGAAAGAAATAACTGCTTAATCCAATGCTATGCTGGGCAAAATGAACACAGGAAAAAAAAAAAATCTAGACACATAGTTCATATCCTCAATTAGAAAGTCACTTTAAGTAGTGAAATATAAAGTTGTAAATGCTGTACCCATGGATGTAACCAAGAAGTCTCCTGGCTACGGCCACACATCCTCTCAGATTCATGACAGGATCCAACTCTGGACTCCTGACCTAACATTACCTACAGAAGGAAATCTTGACATTTTTGATGCTTCCTAAGAGCAACAGTATTTTCCCCTTTCCTTTGATGGTTATTGCAGCCTATTAAAGTTTCCTGTTCTCTAACTCTGCAAAAGACTTGAATGCACTCCCAGTTGAGCAGACCAGAAAGATGTACTCTGGAATCTCAACAAGCACTTGATACAGTACATTTATCTGGCAACTGATTGATATCACATCTATTTTGGCACTTTTTTTTTTTTTTTAAATCCTCCATATAAATGCCCTGCTTCACAATCTGGAAGGAAAAGGAACAAGTGATGGCCCATAGCTATTTAATAGCTATAAAATAAACCTTATAAAATAAAAGTGAAATGAATTATCAAACCATAAACTAAAGTTCGGTGTTTAAAATGGGCCATGGCTTTAAAAATTCAATTACAGCTTTAATAGAAACAAGTTTACTCAATATTTTAATGACCTTCTCTCATAATGCTCTTTCCCCCTCCTTTACAAAGTCTGGCATTACTGAGGATGCATGGCAAGCCTGCCTTTCCTCTAACTACTTTAAGATTGATTAGGAACCAGAAGTATTGATGCATTTATCCAAAATAACTTAATTAAGTGAGGCCAAAAAAAAAATAGCACACAGAAACATGTTTCAGTAGAAAACTGGAGCTGATCGAGATTAAAAGAGGTTACATTTAATGTTCCTGGATTGAAAACGTTTAGGACCACTAATTGAATGACAGCAAAGGAGAATATTCCTAATAGAAAAGTCATTTAATATTTTCAGAACTTGCAAGTGGGATATTTCCCTGGGGTTCAGGTTAGGTAACATCCCCAGATTTGTAGGCAGCCAACAAATTAGAGGGGTCCTACAGGGCATCTCAGCTCAGAGGAGCAGAGGAAGAGATCATCTCAGAATAGTAACGTACATGATCTTTGTTGAAGCACTGACACAAAGTCAGATTTTTTTCTGCTTGATTTTGTCAAATTGGTATTGTCATGGTTTGGGGGATACATTTAGCAGTGGGTTGCCAGCACTGATGATTTCTTGTGCTCCTGGAGGCTGAGTCTAGACTCAGTCATAGCTCCTGCTGGTATCAAGGAGAGCTTAAGTGAAAAAAAAAAAACTCCTTAAGGACAAAATTTCAGTGACGTTACTTCAAGCAAGAGCAGCTTTTAGGGCTGTGTATTTGGAGGGACTTTTCTTGTCTGTTTTGCTTTCTTTGGGATGCATTCGGATTTTCACACAAAGTCTAGAAAAACAGGGATGGGGTGTTGAATTTTTTTCTCTCTCTGGTTTGATTTGGAAATGACCCATATCTCCATTTTCAACAGTGCTGCTGAAATGCAAAGTAGCATCAGGTCCAAGTTACAATCAGATAGGTCTAGACTGATATGTGTGGAGCCCAACTGATTTTATTAGGACCCACCAGGAACTCTCTAACCTGCCCTGACAAATCCAGATGAAGAATCAGTACCACTGAGACATTTAAAGCACTGCAGGTGCAACAATATGGAAAAAATAGGTAAGTGTTTCTGGGAGAAAGAAGGAAACTGCAACTGAAAATACATGCTTCTCAAAGCTGCATCCAAGGGAAATGGAACAAAGATCTTAAAATATTACCCCTAAATGTTTCCCCCCTGTGGTTGCAATTATTCCCAAAGTACCCTGCTTAAAATAGGTTTTCAAACCATGCAAGACTAATCATTGCAATTTGGAGATATAAGTAGGCACTTACCATGCAATTCACAATTAGCTAAAGATGGTAGAAGAATCTCAGTCATGTTGGCACAGGAGATTTAAGAAAAAAAAAAAGAAAGAAAACATTTTTTTTTCTTGCAAGAATGACATTTGATGGGAGAGTAGAGGAAGATAATTGTCATAACAAAGAGAATATGTTATTATTTATTGGCCACACTTAAGCATGAGGATCTTGGATTATAGTATCTGGTGACAAATGCTGCTTGAAATTTTGTAAATATTGCTTAAAAGGTAAGATAACTGAGTAATTCCAAATGTGCTCTGCAACCAGCTCTTTCAAAATTCACTTCTGGGAAGCAGCATGATGTTTTCTTTTTGTCCTATAGAGAAAGTAAATTGCAATATCTGGGCATCCTAAAATCCTGTTCTACAGACTTTACCCTCCTTCTGCTAATGTTAAAGCAACACTGTGGGTAATTATGGCAAGAGAATTTTTAAAGTCAGCTAATACCCTTAAATTTTTAGTGCCCTCAAGGGTAGGCACAGACTGCTCCCTGCCTTCTGTGCTGCTGACTGTCCAGCTCACCCAACACAAGGGCTGTCCCCACCAGAGACTGCACAGCCTGGTTGCAGTGAGTGTAGTAACAGTTCAGCTTTGCAGACCTTGTCTTCCTGGGTGATGATGGATTTCACCCTCCTGAGCTTGAGATTGTCACAGTTCTCAGCTCTCCATAGGATTAGACCTTTTCTTTGCCAAAATGACTGCTGTAAACAAACATTTAAGGTCTAGTTTCTACATCCTTTGGTCTTTTAACTTCCATTTAGCCAGAACATTGACAGATTTATCTGATTTGTCACTATTAATTTCCTGCTTCCTTTTTTGTTCTCCTTTTGCAGATTCACTGGGTTATGCAGTAATAACCTTTCCAAACCACTTTTTCTTTTTGCAAAGCTTTTGATTTTTTTTTTTCTCATCACTTCACTAGTGCTGGGATGTTGATTATTACCCCCCTTCTTTTTCTACCCTACCCAGGCTCTAGAAGTGCATGCAAACAAAAAAGGAGGGAAAAAAAAAAAGAAAACCCTCAGCAATAAGTTGTCTGATTCTGGCAGGAAGACAAATCTAGCACCACACAGCAGGCAGGCAGACAGTGCACTGCTCATCCTTTCGGTTTTGTCAGTGCATGGGAATGCTGGACATCAACACACAGCGAGAGATTCGGCCGCAAGCACTCCTCCTTGGCATCTGAACCCTGCTGCTCTCACCCCTGCTTGGAACATACAGGTAAAAATAGAGAAATGCTTTAGCTAACTGGATTCAGTGAAAATATAAAGCAGGCAGAAGAAGCCTGGACAGCCTAATCTTGTTCAAGCAGTGGAAGTAAACCACAGTGTACGGGCTGATAGCTACTGTATACATAATACCCTCAGGTACTGTAACTTGCATATGATTCTTTGCATTACAGCAAATAAATTGTCACAAGTGGCAGTAAAGATTCTTTTTTATATACACTTTGTTCAAGTTGCCTTTATAAATATTTATCATTATTTACATAATTATACCTCTCTCTGCAGCAGGCTTTACAGCAACTTTGAACCACAGTAAACCGGCAGACTGGATGCCTTCTTTCTAGCCAGATGAGATCTATTCTATGTGTTATATGTACATCTATTACCAGCATGCTATGAGCATATCATTCATTTCATAATGTAATTTATAGTTACATTACAAAAGAATCCATCTACAAACAGCAACTATGTAATATTGATAAAGCATTTGCAACAGAACATAATTTTACTGACTTGTATTACATAGTATTAATAATCTGCAAAAAAAAAAAAGTGTCTGTGTAAGTAAGCACAATTTAATATAACAGAAACCTAAACAGGGAACATAATGCATCGTCAGAAAGTTTCTTTTAAAGAACTTGATGTCTCAAAATTCTCTTCTCCCCCACAGATGTCAGAAGCCAAGACAGACAAGGTGAAAATCAAACCAGCTGAAAGTTTTGAACATGACAATCAAAATACTTCTTGGTTGAAGAAAGGTAAGTTACATTGCTGAGCTATTAGCTACTGATTTGTGCTCAGAGATATTTCTCATTTATTAGAATCGGTGTTAAACTAAGAAAAACATAAGGATATCTTATAGGATTAAGTATGGCCAGAAATTTCCACGTATTCCATAGCTTGACTTCTATGAAACATACATTCTGCTTACTGTGCAAAAAGGCCTAAATTGCTAAATTTTAAAGTAACCTAAAGATCACCTTTCTGATATCTTTGCGTTCCTGAGAAAGTTTTACTAGACTTGAACCGTAAACCACTAAGAAGTATGGATCGTCCTAATTCTAATGGAAAGCTTTTATTAATGGAAACTACTGCTGAATTCATATTTGTTTGGTTTTCCCAAACATGAGTACAGATCAACCCTGTTTTTTTTGTTTAAGACTACAGTAGCATCAGTTGTCAGAAATACTAGCTCTCAGAAGTAGGGAAGTTACAAAAAAACCAAGTATAAGGTACCTTTCCAATTTTGAAGGCTGAAAAATAATAGGTGTTAAGTAACTAATTTGCTTCACATCGTGGTGTTTAAATACTACCTTCTATTTTTTAAACTAATTTAGAAGTAAAACATACATTTGCAAGGGTTTTCTTGTTCCATATCCCTGCACACAAAGAAGAAAGGTTCTCAGGATATATTTCTTGCTGAAAAAATTGATTTGCCAATACATAGCTTATTTTAAACAAGAGCAATTATATTCTAATACCAACAAAAATATTTTGGGAAGGCTCAACAAGTGACCTCATTTTGAAAGCATTAACTAAGGGAGTGTTGAGGAAAAGGCTCATTTATAGCTATTATTATGTCATCTGTAAAATGTGCATCACTATTTTAAGCTCATGTAGTTAACAGTACAGTAGATCTTTTAGTTGCAAGAGGGTTTGCAATAAAGTAGGCCTAAATTAACGTCTCTGCCTTGCAGTCTTCATTGTTTATGCAGCACTTTGGCTTGAGCAGAGCTGACTGGCCAACATGCAGACTTTGTTTGGCTGGACACCTCAAATCATCTGCTTGCAAGGTGTCAGCTAAGCAGTAAAAACTCTGCAAGCAAATTTGAAGTTGGAGCATCACAGAGAGATACAGCCGAGGGAGACCTAGGTCTGATCCTACAAGATAACATTGCACTTCAGCTTGTAAACAGCAAACTCAGAACTGAAATGAGTATTTATTCCATCAGAAGAGAGTAGACTACAAGAGACTTGCAGCTTTACAAAAGAGGCATAAAATTACAGAAGACTTCAACCAGTCCATGTTTCTGAGTGGTATGGGCATTAACAGCACCATGTGGTTATTTGTCCTCTGGTCCAGACTTACTCCAGCAGCCAAGTAGCCTCTTCCTGAGTTCATTTCACTTGGTGATGCTAATACATAATGTTTTATATCTCTGCTTCCTAAGGAGAGCCATCATCCAGAGCTTCTAGATCACTAGCAATGTTTTGATTGATTTGCACCTGGAGAAGTTATAACCTCTTTTAGAAAGAGCCAAATGTTGTCTATTGGTACCTCTTCTCTCTAAAGTGCCATGGAGCAGAATTAGGCCTTAAAGGTTTTGTACAGCAGCTGAGTCAATGAACAGCTGAAATGTGTCTCATAAGGAAAGAATATTTCCCTTAAGAATAGAAATTATTTTATCTTATGTTAAAGTTTGCTTTAAAAAAAAAAACTTTGTTAATTTATTTGTTTTAAGCACTTCTGTGGGATTTTAGAATATGGTGAACCAAATTGTCTGGAGCAGAAGCTTAACTTCTATGTTTAAATGTTTTAAAAATACCTCATGTATAGATTTCAGGCATTCCAATAAACAATGAATTGTGGAGAACAGACTTGTCAAGCACAGAAAGAAGACTATGTTCTTTTAGCATCCAGTTTTAAAGAAAAGTTATTTTTATTCATGGTTTTATATTGATTATTTGTTCCTTCTAAAAGAAACAATCATGAACCACATAGTATCAGAAATAAACAAAAAATATAGACTAGGCTGTGGCTTCAGTATCTTTCCTAGACTTCATTTTTTCCCCTAATGCTTTGTAAAGTGATAGCGCATGAGCTGGTAGTGCAGTGGGTCAACATGGAAATAAGGGAGCTATTACTCTTTTTTTGGCTTTCAACATTAGAAGCTGTTTAGTCAGGGCAGGGCAAGGGGAGATTTTAATCTGCCTGCCAGTTGTTTGTCTTCTACTTTTATTAGAAGAAGATATTTTGAGGCCTTGAAGTCTCTAAAAGGAGAAATGAAAGCCTGATTCTAAGGAGAAACTTCTTCCACAAAGCAGAACAGAAACCAAATCAGGCTGATAAAAAGTATTATAGAAAAATATGAGGCTGTGCATGTAGGATGCTGAGCTTGTTGTCTCATCAGGAAGAGCACAAATGGTCCCTACTTGTGCCTCTGCTCTCAAGAAGTGGGAAGACACCCACTACTGCACTCCTGCAACCCTGCTACAACTGCACCAGAAGACTGACAGGAATTAAAGATGACACAGGGAACAAAATAATACAGCACACACCAGCATAGTTTTGGACAGAATCATCCACGTAATCACAGCCCTAGAATGCATTTTTAAAATGGACAATGGCACAGATGCCCTTTCCTTTTACTACTTATCCTACAAGTCTTTCTTTGCTGACAGGCCTGAGGTCCTCCACAGCACCTAGCCTATGCAGAACTATAATGAAATAATATAAACAGGGAAGCAGACTGGTAATGGGTGTTCTAGGTTTACTAGGCTTTCTTAAAGCCTTAAGACATCTCTATGCCTCCTAAGACACTGAGCACTTAAGTCTGGATGTAGACAACATGAGAGTGTAAATGAAGATGGCGAAATGATCACACTCCTATCCCAAGATGTCTCAGGGTCAAGAACATACACCATCAATCTTTTCTTAGAGTATGACTTGTTCCTCAGGACTATTATTTCTAAAGATTACACAACAGATGAAACAAACCTGTTTGGAGGTTATGCATCAGACCATCACATGCAAATCATCCAGACTTGATATGAATGAGCACCGAGAAAAAGCAACTCCGTTTGTCTGACCTTAGTGCTGATGAGAACCATCTCAAGGAAAGACTAGCACATAGGAGTAAAACCAGACAGTTACTCCCTATTTTGTGTAGGAGTGGAGACAGTTCTCTGATTGCTTCTTCCCATGGGGAAGAGCTCATCATTGGAGATGGGAGGCAGTTTTGGATGGAGATGAAGAGTTCCCCATGACAACACCTGCAAAATATCAGGGCAGAGTGAAATATGGGTTCATTTTCAAAGCTAAGTTCTCTGCATTTCTACCCTGAAATACTAAAGCAGAAATCTTCAGCACATTCATTATCCCCATTACCTATGCTTTTCCCCGATATGCACAAAATTCCAAAATACAAAGAATACACACATATTTATATTTATAGAACAATTACCAATGTAACTTGAAAGCAACATTAAAGTCCTCTGCATGGCCCTGGGTCCCCACATTTCATGCACAAGCAGACCATCACACTCCAAGCAAGAAGCCTCTCTGTGAGCCCCTAATCAAACACAGTTTTTAGAAAGTCCTGTGAAACCTGGAAGCCACACAAGACATGCATTTAGAAATGTGGTAGCCAAGGATGAGTGACACTCTCAGGGGCTGACCCAGAGATTGCACATCTTGCACGTCACAGCTATGACAACAGAGCTGCCTCTCCCACATGGACCAGGAGATCCTTCCACCACAGTGGTGATTTAGTGTCAGATTAGCAACCATGGGGGAGAAGGAAGGTCAAAGCCAAGCTAAATTCACACCAGCCTCAGCATGTGGCTTCTGGAGTTCCTTATAAACATTTAATCTCTTGATAGCACTTGATGATTGCAGCCATATGGATATGTGGGAGCAGGCAGGAGCTTATCTGACTGACAAAGCTGTAAAAGGTGACACTGATTTTGTACAGGGAGCAGCAGTGGTCTGTTCACTATTTCTGCAACTATTGCAAATGCAGGGGATAAAAAAAAGCATGTGAGGGCCTAACACTGCCCTTCTACAGCATCACCCAAAACTAGCCACAGCAGCCCAGGAACACAGATCCAAGTTACAGAGAAATGAAATTTCATTTCAGGTTATTTTCAAACAAAGCCCTTCTGTTTTATGCTGCCCAGCTGTGTACACAAATGCCCTACATATATAACTTGCAGTGAAATGTTAATGAAATGGCTTCCTTGCTCTCCTGGCAAAAATATAACTGAAATTCTAATCTCAAGACTTTCTTCAAAGTAGCCCCTTTCTGCACTAAAATTCTCATAAATCAAAACTTTTTTCTTTTTTTTTTTGTTTAAAATAAGCCTGTTTTCATTGTCTTGCAAATAGTAAAAAGTCTAGCCCCAATTTCTTTAATCGGCTGCTCTAGCCAGATTTTTGCTGTAGGGTGAAATTCAGCCCTGTACTGAGAGGTCAGTACAAGGTCAGCACTTAAACCATAAAATAGGGCTTAACTGGTAAACACAGCCTTTCTTCAGGATTATATTTCACCCTTCCAAGGACTACAGTTCATACAAAAAGGGAGATTTACTCATATCATAGACCTGGCTGTAGTAACATTATTCACGTTATTTGAGCAATACTGTGTTCCAGAGGTAATCCCATTGGGTAAGATTGTGCCACATTTCTTAGTGGTGCATCCCAGGAATCCCATACAGGAGCAGATTATTCCAAACTGTGCTGCACCAAAACACCCCACAGCCTCATCCTGGGGTCATAGTCCTGAGAGTAATAGTAAAACCTTCCTATATTGAATCACTCCAATGCCTTTTCCCCAGCACATCCTCCTCACTGGTTACCCAAGGGCTTTAATAAACTTTTACAAGAATTAATATGCAGGTAGGACATAATGCCATGAGATTGGTTTTCAGGAGGAGAGTTGTCCTGGAGAAACTCAAGGAATTTCCTAGGTTTTTCATAACTTTCCAGCTTTTTACTTGGTTTACAGGAGCTGGAGTAAAAGTACAAAGCTAATACTTTTGTTGAGATTATTCTCAGCAGAGCATTCAGATCTGACTTATCTATCCCTACATTTAGGGAGCTAAATCACATTTTTAGAATTTCTTTCTGAAAGCTCAGAATTCAGTGAATGCAAATTTACAGAGATGCCTGGACACTTGTTTCCTGAATTTTGCTGACTTGGGCCCAGAAGCTTTTTTCACTCTTCTTCCAGCCTAAATTAAGTCATTGGATTTAAAAGCTTTCTAGAAGACTGATAGCAAAGAAATACCTCTCAGTTTCATGCAACAGAAAATGCCAAATGCTTATAAGATGAGTGCTGTAATCCAAGTAGACTGTTTCCAGATAAGAATACCACACACACAAAAAAAGCACATTTAAAAACTGATGACAAGGATCCCAGGGGGCTCAAATTCCTGGAAGATGCCTTGTCAGCTTCAGAACTGTGACCAATTGAATTAATCAAGACAACCCTTCCTTTAAGTTGTAAAACAGTAGATTTAAGGACTCTCTTCCAATAGAGAGGCAGTATATGAAATCTGCAATGGCCCCAGCTCACCACTCCTAATTATAGCTTTATAAACTGACTGGTCCTTGATCTTTGAACTGGAGGGTCCTTGGAGATGTGACTTTGAATACTGCCACAAACGTAGAATGAATGTAAAGATAGTGGTTTTCCTCTGGGTGACAGAGTTGGGTTTAAAGTCATACTTCCATGCTGGTTGGAGTGGTTTGCTGCTTTACAAGGGGTGAAAGTAGAGTCTAATGTTAGCTTTTTTAGTCAACTTGACTCCACATTTCTGAAAGCTTAAAAAAGTAATTATTGGTATTCCTTCTAATCTGTAGTAACTCAAGTGTTTTCGGGGTTATTATCTATTTCTTCTGGAGGAAGACAGTAAGATCTTTGAATCTAATCAGGTATGAGATGTTTAAAAGCTATGAAAAACAGACACTTCAAACCTATTAGCAAGCATTTAGTTCATTTAGAGATCTTAATTCCTTCATAGAAATCCCATCAAAACAACCACTATGCAGGCCTGATTTACTTTTACCCCTGAGCTTGAAGGCAGGATAATCATGAGTGTAAGCAGTTCAGTGCCAGTTTTCAGAAAGTGTTTTATAGGCATGCAAGATTATACACTGATATTAGAGCCAGAGTGACAGTCACAGAGAGATGTAAAAAAATCCTTACTGTTGGAAGCGTTCAACAAAGTACTTAGATGAAAGTTAATTAGATTATGAAATAAATAGGCCTCCCATGGTTTCATTGAAGATTTGCAGTCATTCTCCAAAATACAACTGCTTCTAAGTACTCAAAACTAAATGCAGTGGTGGACTAAACCCTGGGCATGCTTGTTGTCTATTGCTTATGAAAGGTATTACAGGAAAAGTTGAGAAAAAAACAAATTATTTTAAACATTCATTGTTAGCTGAAGTTCAAAGAAATTATTTTTCCATCTGGTTTTTGAAATAAGTATTTAGAAATAAATCCAAATGGAAAGGTATTTAAACATTAAAACTGACTGCTCTAAATGTCTGAGAATAAAATACTAGACATAAAACTCTTATCAGAACAGCTTAGTGATTAATGAGTAGTTCTGTGACTTCAGATCTGGGCTGAGAGCACATGATTGTATGAGAGGACTCAAATTCACACCTTCCAGAAGGAAACTGTCATTCCCAGCTATCATACACTGTGTGTACTATCATGGTTTGGAGATTCACAAATGTCTATGCCTGGATGGACTAATTTAAGCTCATTGCTCCAAAGGTAGAGGAAAGGATACTACAGCCCATCAGGTAGGACACTTGCATGAACGGCAGGAGGCTGGCTCTAGTCTTTGCCAGAGAGAGAACCCAGCTATCCAGTAAAAAGTACAAAGCCTAAAAACAGGCAATCTCAACCCAATGCTGAGAGCATGTAGAGAGAAGTTTGAGCCTGGGTCATACCCAGGCCTTGCTGATGAATCACCTGAAATCACTTGCATCAGTAGGAAGAGAGTAGAGCATCTCCTCCTCCTCCTCTGCCTCAGGAGCAGTGGCTGGCAGAGGTGACCAATGCAGGTGGGGCAGCTGTAAGTACATCGAGGTGCTCCTTCTCCCTATTGCTTCTGTAGTTTTTGTACTCTAATTCCTCATTTCCTCACCTCTCATCAAGTTATTGCTTCCAGTTACCCAAGTTCTCTGCATGTGATGCACAGAAGGTTGAATCTGTGACTGGTAACTGCTGGGCAGAAGTACATCCGCAAAAATTAGGTGCTGAAGCCCTTTGTGTCAGCTGAATTGTTTAATAGCTCTTACTACAACAGAGATTCATCTCTTTAAAGAGAATTGCACGAGGACTCTTTAACACCTAAGCAATATTTAAGCACTACAGATCTTTGCTATCCCTCTAAACTAAATTAATTTTTATTTCATAGGAGTCACATAGTCTCTTAGGGTCTCTTGATTATAGAGTCTCATTTTAATTTCAGTCTTTAATCTGAACACGTTAGAAAAACACAGACACAATTAACTTAATCATAAATTCCGATGGATTGTTTATTATCTGTCTACTTAATGTGCTTATGATTGCAGCAGTTAAACATCATAATGTTTTCTTCTCTCACATAAATGAATATACACAGTACAGAAATATGTGCAGGAAGAAAAACTTCTCTGCCTGAATATGTGAGTAGGCTCCAGAGAGAGAAGTGGTTGCACTGCACACTGTTGTGCTCTACAAAATAACACAAACATTGCCATGATAGTGTCGAGACATCTGAGAACTGATTACTGGCAAATCATATTCTTCTTGATGCAATATGTGTACAAGGAGTTTCAAAAGAAAATGTTCTTGCAGTAGATGCAGATAGGGACACACTTTGGCTATACCACTGCACCTGTAATTTAAAAACAGAGGTGCAGATTTAGGGTAAATAAAATCACTTGAGTTCTTCGGAGTAAAATGCAGGTCAAACCAATATCTTCCTGCTGATGCAAATGCCGATTTTCAGGAAAGACTTTTCTGCTGTGTGATCTTCATAAAGACAGTTGACTTAAAAAGGAGTGAAACTCTGAACATCATATTTTCTGTTTTGTTACACACCCATGGCAACTAACACGTGTGCCAAAGTGGTATCACATATCCACAAATATTGAATGCCAAAATTAAATTTGGAACATGATTCTTCCAGTTCCCATAGCATATTGAAAGCAAATTATTTCAAGCAGGCATTTGGTTAAATTAGTGATTAGTACTCGGACTTTTCTCCATCATTAGACTATTTTTTTTAATGGCCACATAATACACCACAAGGAAGTTGCATTTTGCTTAGGAATTTTTAAGTTTAGCTAAAACTTGAAACTCACTACACTTGTCCCAAAACAAGAATCATTTATTTTTGTTGCCTCACTCTCCATTCTCAGATGAAGCAACTTCCACCATGTGTGCTTATTACGTATCACTAAAGCTAAATTCAGAGTGTTATTTCCTATCCTTAACCTTCCTAGGGTTTGTGACTTAGGTGCTGACAGCTAGAAAAAGTCTTCAAGGTTAACTGATCTCTTTTAGCCCATACTTCATGCTGGATCAATCATGACATCCTTCCTAAATAAACCTCAGAAATAAGTTGAGAGGAGGCTTAGGAAAGCAGACTGCATCCTCAGGTAACTACAGCCTTGTAAGGTTGCTTCATGTAACTCACTTGTCAGATACTGTTCTTCCAGTTTCCCATCTTGTGAACTGCACTTGCTCTGTACACTCACTGAATACCAAAGCAGTCAATACTAAATCACAACTACTTGTTGGTTAGCAGAAACCTAATATGCTGGGCAATCCACATTCTTACATGTATAAAAATTCTGAATTGGACTCCAACAAGTTGAAGTTTGAGTCTCTCCACTTTCATTTTGCTGCTTCTCAACAATTTCTCTCATATATAAATACTACAATACCAAATAAAATTCTTCTATGAATTCTTTTTTTTCCTGATTAAAAGTAGTGTGTTACTGGAAATTTAAGTTTCAGAAATCAATGCTTATATTCCAGGAGTGAGCAAAACAACAGATGATGAGAGGCAGGAGAAAAAAAGTCAAAAGAATCATATGAAAAAATGGTTATGGCACTCGGTAGTCATTCTGCTTTAGACAGAGTTGTAACCAAATGTATTGTCTTTGTATATTTTAAATGTTTGCTAGCTTAAATAATATTATTGCTGTTATAGAAGAAGACATAAAAATGTAGCATTAAGTATTTGAAATATATCCATTTCAGCTTCTAGCTAATCAGTGATTTTTCTAGCTTACTCAGGATTTAAATAAATAGCCTACAGGTGGATAAATAACCTTCAGGTAGATAGTCACTTGATGCACACTCCTGGTCCTTAACTTTGTGATAAGGTATGCTCCATCAGAGATGGTAATCACTAAGCAAAGAAAGTCCAAACAGCAGGGAAACTTCCCCAGCTCTTGCTTGGAGGGAATCACCAATAGTTGTAGAAGGATAGTAAAGTCTCCATGCCTGAAAATTTTTTTCATGAAAAATAAATAAAATCTAAAACTAAGCAGTGGTTTTTACAGTATGACACAGCAGTATTACTTGCATTAGGCCAATTTACTACTTATGATAGCAGTAATAGCACTAAAAGCCAATAAAAGCGGTCTGTTCGTTCAGAGATTGGCTTTTATGGCTTATTCTAAATATTATCAAGTGAATCAAAAGCTGTCATTATAGTGTCTAAAAAGCCTTCGTACCTTGTAAGCAAACAGTGTGACTTTGACAAATAATCATTAATATGCCTATGTGAGACCAAGGCTAAACGAGAAAGAAAAAGGAAAACCCAACATTTCACTTTACATAAATCATTAAGATCATTTCAGTTAAATTTCACACAAAAATAACACAGTTTTATGCATAAAATGCCATTGTTTTCCCAAGTTTGTTCTTTTTTTTTTTAATCTGTGAACATACTTCATCATAAAATAAAACTTGTCAGATAACTGAGCAGTGACTTATTGAACTATAGTGGTACATCCTCATCAGTTTGGGAAAACAAGAGATGCACATGACCAGATAGTGCCTTGTGAACAAGCATCTAATCTGTTTTTTCCTTGGCTCCCATCCTGGCTGCCAGAAGCCCCAACAAGAACAGCACTACTCCCAGCATCTTCTTGCTTCACAAGAGAGGTATGTTCCTATAGAGCTAGAAAAGTGTAATTTATTTGTCATCTCATACCTGGCCAGTTACCCTTACAAGAAATGCAGAGGAGAAGAGCCAAGGCAGCTCAGATGCACTTTATCCACCTCCTGCACCCTTAGATGTGAACAGGAATGTCCAGAGAGAACAGTACTGTCTACTGTAAATAGGGCAGACTTTGGATATACATGATTTCCTCTTCCCAGTATTCCTTTCTGCTGCCCAGCAATACCAGGGAAAACCTTCTTCAAAGCTATACAGCCCAAGTCATTACCATTTGGCATTTCCAGTCTTTAAGCCTCTTAAATAGCCCTGCCCAGCATGCTTTCACTAGCCATGGTTCAGAATGAAGGTGTATACTACAGTTCTGACTAGATAATCAAGGCTTTTCTCAATGAAAGAACTTGGTAATACATTAACTGGACTAACAGTAATATCTCAGTTGCACACACAGTGTGACTCTTCTACCTATAGGAAGTGCAAGGTCAGGAAGAGGATTTGAGAGCTCCAATTATTCTCAGCACCCTGGCCATAGATCTGCAGGCCACAGAGCTACCTCAGCCCTCAAGCAAGCCATAGAGACTTCTTAGCCATGCCAGCAGACATCGAGCCTTTGGACTCAAGGCCAACGGTATGCCACTGTGGCAAGAACTTGGGACAAACTGCCTTGGGCCACTCATGGCCACCTGTCAAGTTTCATGCACTGAACACAAGCCTTAGGCAGTTGGCTCAAGCATTCATGTTGCCACACTGAGTGCTGTGTCTCTGGCAGCTTTCTTGCCTATTGCTATTTACAGTTTTGGGGGCCCCACTGGAATGGCAAGCTAGTGTGCTTGCAGTTGACAGTGTTATGTGATACCTTCTGCAGCTGCACAGAGTGCATGGGCTAGCAGAAATATGTGGTGCTGCACTGCCAGGGGAATTATTCCCCCCAACACGGCCCTTTAAGGGCCACGTGTGTTTTGCAGGCAATTTATGTGAGCAGAAAACCAACAGACCTCCTATTCCAAGCTTCTCATTTCTTTGTCTATTATTTTCCATAGATTAAAGAACTTTCCAGAAGTACTACATCAAGAGTGAGGTAGAAAGACCACAGGTTGATATACAAGGCTTTGCCTAAAGTACCCTAAAGAATGGTAGTAAACCTTTTAGGATCCTCTAAAGGTGTATAGAATTCTATATATCTATACCAAATAAAGCTGCTTCTCTCCAAAACCCACTCTCACTGAATTATGAGTTTGATTATTTCAACATAAGGAGTGAAAGAGCAGGTAAGAGCTGCTTATCTCTTTACAACAAAAACACTTTGATCCATTTGAATCTCCTCTTTCAGGCAGTGTCTAGCAACTACTGAGCTCCCTTCCAGTCCCAGCACACAAACTGAACATCTTTTCTGTGCCCAGTCAACAGTCAAAACCTAGAGAACACAAGCTGCTCACTGAAGTTCATAACATCAATGTTCCTCTTCCATTTCCACCAACAGTATTTTGCAGTACTGGTTTCAGTCTCAAGCATTCCTATACAGTGGTAAGAAAAGATTTTTGCACGAAGGTTTGAGTGGTTTGGCCTGTTTGTTTTTCAGGTCAAGGATCTGCAATACATATATTCATCCCATACAGTTTTCCTCTATTATTTTTCCCAAGGGTTCAATCCCCTTGTACTTTAGCCCCAGCTTCCTCTCTGTCACTCACAAGTTCTTTCTTGTTGCTGAAGAAAATCAGAGCATGGGACTCTACAGGTTGCAGTGCAACCTGAAAAAACACACTCAACCCATACAATGCTGACAAAAAGAAAAGATTGGATAGGATTCTTTTGACCAAGATTTCAATAGTCAAGTCACTGGAATTACTCATATGCTTGCAGTTAGGCTTGTGCTTAGGCATGGTGCTGAATCTGCTTCTGATAGAAGAGGAAGATGAATGCTGTGGCCCAGATTACAGGCCACATAGTGCATATAGTGTTGCCCTGTTTCTAATTGCTAGTGTAGCCAAGAAACTGTATCCTTCCCTCCCCTTCAGAACAGCTGGAGAAATACATTTTTCCCCTCCAAACTTTGCACAACAGCCTAAAGCTTGTCTTTAATATAAATACATATTTTCCTTTCCCCCTCCAATGAGGTGCATTGATATTCTTACCTGCATGTACTGTGGGGTTTTTTTTAAATGTGAAATGTTTCAAGTACTGTGTGGTAATGGACTGTGGGATTTGGGATTATATATTAATCTCAAGAGCACTATGTAGACAGTACTAGTAAGTTACAAGCAGACTGGCAGAACAGAGTTTGAGCTCTTGCAGGAGGTCTCCTCCAAACTTGCCTGTTATGCTGCATTTAGCTCCTCTTTAAAACTCGATGCTGAACCACAGTGGCTGTGGTCAACTGTGCTACAGACAAGCTGCACAGAGCACTCTGTTCTGAATTAGTATCAAAACTAGGATGACCTGGTCCCCAAGGAGATGTGTTTTGAGCAGCTGACCACTATGGTTTGTTGCATAATATAGAAAAAAAAAATCCTGTTACTCATAGTGTGCTTCCATTGACAGAAAAAAGCTCTCTCCCTCCATGGAGACTGTATTTACATGCAGCAATGTCTGAATCTGTCTATGACTTCACACAAGCATCCTAGAGTTAAATACACCCTCACATTGTCTCCTGCCACAGCTTAGATTTTTCAGTGTGGTGGCTTTTACAGAAGGGAAAAGTATTTTTTTCCCAACTGAAAGACTGTCATTTTAAGATGAAAAAGCCTGCTTTTCCCCCTGAGGGAAAGTTGGAGAAAGTTTCATGGATTTGCCCTTTGTAATATTCTGGTTTGACTGCTGCAAGAGGAGGAAATAAAAACTAATGGAAAGAGACATTTATTGTTGGATCAAAACAGAGTACCTCCAAGAACATATTCTCAGACTGAACTCGTAAGTGTTTAGGAGACACAATTGCTAGGTCAAATGATTCACAGTGTCCAGCTCTGCTTGGGCACTTTGTTTTTTCTAATCAGGTAAGAAAACACTATGATCAATTTTCATTTGAGAGCCTCAAATCCTCTTCAGCCATTAACCACTAAAGCAGCCTATTTGCTCCATGAAAGTGATTAATGGGAGTAAAGGTGAAGCAATTACTTAGAAGTGTGAAATATATTCTTTCCTAGATTTGGAAATCAGGACAGGAACATAACTCTACAGCAAGCCATCTGAAAGCTCAGCCCAGAGCCTTTTTAAGCTTTATAACAGTTCAGATTCCAACTTTGCAGACTTGTTTCATCATCCCCTATGCCACCACTTCTCTTGAGGAATCGAGACATCATACAGATTAAGACAGTGACATAATAAACCTTCATACTCAATGCTAAATTAGATGTACCTTATATCTAAGTAATATTTAATCTAAATATCCAGCCTTCTTGGATAACTGAGAACTTTGACTGCAGTGACCAGTACCCAGCACTTAATGAATGCGAGCTTCACACATTTCTGAGAAATAAACAGAAATAACTGTAGTATCCAAAATTAGTAGCTGTACAAGAGGTAATGGTTACAAAGGAATGCCATTGATTTTAATGACAGAAAGGTTGAGTCTTTAGTAAAAATGTTGGTACTAAATTATTAGAATCTGGCTTTCTCTGATTCTCAGTCCAATTTTCTAATTTTTATTACTCCTCCAAGAAAAGATTCTTTTTTTTTGGGCTGTGATAACCTAGTTTATGCAATGTCACCCTGTTCAAAATCTTCTATTTATCTTTATGAGCTCAAGACTTTGGCCCTAGAACTGTTTTTAAAGCCGCTAAACTTATTTTCCAGAGCATACAGCTTGTTTTGAAACAATGGATGCTAACAGTCTTGTACATAAGACTTTCCAGGACTGGCCACACTGAGCTTCTCCCATCAGCGTCCCACTGGAACGCAGGTTGCATGTAAATTAGAACGGGATCCTGTAAGTACCTCCCAGTCCTCAATTCCCTTTGACTGCCAGGAAAGTGACAATAGCCATCATCAACCAGGTACAACACTAGAGTTAGAGATGGAACTTGGCTTAGAATCTATACAAGTTTACCCTGAAGTTTAGACAGTTTATTTACAACTACTTTCTTCATCTACTTTGTCCATAACATTATGCCCTATTTATTTGCCCTATAATGAAGGCTACCTCAACTACGGCTAGATAAGAATTCTATTTGCTTTGTCTAAATAGTGCAATGTCTCACATTTCCCATGACTACTGGAATTTTGATCTTTACAGCTCCTAATACATATTAATTTGTAATATACAAAACCATTCAAATAAATAATTGTGCAGAGTGAATGAAAGAGCAATTTAAACTTTTCCCCCCCCTAACTGGAGACACTTTTTACAAATAGTTCTTTTAAGTAGTCTTAATAGTATCTCTTTAATATTGCCATTAAAATTCACCAGAGTTCAAGAGCAGAGCAAATTTACATCTGTTAAAATAATGGAATTGACATTGATATTACATCATTGCTATTTTAAATAATCATTCTTCATAATTTTAACCTACTTGCTTTAAGTTGCAAATAAAGGTCTTGTTCCTACTTTCATCAAAACCAATGACAAAACTCCCTTTGGCTCTCAGGAAGCAACACCTAGCTCTAAAAATGTGGGCCTCTGGTGATATGCAGTGTGGTTTGCCTGCATTCACTAATGCAAAGAATAAATCCCTCTGAAGGAAAAACTACTGAGGATGGTTGTATAAGCTCCAGTGAGACAGGATAATTGTACTGAACTAATCTGTTCCCCTTCCCCATCACAAAAAAAAAAAAACCAAAAAACACAAAACTGTACAAACTACTTAGAATTCCAAGGTAGTCACAGTTGTTCTGCTTAGTTTCACAAGAAAGCAACATTTTATATAGGTGTGTTTTGCCATTTTAGTGCAATTTTGTGGTTTTCCTTCCTTAAAATTTTGGGGGGAGACGGTTTGATGAGGAACATAATGGCAGCCTTCACAAACTCACCTTCTCTTGGGAGAATATTAAAATTTTCCTAAAATTACATCAGGGCTCTTCTATGAAGAGCTGAATCTGAACATAATTAAAAAGACACAAGATACACAGCTGGAAAGTCACCTAGAAAGTTAATCAATATAGTTGTCTGCCTGATTACAGAAGGTAAAGAGGAAGGATTTAAGAAATACAGGAGATAAGGTTATGACTGTCTAAAGCTGGAGGAAAAGAGGCTATTCATTATCTATTTAATGCTCAGAAGAATAAACTTCTGTACCTGTCTATTCCTTGACTGCCTCCGTGTGCCTCAGAAAAAGAAAACTCTGTGTCCACACCACAGCTTATTTGCAAAATCATCACCCACATAGACCTCAAGCTTTCACAGACAAGAATGTTTCAACAGTGTCTGCACTGAGCATCTAGTTTAACAGACTTCTGGTCATGGCAGAAATCACCAGTCACTACAGTTAACTTTATACTAACGCACTACTAAAATATGTTGAACATTTACTGGGCAATAACCACCAGCTGAGTCTTAACCATAATTTTGTACTGCAGTATAGGGCCTGTTAGATGTTATCTGGGAGCCAGAGAACTTTATTACCACTGTCATAAAAGCTAAAGCAGAATCAATCCCTTGTTCTATCATCACTGATGCTGCCTATTAGATATGAAAGATCTATCAAACCTTAGCAAATTTAGATCCTAACTGCAATGGTTATTGCCTTATTGTCTTAAGAGCAATTTGGTTTGAAAAATCCACATGAGAGCAGAATGTGAGTCTTTACTGTGAATAAATGCATAAAAAAGCAGCACCACCAAGAGCAAGGAGGAAAGAAATGATTCCAGAAAAATCAAGTTTTGAGGAACCTGCAGTGTTGACTGTTTTATTGCACTTGGAATGACTTACCCCATTACATGTCTTTCTGCTTCCACAGCAAGACACCTGTCCCTATGCTTCTTTGGGAAATGAAAAAGTGTGGATTGGATAGTAGGGAGATATTTTCCAAGCAAAGACAATGGGGCAATACTCTGCCTCAGGAAGCATTTCAGGCACTGTCACTTGATGATGTCTAAGAACAAATGAGAGAGAAAACACCTCAGGGATTAGCCCACAGAGATTTCCACGTCATGTAGGCTGGGATTAGCTGAAATAGGTGGTCCTTCAGGATAGTCTTGAATCACACAGTAAACCAGTGCTGGGCAGTTAAATAGGCTAAAAACACAGCTTTTGTAAGCAATTTCATTTTTATGTAGCTTTCCAAGCAAGCCAATGGGACCAAACAGTATACACCTGACATGAAGGACCAGTTGGTGGCACAACTCTTCATCACTGGAGCAAGAAGGAATATTCAAATATGTCTATCCATATCTAATCAAGCATATATTATAGAGCCTGTTTTCATATTACAAATATGTCTATATTCTTCATTCCAACTCTTTTCTTTAACATTAAAATCTGCTTAACTGAAGACTTCATGTAGCTGCAGAAATCTTCATGGGAAGAAGTATGTTCCATAGCATCTATTTTTGGCTTTTCTGTGCCGTGACAACGGAGGCTGGCCTAGTGTTTCTATATATGAGCACTTCTCAGGTAGCAGAACAGCTACCACAGATTGCCTGGCACCTGCTTGAGGATGAGGTGAACAGAAAGTAAAGCAAAAGTATTTTTGTTTCATCGAGAACATCTTGGCCAAGCCATATTCGCAGAAGATAAAAATTGAGTAAAGTGTAAATCTATGAGGAATTAAATCTTTTAATATTTGGGAAGCATGCAAAGGTGAAATCAGAGTTCTGAACTACAACAGGTTTCAGGATTTTTTATTTTTTTTTTCCAGAAAAAAAGCAATGGTAGGGGAAAAAAATACACTTTTCAGGATAAATGTTCAAAAGTTAGTGGTTACATTTAGTTCCAATTTTTGTTTAATGGAATTTTCTGAAATGGGAATATAAAGATATAGAACCTGAATGTCAACATATTTTAAGTACGATACATCACCATCAAGTCTACCACTGCTGGGTTAAAAAAAAACCCTAATGTACTTAAAAGCATTTTCTTTTGCTTTCTAATATATTTTTTTAAGATCTGACTTTAACACAGCAGCTATTAAGATAAATTAATTACAATTTGATTTTCAAGGGCCTGGATTTTCTCTTACATGTATCATTCTAACTCAGGAGTACGTTCGTTCAAGCAAATGAGATGAGGCTGGTGTGAACTAATTCAAATATGATCCAAATCAGACCCCAAGATATTTTTGGATTGAATGAGTTATCCTTGTTTTGATTGAATGATTATATCAGTCTATCATCATGTAGGACCTAAGCCTGCTTTCTCTTACAGCACTGTACATCAGGAAATATTCTCTAGAGTCCACCACTATTTCACTAGCCTAAAACCAACAAAGTAGAAGAACTGATTGCATAGCCCCAGTCCTCAGTATTAGCTGTATACTGGCTGCAAAGAAGCTGCCCCCATTTAAATCAGTAGACCTGGTCTTTCTTCCTCAGTCTGTTTTCCTACTAAAATTTTCATGTAAGTTATTTTAAGACCAGTTTCTCGTTTAGAATATTAAATAACTGTGGTCATAAAAGAGCACATATTCTTTTTCTGGCATCACATTCAAGAAGTTACTTTTCTTCCATCAGACCCCAGTGACACATCTACAAAGATGGTAAGGAGAAATTACATCGGTAACAAATTTGACTACAACTCCCTCTCCACAAAATGCAGTTCTGTGAGAAATCTTTAGCAACCCAACTCTCAGCATTTTGCAACAATTTCTGTGTGAAAGTAAAACAACCATGCCAGATCTGACAGTATTATTCCTTTTTTTAGACACACACCAGGTTTGGTGGTGCTAGAACATGTGAACCATCCATCTTATGACTAAGAATAGGCAATACCAGCTATTCAAGAAGCCAGCTCAGGAAATGTTGTGGTGGGTTGCTGTATCTAGAATGGACTGGGAAAAGGAAAAATGTCTGGAAAGTCTCCAGCAACTATTGGAGTTCCTGAGAAGTTTTTCCCTAATGGCAGTGACTTTAAGGCTATTTAGAGGCAGAAAACCAAAATGGCAGCCTACAAATTCCCCAGACACCAGGTGTTTACCAGAAAAATCTGTTCCCCAGCCACATGCTGTCCCAGTTCTCAATGGTTTCCATGGGCCTCTCCCCTACCAGACATCGGGCAGTCTGCCTTCCCGGTATATCTGTGCACTTCTCACTTCTGAGAAATGGATAACAGTAAAACCACCTTCAAAGTGGAGAAAATCTAGTGTGGTTGTTGCTTGAATCCAACTCAGCAGCCCCAGAAACTGAGAACCATGATGGTTTACACCAGGTTCTTCATCCTACAGGCAACTACAGAGAATCATGTTTCACGATTGGTGGTAGTCCACCAAGGACAGAACTGGAGAACACTGGATTTAAATAATTTCCAGAACAGTTTTACTTTCTATCATTGCACTTTTTTCTTTAGTTATTTATGCACCAAGCATTACAGGTATTATGGTTTCATATTCATGTTATACTTTGCTAATGCCATGTAGAATTTCTCTGCATTAAGTGGTGTATTTTATCTTTTCCTCACAAGTTACAGACATCTGTACCATACCATAACCTATAGGCAGCTCTTTTCATATCTAAATGCCAAGGATTTAAAATAAAAATTATATATTTATTCAGAAATTAAATGAGATTAGTAATTTTGAAAGTAATTTACAAATAGCAATCAGCCTCAGCCATGAAGGTCAGTAGAAAAAGGACACATTAACAATCGAGTATCTTCCCTCCTTTTAAAGTTTTAATACTGCATACCTGTTAATAACGGGAAATATCCTTCTTCCAGAGTAGCATTTTCAAGACCTGTAGGATCCTTTTGCTAATTCTAATCTTCTTTTAATAAAATAATTTGTTGAAAAGGATTATTAAAAAGGCATGAAAATGGAACGCCAATAGACATGTACTGCCCATACAATAAATAGTTAATGTATTTTCTAAATGAATGATTTAAAATAGCTATTAAAGTAAAGAGAATGAGCTTATGTTTCTAGTAATGACTTCTCTGCCTCAGAATGAAATCTGTAAATCCCTGATTGCAATTTCACATCCCAAAAGAACAAGCAGTCCTGGGACCCATGCATATTGCCTTTGTCATTAATACTAGCACACCACATATGTGGTTTTTATATCACTGCTTTGAATATTTAGATTTATACTTGTTATGCCTTATATTTTAAATCTCTTACAGCTATTCTGTCACAAAAATAAAGCTCTCCTTCAAGGCTTTTCTGTATGTACATGCATACATGTATACACAGACTTTCAGTATAACTACAATTTTATTCATAAGAGTGCATAATGATTCAGGCTGTGATTGTTAATAAAAATGCATTTCTAACCATCAAATTTGAGTCTATTATTCTAAGTTAATTGCATTTGCCCTAAAGAGACTTGCGACTGGCTGTCAGCCTATTTGTGTCAGTTCCATTTTATTCATCAGTCAATCTTGTCTCCTCTTTTTTCACATCCCGTATATTGATCAAATAGATTTGTTAGCATGCCTCTGCAGCTTTAAAAAAGTTTTTTGTTATTCGGCAGGTTTATTTGATTACTGTATTAGTTTAGGTGTTATCTTAATTGTTATTTCAATAGAAAATAAATACCCCTTGATGGTCCTACAAGATTCCCATTAATATAATCCATAGAACAAGTCAGTGGCTGGAGTGACTGTGGTAAGAAAATAAACACATTAAACCTATTTTAAAAGGTGGTATTAATCTACAGCTGCATTGTACTTGGTCCAAAAGCACGAATAGAAGTAAGCACAGTGTGAAACAATTTTGATAAACATCAGTGCCGTATCATTGCATATTATGCTATGTATAAAATACTTTAAGAAAAAGACATGCAATATAAAATAAACTGAGGTCATATTTGGAAGAGTGGGTTTTGTGGTTATGTGTGAAATGGAACAATATTATATATGGCTTTACAAACCAAAAATTAAGCTAGAGGGACTGCTAGCAAAGGCAGGTATAAATGCTGTATGACATGGGGAAAATGTTTACAGGAATTGAAAAACCTCAGCTTTTAGGAAGGTCTTTGCTGGAGCAAGGGATAAAGATCTAAGCAGGCAGTTTCTTCCTCTGTACAGATATGATGGTGTCCAGTGAAATATATAAGTTAAGCTAGATTAAAAAATTGAAGCAGTGCCTTGTGCACATTAGTCAGGTTTGGTAATGACTGCATGAAAACACAATTTTTACATCAATCTTCTCAAAGGGGAAGGTGATGCAGCCAGCTTTTCCACACAAGTGTTCCAAATGTGCCTCTGATACCTTCATTATCAGCAAGATAACCACATAACCCTGGCTCCTTGTTTAGCACAGAATCTAAAATCACATACATTTTAGGAAACAGAGTGATGTGTTTTACCTGCGCTTAAGCACATTGACTGACCCCATCCCTTTCTGAAACATGAAGTTACCAGAGTCCAAATTTCTCATGAAAAGTAAAGTTCTTTCATGTATTTGGCTAAGAACAGTCTTTGTACTATCCAACTTTAGTCACCTGGAAGTTTGCTTTCTGGCCTGAGTAATTACAAGTATTTTGTCTGTAGCAAACTGTAGATGGGTAGAGCACGAACAGGGACAAAAATCTTCCAAAAAGCAATTTTTGTTTTGCTTAAACTCTTCTGTCAAGATGGGCTGAGTTAACAGCAGGGCAGGTTAACTCTTCCACTGATTATTGTAGGAGTTTAGACCAGAATGAGCCTCTATCATACAGTTTCAAAGGCTATATGACGAACACCACCCTGAGACCTCTCTCACTACAGCAGGAGCATGTCTAAATGATCTTACTTATCTGTGGACACCTGAAAATATCCAACTCTTAGGTCACTGTTTTTTATCCAGAACCTCTTTAACAGTATTTCATCCTAAACCACCATGCTAAAGCTTCAGGTGCCCCAAAACAAAGCTCAAATTCACAATTGTCCTAGAGCAATTGTCAACACTCCTGCTATTCAGGAGCACACAGCACAATGAGAGTTTCAAGCCAAACCGTTATGACCAGATAGTATGGAATATAAATAGGAACAGATGAGAAGAATACAGCCTCAACATTTAAGACAACAAAGAAAGAGTGAAATGATTGCTACATAAAAGACATTTCAAAGACCTCCTAGAAAAGCAGGCATAAAAATCCCCAATAAAAAGGCTCAGCAAGAAAACTGTCACACTCCCTAATCCTCAGCAGACTTTAACAAGATGTTTGCATGAGCCAGAGATTGTCTCCTTCCCCAGAAGACAAAAGACACGGAAAACAATACTGTCTAGCATAGGATTAGGAGGCAAGAGATAGATAAAAAGGATTCCTTAACCTTACAATTAGAAACCCCAACTCTCCAGCCTAAAGAATAATCAGAAACAGACTGCAAGCCTGTATCACAATAATTGCTGCATCTTTCTTTACTCTTTGAAAACCGATCTATTTTCTGAAGATTTTTTAATTTATTGCCACTGCTAGAAAGGTTTTGATGGCCACTTAGGTACAAGGCAATTTTTGCTACCAATGCAGAGTTCAGCACACATGGCAAGAGCCTTATTTCCCATTCTTTGTCTTTCCACCACCTCCAACCAATAAAAAATAGATTACTTATGTTAATACCACCCTCCAGGTAAATTGTACAATTAAAAGCAAAATTTTATGTAATACATTAACAACGGATCGGCTTACTGTGCCCTAAACTAGACACAGATTCTTCATGCCAAACCTGGCATAAGCATGTGCTCTGATTAAAACTGAAGAAACTTAGTTGTTATAATGAGCATCTTTAGCTTTATTTGGTATTAGTAATGCTTTTAAACAGAAGGCAGGGTACTGTCGAGAGTAGAAAACAGACTTGAAGGGGGAGGAAATCTGCAGGCTAGAATAAAAAACTACAGTCTCCAAAGTTTGACCCTCCTGCTGTAGCTAACTAGCGATCCTAAGCCATAATAGTTGTAGAAGTTTGCTGCATAAAAACTCTTTCTGAAGCTGAACAAGGCAATCGCAAGACATTGACAACTGCATCTTCAGAGTGTATATTGACTTACAGACATGACTTCATCACTCAAGCAATCATATATGAAATAGAAATATACATGTCCCTGCTTTATAGTCGATTAAGGCTTAAATGGTTGGTGCAAGCATTCGTTGAGGGGCAGTCAAGACTTAAGCAGCAACACCACCTTCAATAGGCAGTTGACGTTGCTAGCTTCTCCTAGTGTTTCTGGTTCCACCAGGACAGGAAAAGCTAATTTCTTTTTCCTTCAGGTATAGCACACTTGCAGACTCTCACTCCGTGCTCTTGTGATCCTACTGTCTCTCGGACATTAAGCTTTCTGCCTTAAGCTAATGTTCAGTGATCTTGATCTGTACAAGCTAGACACTACTGTAGGGCTGCCTCACTCTGTGGCAGATTAAATAATCCCTCTAAATAAACTATTAGAAACTACTTTGAAAGAGGTTGGCAGAGATGCAACCTTAACCATTGCCATTTGTTATGGAAAGACAAACAAATCAGACTTCCCAGAAGCATCATGGTTTGAAATAAACACATGGGAAATGGCACACATTTCTGTTTTCTTCAGCAAAGCTGAAAGAAAGCATAAAACTTGGCTTAGACACACTTGTGGAAGAAAACAGAAAAGTTATCTCAGCAATCTAAGTAAACTTACTGGACCTCACTCCAGATCAGAGCATGTAGTTCACCACGTACCTTGCCAAAGCATGTAGCTAGCAGCATACCAGACACCAATACAGGATGTGAATCACTGCAGGGTAGGAGGGGAGAGCTGCATGATCTGTGTAGCAGCAAGTGCAAGTTAGTCTCCTCAGCCTCACAAGGCCCCAGGGAGTCGAGGCATAGTGTCAGAGACTCGCAAGCCTGCACCTACCATCACACTTTTCTCCATGCCATGAGGAGCCCCTTTGCTATCCTACTGGAAGACCATCTGTGCTTCAATCAAGAGCCTGGAAACAGGACCACAGCAGCCTCACTATTGTCTCAAAATTACTTCCAGATCATATTTTCCCCATTTTATAAGCAAGTTTCTGGCCACCCCTATTACAAACACAACCTGGGATTTACAAAGATAGGCTAGTATTTTTCACAACGTGCATTCAGATCTAGATTTACCAAAATCACACTGAACATTACTTCTTTGAGTGATATCTGCATGGCACAGAAATGCCACATTCAGTGGGATCATAATGCCACCCAAGTGTTCAGTTACTTAAATAACTTAGAAACACACAGTGCTGCAAACATCATGAGGCTCTCTGCTTTGTCATCATTACAGATTTACTCAGACATCTTTTGTGGTGAAAGATGATACACCTAAAAGCTGAGGATGCATTACAATGCCAAACTAGAAAACTACAGATGGAAAAGCTAAACTTGAAACTCCACCATACCCTAAAAAACCATGTTTCTGAAAACTAGACTGTGGGGATGTTTAATAACTTGCTCTGCTAGCTTCAAAAACTGAAAGCACAGCATCTTCTTGTGTACCATTGGTAGGAGCAAGGATGCGATGAGGTCTGTATTCAGGATCATTACCAGCATTTTCCTCAGTTGTGATTAATTTAATGAAGATTTTTGCCTAATTAAGATTTGCACGATTTGGCAGAGGAAACAGATACAACACCTGATATAATATGCCCTGAAACCATGCATTTCCATCAGCTTTAATGGGCATTAGGATGTTCCCTTACGGATCAAGGCAGAAGCATTTCAATGATAAGGTATGCAAACACAACTTAGACATGAGACTCCAAAAAGATACAAGAAAAAAAAAAAACAACACATAAACTTTACTGACTCAGAAACTCAGGGATGAGCAATGCATTAGTGAGTCAGGATCCTCATGGAGTCTGTTCCTTTCTCGTATCATATTGATCTTATGAAAAATGCCTGAGTTCTCTAAGGGGAAAAAAAAAAAAGGATCATCTCAGCAAGAGGACAGAGGTCACTCTTCCAGTTTCTATTAAGAGTTGCTTTTTTCATATCTGTGAAGCCAAGTAGGGGACTAAGTCTCCAGGCCCAGCAGCATGATGTTTCTCTTTCCTCTGCTAACAATACAGTTTTGAGGTATTTACAAAATGCTGATGGAATAACAAAACCACCTCATCAGCTGAGATTTTCCTGCTTACTTAAAAGACAAGTAAGTTTCCTCTCCTTTCTTGTTTTCCAGAACTGGACAGTCCCATCCTACAGCCCCTTGGAGACTCAGGTAAGCCCCCACTTTCCCAGTTCCTTCTCCCCATGGTGCATGGCACTCCATCTTTGAGGCTCCTGAGGTGGCATGGTTCATGCAACAAAATAAGCTCAATTATTCTAATTCCACGGGAGACACAAGCAACATTTTTTGCCTTAATACTGACCCATCAACTGTTTCAGCCCTCAGTCCATCATGAAAACAAAATTATCCTGTGTATTAATGGCTCACACATTTTAAAGTTAAAACAGTAGAAGAAGCAAAGAAGGTGCTGGGCAGTAGGCTAAGCCTACCAGCTCTTGAGGATAACAAGCTCTTAACCTCACAGCTGTTTTCTTTTGAGAATTGAGTAAGAAGCCCAAAAGGGTCAGCTTATGAGCACACAAAACTTGTTTGTTTCAATTTGCAGGACCTCAGTGTATTACCATGGGTCCAAGAAACCCCCAAACTGACACCTAGCCACCTTACAAGGTCTTCTAATTCTATACCTTACCTGAAAACAGTCATAACCTAGGCCTTTTCTTCTTGCCTTAGTTTATCTGCTGAAGAAGGAGGAAGGTCCCTAGCCTCCTCCTTTCCCAGCTGAGGATGTTTTGCTGAGTGAGAGTTCTCAAACCAATCTATACCACCTGAAAATCATTAGAAGGGGGAGATATGCCCCTACTGCTTCCTACTCAGCCCCAACAGAAGTGGGGAATGCTTATCTGCTTCCTTTATGTCTGATTATGACTTTAAATTGGAGAGTCTCTGCTAGACTGTCCAACAGTTTCACTATGACCATTAATTTAGATGTAACTGATTAGAAGATGGACACACGAGGCTGTGTAGCACCCCTAGGCTGGGCTCGTCCAGTAACAATGACCTGGCTGTTTGTCATCTAAAAAGGTTTAGAAAGCACAGTGACCTCATTAAGGTCTTTCTTAACAGAGCACCCAAGACTCTGTTGTTGCAAGCAAAAAGCCTGCAATTGTATATTGCAAACACTCACAATGTAAACTTTCTCTGCTAGTTAGAGGACACTGCTAGGGCTTTGGTGGATGAGGTCAAGACAATGTTAGCCAGCTCTGATAAAGCATGAGGATGTAAATCTGTGCAACTCAGAAGTCACTCAGATGGTACTTTTGGCTTTCCCCCCTCCACCCCAAGCTTTTGTTCTGTCAGTCTGAAGAGAACAGCTCGTGTGATGTAATTTAGAATGGAGCTTTTTTTAAAGCTTTCACTCAGGAAAAGCTTCAGGAGCTCTGGGGGTATAGCTTAGCTTCGAGAAATAGAAAGAAAGCAAGTTTGCATTGACAGCTTGATCCCAGAGAGAGGTGGCTGCCTGCTTGTCTAACAGGTCCTCTGGGTCTGGATGAGGCAGAGACAGAGGAGCAGTCATATTAAGTGAATGCGCGCTGCCAATGTTAAAGGAACAATTACCATTATTCTGCATAGTTCACTGTTTGCTACTGCTATTTCCTTCAATAAAACCTCTTTTCACTTGCCAATTGGAGCTTGTCATGTAACAATATTTCTTATGCACAATACACATACTAAAATGCCCCTGTGTTTTTAATACATTTATAGTTGTTAACAATAGTGGTATAGTGACAGAAAAAAAATGTACTTGCTTTGAATACAGAGAAGATTGAAAAAAGAACAAGCCAGAGGCCTGCTCTGAAGGATTAATGGGGGTTAGATTTGGCCTAATCTGTGTTTAAACAGTGACACCTTTCCCATTTCATTGACATCCACTTTTTCCTCTCAGGGTCTGGGCTGTGACCTCCTTGCTTGGAATGGGTTGTTACACTTGAGCTTTGAGCAAAAGCTTCAGTGAAAGTTTTGATGTGAGGAAGTGTTGAGGGAAGGGTTGTGCTCTCATCTGCCCCCATGTCAGAGCAGCCCCAAGGGGGATGGATGAGGGGTGCTGCTCCTGGGGCTTTGGTGAGCTTTTGATCCTTGTGCGTGGTCCACAGACAAGTAGGAGTGAGCTTACCTACCCTCTAGAAACTCCTGAAACCTCTGGTGGTGGCTGCTCACATCATTAGCCACTTGCTGAACTCCTTGGGAGTGCGGTTCCTGGTGAAGCAGGACAAACAGCCAGCATTGGGGAGGGATTGGCATTTCACCAAGGTTACAAGAGCTCTGCAGCTCTCCTCTGAAAGCTTGTACAATGAAAACATTGTGCTAGCACTGCACTCACCAACATTACAAAGCCAGGCGGAAATGAACACAGTGAAGGTGCCACAGTGAGAAGAAATTACGTGTTTGTGCTTGTGAGCGAGCTGAACCTAATATTTCATGCACCCAAATGAACAAGCAGCTGTTTAGAAACCTTTGTAGCACAGTTATGAAGGAAACTTTCTTCTGCTTTAAGATTTCTGTTTTCTAAGAACACTGTTTTGTTCTGAACAAGTTAATACGCACAGGAAAAGACATCTTGAGTGTTCCTGGACTCTCTTACACTATCCAGGAATAGTGATAGACTGCGAGTTTAAACACATCCTTCCACTGCGCAGCAAGAGAAATGTGTTTAATACTGTGAGCAGAACAGTTACCATGTTTGCCTTTGCCAGAGCTGGCAAGACTACTCTGTCTTAAAAGTACTTATCACATTATTAAGAATAAGTGGATATCATCTGTGTGCCCCCAGATTAGATATTCTGCATCTTCTGTGAAAAAAAGTGTTCTGTGCAAAGATGTGTAGAGTAATACGTCTGCTTCAGTTGTTTTGTATACAACTCCTTCTGTGTCAAAGAGGAAAGAAGTCCAGAGAAGGATGCCTTGGATCTTGGAGGCTGTTTTGGAGCCTGGACTGTTGAGCTCCCTGGAGGTCTTTCCATTGACATCTGCTGATACTGGATCAGGCCCTTGCAGAACTAAATAAGTGGTTTTCCAGCATGGTCCAGCAAAGGCTGCTCAGCAGCACCTGGGGAAGTGCTCAGATGGTAATAAGATTAATAATGTCTCCTATAGTGGAAGAGTTCATCTGCCAGTTGTCTTCCAGTGTGACATGCAGATGAAAGAGAAAAAAATGGAAGCGTTTGCTAGGACAATCTGTAGAAGACATAAGCCTCTCACAGATTGCCACTCATCATTGGATTCAAATAAATAATTTATATAATTCATTATATGAATTATTATATTATTATATTATATCCAATATAATTCATTAGAAGACGTGAGATTTTGTAGTCGTATATTATCACATGTTAATTTACCACAAGTAGAGCTTGAAGGGCCACCTATGAGAAATGCTGTATCTTCTCCCATTTGCAGCTCTATTTGCAGCTTTTAAACTTTTGGAATGTGTTTTAACAATATCTCTTATATGATGTTTCTCCCCACCAAATCAAATTGCTGACAGTCTCAGAGCTCCTCTGGCATTAGTGCTATGCAAGATTATCTTTGTGACCATAACCCTGGGTAATGCCTACACTGGAAGTAAATTCTTGATACTTAACTCTAGTGTCATTCAGAAAGTGGTACAGTTGCCAAAGACCTTGAGACATGAAAGGAAAACACTATGCTATCTTTTCATTATGAAGTTCAGACATTCTGCCTAGAGATCTCTCTGACAATTTCTCTTTTCAATAGATAGTGCTTATAAAAAAAAAAAAAAGCCCCTAAGCATTTAAAGTGCTTTCAAAATTTAATGACACAGAGTTTAACATGGGAAAAAAAATAAAATCTTTTGTAATAAACTCAATATTTTCTGGTTTACATTACCTATAAATTTTCAAAGCTAAACAGAGAGATTACATGACCATGTCCATGGGTAAAACCTACCTTTAGTTACAGCATATTATATAAAGCCCTGTCTACTTCTGGGTGCTCTGTTCTGGGTTAGGATTTTGTTTCTGAAACTGGATTATATTGGCAGACAGTCTTAACCTCATTGATGAAGTAAGTAATCAGCTGTCAGAGGAAGGAAGGAAGACTGAATTACTACAGCACCGCTGTCAAGGCAAGGACTGTAACAATAATAATGTTTGTTTTTTCTTAAATTTTAAAACAACATGATCAATTCAGATAATGCACCGAAATCTCCAGCTTTGTACTGCAGTGAGAAATAAAGAGAATTTGAGAGTTTTGAACTATCCTTCCAATACAGCAAGGAGCTGCTCATAAGCATCGAGATGGACCTACCGCAGTACCTGGTGTGGGATATCCACGCAGCCCCACCAATGAGGTGCAGCTTTGCTTCCAAAATCTCTGCAGCCTGGGGAGTAGAAAGGGAATGGTATGGCCCTAGGGTGGCAGGAGTGACCTACTGACATTAATAAAAACAAAGAGATGCTTAGCCCTCTGCTTGGAGGGAGAAGGACAGGGATGTCAGTTTTCAGTTCAGGTTCATTTTGAGACTTACTTGCTCTGAGTTTGTTTAACTGTCCCTCTTAGTAAAATGTCAGGAGAGTGCAGCCTTGAAATGGAAAGAAAGAAACAAAAGAATATGGAAAGAAAACTTTGTTTCTCTTCACAAAAGCTTTTTAGGGCTGCTTCATGCGGTAGAACCACCAAACCACCTATAAGAACCAAATCTCCAATCTGGGGTTTAAATTCAGCTTCAGAAATAGCCACTCCTTCTTGGAGACTCCCAGAGAGGATGATGTTACTCCAGAGCTGCTGGAGTAACGACAGAGTGCCAGGATGCCCTGATCATAAATTGATGAAATAAATTCAAAGAGGCAAAAGAAAAAGAAAAGTTACCTATCAGCAAGCAGTAAGTGAAATGGCACAAGATCTTGTTGGTCTTTGGACTAATCCTAACAACTGTAATGGATTTATTCCATGGAAGCCATTTCATGAAGTCGTAACAGTCAAGGCATAAATGCAGATCTAAAGAAAAACTTGGTAGGACAGAAAATAGTATCTGAAGGGACATTTAAAATATTCAATTTACAAACAAACTCTGGGGGCTCTGACACATCTCTCTCAGAGGATGCGTAGACATATCCTATACCCTGGCCCATGGGTTTCAATGATTTTATTGCTTGTTGACCAGCTGAGGTGCTGCAGTTAACCCTCGATACCAAAACTGTGCAGTTCCTATGAAAATCAGGTGATTTATCTTGGTGCTTACCAGTTGAGGGCTCCTGCAGACCTGACGCCAAGCTCTGAAACAGAGTATGTGGGTAGGTACCTGTAAACCATCCAGTGAACATGCTACAAAAGCAATTGGGAATTTTGCTACTGAGAGCACAAATTATGTCCAGTGTCTCATACAGACAATGATGTCTGATGCAATAGAGACTTTTGAATCCCTACATAAAACGCTTTTCATAAAGCGTTTGATTCTCCTTCTTGCAAAGTCCGTAGCAACTCTGAAGTGTAAGCAAGCCACATAAAATCCCCATTGATCCCTTCAATTCTTTTTTAAGCATCTTTAAATCCAAGGTGGGTTGTTTTTTTCTTTTTTTTTCCCCTTCTGTACATCTTACTTTTTATAGTTAGAAGTAATTTTAAAGCAAAAAAGAACATAAACAATATACACTGACTCTTGACACTCCATTGCTTTTTTAAACTAGAATAATACAAATTTGCAAATGAACAAAAGAGTGGGAGGAAGATATCTGATTTACAATGTTTTTGAGATAAAGAACACCATAAAAAAAGATCAATGTGAATAATAAAGCATTGTTAACTGAGTCATGACATTTCTATTCTCAGTGAAGATTTGAACAGTAGAGCTCTGCAAATGAGCACCTTGTGCCACTTTCAAAGTGGGAGGAAGACATATAATTATAATTTTTAAAGTGAAGAGATTTTTTTTTTTAAACCTCTGTGAAAAAGTTTATTGAAAAACATATCGACATATCAATATGACATAAATTACTTTAATTTTGTTAAACTAGGAGGGGGAAAACCTCTTTTTAAAGACTGGATGCAGCAAGCATTCCTTGAAAAGAATTTTCTTTATTAAGAACTCTTCTGCTAAGATGAAACAGCACTGGATGTCAGCACTACTGTATATTTATTCTGTAACTCTTCCAACAGCTGAGATCTATAAAAGAAACATATTTTCAAAACAGTTTTAACCTCCATTGTCTTGATCAATCGTATTAACATTTTTCATGTCACCTATTGAAATCCCTTAAAGGAACCTTTTCTGCAGTCAAAATTAATGCAGTCATTTTCTTAAGCAGCCTACAGAAAGTAGAAAGGACTTAGTGTTGTGCATTTTGTTTAACATACCGTTTTCTGCCATTTTGCTTATTTGTGTGATGAGAGCAAAACTTTGTATTTTTGCTATCAAATCTGCAGAGAAAAGAGATTTTGAGAGAGAAGAAAACTAACCTTGCTCTTGCTATGTGTGCAATTTAAATCCACAGTGAAAATACAGCATCGATCAGATTACTCCAATTGAGTCATTTAGTGCTTTGGCATTCCTGAAGTTAGGGCCCAGCTGTGAAATCATAGTTGTGGCCAAACTTTGCTCTTAGGTGAGTGCACATGGCTCCCATTTTCTTCAAAGGGAATGACACACATGGCCAATATTTAACTTTCACCTCTTCCATTCTTTAGCTAGCAAAGCCAGAACCAATGGACTATATGCAGGCAATTTAATAGAATTAAGAATATAATGAAGATTTTCCAGGACTTACTAGTGATTTGGGCTATATAATTCAATACACCTCAAAGTGCAGATGCTCAGCATATTCTGAAAATCAGGCCATCTCAAATGTCTTACTTTAAGCAGGTAAAATTGTAAATCACTTGGCCTATTTTGGCCATGGATCCTAAGAAATGCTTCTTCAGATTCCTAAGCTCTAATTTCTGTACTGGCAGGGATGTCTGGGAGACTTATCACTTCCCAACCCTTTTTGGTTGTGGAGTTTACACACATTTCTCCCTTGCCATTACCATTATGGGACTCGAACGCAGTGCAGATGCCCTTGAGAAAATCTAGGTTCTGGTTCTGCAGATCCCCTGGGATGGACTGGGCTGCTGGGATGGCCCACCAGCCTATGAGGTGTAAGTGCCACAGAGAGAAAAGAAGATGCATCCCAAAATCTAGCTGCCCCATGGTGTATGCAGATCTTCATTTCAACTCAAGGTCAAGTGGGAAACGTTCCTGACATCCTTGCTGACTCTTCTCTCCGCTTTCCCTCAATTCCATCTGTTCCTCACCCATCTCCTTCATTCCGCACTCGCCTCCCTCTTCTTCCTGTGTCCATCTGTTCCCTTCTTCCTCAACACACGTTGGGGAAGGGAAGTAAATTCAGTCACTCACTGAACAGATTTCAAGATGAACCCCCTCCCTTACCATTTCTAACTTCATTCATCATGGTAAAAATTATAATGAATAGAAATGTTGAAGGTGAAAATTTATTAGGGATTGTGTTGCTTTCTTACATCAAAAGCAGTTAAAGCTGCATATAAACATTGGCTTCCTTCACTTTTCTTAATATATGGTATAATTAGTGAGAAATATTAGCGGAAGTGCTTGCTGTGTAGTCCATCAACACATGCCTGTCGGAGTTTAGGATCTGGTCCAAAACGTTTTGCCAGTCCCATGATAGATTTACAATAAGTCTATAGAAGGCTTTGCAGTCAGCTGGGTTGCTAATTCATGAAGTTAAAACGGATGCAATGAGGTCAAAAACTCACTATTGGTAAAATACCCCCTCCTGGGATTGCACCATTAGCTTTGTTACTGCAACAACGAAACGAAGTAAACCCAAAGCTCCTGTGAATTCCCAGCCCGTCATCATAGATCAGAAGAGAAGCACTTGCACAAGTTTGTGATGTCATATGAAGCCCAATATGTATTTATAGCCTTGTGTACTATTTCCTGTTTACTTATGACAAAAATAAACACTCTAAATCCCCTTATGCCTGAGCTCAGCAAAATGTAATGGACATATAACTCTGAAAGCAGCCATGATATATTTGTCTAGAGCAGCTTGCTTCAGGTCAGCTGTGACGCCCACTCTCCCCTTGGCCTCTCATACGGCGATGAGAGCAGTTCCCATGGAGTTTTCTCCATCTGCTGCACTCACTGTAAGGACAGTCCTGTTTGCCCCCAACATGACAACTCCTGGAGTCAATGACTGTCACTTTGTGGTTGGAGGTGATACGTGTGCCAAACTACACTTATTGAAAGTGTCTCTTTCTAATGTTGTTTTGTTCTTACACCAAGACAGTTGCACCAGCTCCCTGCCTCTCCCGGTGCTCCTCGGGGTGACGCTGAGCAGTGAGGACCAGCCAGGTAAGATGCTGGCCCTGTGCATGTGCCACAACATGTAGAGACACCCTTGGCATCTCTTCCCATTGCTGCTGGCAGACAAATCATGTCCTCTAGACTGGCAAGCAAAAGTTAAGATTTTTCCTTTTTTTACTTTTTAAGGGTTTGAAACGTGACCATCGACACCTGGGATTTGTGTTTCATTTTACTCTGAGTCTTTTCAAATCAAGTGAGTTAAGTTCAGGCCTTTATATATACAAGTTATCATCCATCAGGTCTAATGTAGCTCTGCCTGCTGCTTCTCAGGACTGAACAAACATGGCACACAGTTCTATATTAAGTAGACAAGTAGTGATAGTGGTGCATGGGATAACAAATGGCAGGGAGATCAGCCAGGCATTCCTTTGGTCCTTCCCTTATACTGATACACAAAGATGCCTCATGGGGAACTTAAAAAGTTACACAATCTAAACTGCTAGAGTTTTCCACATAGTTCACCATTAACCCTTGAGGCTCTTTGCCACAGGGTTATGAGGCAAAGAGCCACTGCCAGGATGGATTGGGAATAAATGCCAACAGCAAGTAGGGACACAGGTTCCTATATCCTTTCCTTGTAAGATGTGTATTAGTCCTATATAAAGTGATAGACCAGTTCTCCTTTCCTTTCAGTGTTAGCTCCTCATAATCAGTTGCTTCAAACTGCTCTTTGGCATTACCCATACTGCAGCATTCTCCATCCAGCATAACTTATTTCCCCTGTCCCTTGCCAAAAACAGACTTAGAGCCCTTATGTGCCACTGTATAAAAGCTAATTTCAAAAGCATGCTAGGAAACTCCAGCATCCTATTTTCCAGAGCTGTAAGACCCTGGTTTGTGCCTAAGCCAAAGAAGAAAAAGAAGTGTCAGGGGATTTGCAAATGCCAGTCTTGGTATCACTGCTCCTCACCATTAACCAGAAGGATCTAGGGCTAGCATCAGTGGCAAGTCAGTGATTTGCTCTGTGCTTTCATGATTTTAGACACTGTAGTCAGTTGTCTGAATCAGTCAACTTTAAAAAAAAAAAAAACCAACATTTCCTGCGAGTATTGAGACTATCTCTAACACAAATATGGGTGAGTGATCCCGGTCTTTTACTGCAACAGCCAAGGCAAACCTCATCTTCCCCATATGAGAAAGAAAGTTGCTACTTGATACTATTTAAAAACGGCACATTGTGGGGGTTTACCTCTAGCTGCCTCTGCCTAACAGTCTAACACTGAATAATCTGAGCTTTCCTCATCATGACACACTTACTTTTCCCTCTTAATGCACTTTAGTGTATGACTTCTACACATTAAAAACACAGACATTTGTGGAAATCTGGAGCTAAACATAGGCTCTTAAGAGGCAGCAACAAAGTTTTACCCTCTGACCAGTTTTAATTGTAATTTAATTCTTTTTTACATTCTTTTTTACATTCTTTTTTAGCAGTAACCATAAATAACATCAGTTATACATAATATATATTTAAAGCCTATCTGGCTCCATTGATGTTGATGAACACTCAACCTACTACTGTTCCATGTAGCAACAAACTATAAAATAACAAATAAAAAGTGGTAACCACTTCTTTTTTTTTTTTTAAGGCTAATCTAGCACAATTTTTATTTCTTTAGACATTTTGTGCAAACATTAAATTGATAGAAGACATAATGTAGATGCACCCATAGCTGAACTGAAGGTAATTGCACAAAAATGAAATGGAGACCTATAATTGTACACTGCTTTAGCCTCTATCGTGCTGTTCTCTGGAAGCAAGGATCTCGCTTGTCATAGCAAGTTGTTGCTTGTTACAGTTGATTGCATGAAGACTTGAACTAGCTGTACAAGACAAGTATAACATTACTTAAAGGGAGCTTTTCAAACTAAGAGTCTGACACTAAAATGTACTGTATTTTCAAAGATGTAGTATGCTTTAACAAACAGAAGAGTCCTTGAATGACAGCTTTTGTTACCCTTTTGTTTGATGGTGCTGTATTGAAAAAATCAGGTTATGTCTATGCCTTTCTATTTCTGGTTTTGATTTCTCTTGAACAGCACTTCAAGAATAAAAATTGACTCGAAGCATGAATAGTAGAAGTCGGTGGATACAGTAAATGTTAGGCTGGCATTTACTGATTACTTCCGTCTGAGTTTCTTTCAGTCTCATTTGTTGAATGCTTAAATGCATTCTGTGGGCCATGGCATTGTTGTAGAAATGGGGAACTCAGCAGATATGTTATGATTTAGAATACATCTGGTTTAGACTTTTGAATCAATTTTGAAAGTGTAAAATGATAAAAATTGTCATTCTAGCCCTAGGCCTTTCAATCTGAGCCATGTATATTCAACTGCTCAGACTGTGTGTAGTTTTCAGCCTGGACAAACTTGATCAATTTGTAAGTTTGCTACCTGTATAACAGGTGGAGTATGTGTCTTTTGGACTCACAAATTAATTATTACCCAATAAATCCAATGCATGAGCAGGACATTGCTATCCAGAGGAGACTCTGAATCTCCTGCCCTTCCCAAAGCTCACTTGTGTCTTTCCTTCATCATAATGCTCATAAAACTGACACTCTGGGCTTCTGCTGTCTGGCTGCTTCCCTCCACTTCTCTCTATCCCACTGTCTTCATCCTGCCTAAAGCCAAGTCGTGAACTCTCCAGGACAGGGAAAATACATACTTCCTTTGTAGTAGATTTTGACATTATTACAAGTTCAAAGTCAGGCCAAAACTTTTGGCAACACACATTTTTTAAAGCAGTGGTTTGAAGTTAAAATGAAAGTGATGGCTTGGTATTTCTTCTTATCTGCTCTCAAGGTCTTAGTCTACTAACCTCTACTCATCTTTTCTGTTTATACATATTTCACCATAAAGAGATGATCTAAATCATCATTAAATCTAACTATAGGTACAAATTTAAATGAATTGCTCATTCATTATGTAAGTAAATAGTAAGTAAATAGAATTATGAAAGTCATAGAGGAATTAGCTTGGGAGAGACTTCTACAAATCATCTTGCCTGGCCATTGCCTCAGTGCAGGACTATCTCTGCAGTAAGAGCAGGTTGCTATGTCCATGCTCAGCTGAGATCTTCCCACTTCCCCAGGCTCACCAGGGGCTAACCTGGTGCTTTACATCTCCCATGATGAAGCATATGTTCCCATATTCAACCCCAATTGCCCTTGCTGCAGCTTTTGACAGTGGCCTCTTGTCTTTTTACCTCTGTGCACTGCTGGGACAGAGACTGCTTATGAAGTGGAAGACATCATCCAGCACCATTCTTTGTCTTCTCCAGGGCAACCAAGCCTATCTCACTTAGTCTCTCCTCATGCATCAGATTCTTCAGAGCTCTCACCACCTTGGTAGCCTTCACTGGATTTGCTCCAGATACTAAACTGAAATCTTTGCTTCCCCCCTCTTTAAGCCTGATGGTCCCAGTGGTTTCACCTACCTTGCAATCTACCCATCCCATCCACTTTTCCTCCTTTTAGTTGCAAGGATGTTATGGGACACAACTGCAGTCTCATCAAGGTTTCCCTCTTCATCAACCTTTTCTTGGCTTTTGTTTAATATATGTCAGCGGTCAAAGGTACCTGAAAAATAAGAGATATGCAAGGTCTCTCTTCTGGGCTCCTTGCAACAGAGTCCAGACTAACTGCTTTAAAGCACTTAATGTTACTCTCAGAAACTAATGTTTGTAAAATTGAGGTGTTTGTTGAAATTGATTTTCTGTATATAGCTCAAGAGTAAGCATATCATCAGATTTAAGTAAGATAAAAAGTGAGACTCTGCTTGATGTGAGGTGTAAGAGTTAATCAGTTGCAGATAAGAATTGATGAGGTTTTATCATCCCAGCCATGGAGAGAATGACTGTGTTTCTTGGCCTCTTGATCACTTTGCAGAATAAGTGAAACTAAATATCAATCCATGTTTATCTGTGCCTGAGTTGTTCTTCAAGAAAAACTGAGCTCAGAACTCTTCTTAACTGTTCCCCTAGCTGGGGCTAAAAATTAAGCTCTCTCTCTGGTTCCTGAGCTGCCATTCTGGCATGCTGACAGCACGTGAAGTATCCCATCTTCTAGGTGACTTCCAGGCCAAAAACACAAGTGTGAATGAAGTTATGAAATAATGAATGTGGATGTAAAAACAAAGACCATCTGGCTTTCTTTACAAGAAGATTATGAGCCACGATGAGCTGGTACATCTGCATCTAGGTACCACCAACACACATTGTTGGCTGTAAATTTAGGGAAAAAGAGCCGCTATTGAAAAAAACCAGCAAGATGATTGTTTTACCTTCTTTTACATCACAAACTGTAGTTAGGATATCACACTCAAAATAGATGTCTATTGAGGCAATAGTTCTGTTCTTTCTCCTAACCAGATCCCACCCAGTGGAAGAGAATTATTTCTTAGCCTCTGAGGCCACTGGATTTAAGAAAAATCTTTAGATTGAAAGTTCACAAATACTTACACTATGAATAAACTTTGCTTTGCATAAAGAGACTGAAATCATTAGCTAAGTTAGGCCTCAAAAGTAAACAACTGTAGGCTTGGAAATCCTGCATATGTTATTCTTTCAGATCTCTGTTTTACTATCTCAAACACGGCTTTTCTTTTTTTTTTTTCCCTAATCCCACCAGATAACCAGCTTACAAATGAAAAACATACAGATGAAAAGCCTATGAAAGGTATTGTTATGAGTTCCGTGGCAAAATTCAGCATCACAGACGCTTCATCAAAGGGCACCAAAAATGAGAAGAAATTGTCAGATCCAAGCACATCATCCATTGCTTCCCTGGAGAAATGCAGAGAATTCACTTACATTGAAGATGACGCATCAGTACATCAGAGAGACAGTGACGGTATGTTTTATAAAACAGATCACATTCAAGCTGATTTCTAAATAATGCCCATTGCAAGTGCACTATGTGTATCTAACTTGAAATAAAAGCTTACATGCTGAACAGGAGGTTCAAGAACACAGCCAAAAGCAGCATTAAGTTGCCCTGCGGATATTTTTATGATAGATGAGAGTGTAGAAGATGATCATAAACTGCCTGTGATATTAAAGGCATAGAAGAGGAGCTTAGAGCCTATTGTACGACAGAGCTCTTGTACTTTTGCAATGAGTATTTTCACAGAGGTACTAGAGTTGGTACCAGATAAAGAGAGCATCTCACATGGACACATTTCTCCCCAGCAGCAGAGGCTATTGCCTTTTGCCACTTCTTTTGCAGCTGCTGTGGCTGCTGAACAGATGCTTTGTTTGGTGCTCAGCATATTACTTCTGTAGACTTGTATATGCAGTTCTTGTATGGAACATGGTGTCCAAATCTGCCATTCTACTGACCCATCACCAAATCCTCCCTCTGCTGACTACAAAGCTAAGGGCATGATGAGTAGCTGTGTTCGCACTCTGCCCTATTTCTGCAGAAAACTGTCTCTGGTGACCAGGCCAGAAGGATAAACATGGATAGGATTTCTGGTTAGTTCAGTATACTTTGAAAAAACATGCTGGAAATCAAACTGCTATGAAAAGTAGTTCCAAACCAAAACTGAAGCAGAAATACATTCTCACAAATGGACATTGCTAAAACCTAACTTGCTCTGGGGCTGATAATGACAACTCCTTTTCTGGAAAGGAGCTAATCCTTTTAATTGTGTAAAAGCACAAGTTAAAGCCGAGTACCTGCATTATTTTTTGTAAGAGTTTCAGAGGCAAAACCAAGAGTTAAGGAATACAACGGGCTGTGAACACTCATTACAGACCGAGGGATGACTTCTCCTAATCTAAAAAGTGTAACACACCTGGTTCTAGAGCAATTATGCAGAGAACCAGCTACTCCTGGTTATTCCTGTGGGTATGAAAGAAAGGGCTTCTGTGAAACGTTTTTGAAGTTTCTTATGTGTGCCTTAATAATGCAATTATGACTTAGTATGTTATATCCAACGTATTCAAGATCTATCATATATATCATTTAACAGTTCCTAAATTAAGAATTTCTAAATACAGATCAACAAAA
Source organism: Urocolius indicus (assembly GCA_013401255.1). NCBI lineage: Eukaryota > Metazoa > Chordata > Aves > Coliiformes > Coliidae > Urocolius > Urocolius indicus. The sequence goes on from WBNH01007126.1 coordinate 494,757, forward strand.
TAAACCACCATACTGTCTGGGAACCATTGCCATCTCTATTTTATCACTGGTCCTGTAATAAAAGGGATGTCTCTGATCTGTCTATTAGAATACATTTTAATTTCAATGAAGGATCTGAAAGATTTGTTTCATTTAGGGGACTTGTCCTCTAGTCCAAACAGTCACTGTTTTCTGAGTTTGATGACTATCTGATCAGGCCCCTCAACCATTACTGGCACACAGGTATGTACCATGTGATGTAAATAACAGATTTCATACTCCTTAAAAAAGCTAAAAGTGAAGGAAATTAACAAAAAACCCAATCTGTGCTCAATTAATAATGTTAAGGGCTGGATGGAAGCCAAGAAAGCCAAAGGAAGCCAGATTTGTGGTTGTCACTGCATACTCCGCTCACTCTACTCTGACAAGTTACTGCTTATTCCACACACACGAGGCCAAATCCTGCTCACTGGTGCATGGAGAGCATCTGAAGGCAGAGCAATAGCTGAAGATCTCAACGATTATTCTGCTCATAGAGGAGCAGACACAAAGCTCACAGGTCTCACCAAGGGTGACCATTGTGGTTTCAGCAAGTTTTGGGCCAGGTTTGTTCAGAGTATCTGCATGAGCAGAGGGTGATCTGGCAGACACCAAACAAGAGCAGGGAAAGTAAGAGATGAGGCAGGCTAGCAAAATTATTACAAGTTCTTCTTTTGTGCTAATTAATCTACAAATGTAGAGAATGAGAGCTGGGGTCGTTGTTCTCACTGAGATAAATGCAGTAATGCTGTTTGGCAAACAGCAGGAAAAACAGGAAAAAACAGGAGATTGCATCTTCTTTTATGCAGTTTGTGGCTAATTTATTTTCAAATACAGAAATGAAAGCATAGAGATGGATGTTTAATTGCTAATATCAATTATTTATATACATTCCTCCACTTAAAACGGGACAAAAAAAGCCTCACACATGCAGATTTTTTGAAACGCTTTACACCCATTATCACAGTTCATGGTGTGTGCTCTGATGGGAATTTAAAAGCATCTTTACTGCACATCACAGACTCTGTGCTGAAACATTACTTTATTATAAAATCTTGTGCTTCTTCTGTGCTCTTTCCTAGATGAAGCCCTAAGAATCATATCTATTCTCTCCAGATTACATAAGCACCATTGTGGTTAACACATTCGGCAAAAAAAAAAAGCTGTTATTAGAAAAGAGATCTTTGGAGAGAAAAAAAAAAAAAAACAAAGAAAGACCTTTAATTGATATATAATTTTGAATTTCATCTCTCACTTCTACATACAGGAAGGAAATTTCTTAAACATAAGATATCTAAAAAGAATAGTCTTAATTATACCAAGGACTACTGGGTAAAGTGATTACATTTTCTACAGTGTAAATTTCATACAATTAAATGCAGCGGTGTCACCTTATAAAATGTTTCAATTTTATCATTATTTCAGTTCATTTGGCTAGAAAAAAAAACCGCGTAAGCATGAATTTACTAAGTATCATCGAAATCTAGTCATTCTTATTCTACAGAACTGTCTTAGAAGTTAGTTGTGCTTGTCTGAACTTAAATAGATCTTGACGTATTTAAAGAAGGATCAAAATTGATAACACTGGTGATGATATGCTCCTTAGAAAGAAGTTCAGTCACATGCTATTTATTCTTGCTGCCTGCTTTAACTGCTTTTGGGGTTTTTTTTCTTTTTATAAAGAAGCTGGAATGATTTTTTTTAATGTTGTTTTTCATCAAGAAAGCTTTCTTGAAAAGAAAAAAAAAAACACCAAAAAAGAAAAGCATCATTCTGAAACCTTCCTGGCAGTGAACTTTATGTTACGTGAGACACAAAATGCCACAACAGAACCAATGCAGTTGAATGAGTTCACAGTTAGTCATCCTAGGGCAAGAAATGTGGTTATAACCATATGCTTTCCTGAAAGAACCAATGAAAAGGCATTCATATTGTTGAAGGCAGTTTTCCTTTCCAAAAACAAGGGGGGGAAGAAAAATTGAAAGGTCTGGATCTTTGCACTCCAACTGGATTCACACAGTCAGAATCTCACACCTGCTCCGAGCCCTGCTGCACCCGGAGGCAGCCTCCCCAGATGCTGTCATTTGAACGGTGGGAACTTAATTAGTTGATTTCTGAAGGGAATAAATATAACACAAAGTTTTTGTCATGGTGACCAAGTTTTCAGGAATATTCCCTGGCTCCAGTCACACATCCTAGCTGATATTATAGTTCCAAAGTTTTGTCTCCTTTCAAAAATCAACAAATCTGTGAAGCAAAAGGTGAGGAACCTGTTTCAGTGGGCAAGTGGAAGGACCCTGGGATGAGAATCAATCAGCATGTTGTTTTCTGTAAATGCAGTTCTCCACACTTGCTTTTCCTCCCTGACTTTGGTTAGACAATCCACCATTTTTACTGAAACAGATTAACTTCCAAAATCTAACTCAAAGCAGAAGATGAATCTCTACTCTTTTTTTCCCTCACATGTGTGGACTCGGCCTCATTCGTAAGATCACCTCTGCTTTTATCCAGAGGCCATACCAGATTGATGAGCCACGGACGCACTGTGCACCCAGACTGGTCATGTAGAAAAGCCAGAATTATACCTGGAGCATCTGAGGGCCTGATCTACTTTCCACAATAGCTTTGGGTTTTTGTGCACTGACTTCCAGCAAGGATTGAATCAGACCTTAACACTTACAGCCCAGTCACTAAGAATGATTCTGTTCTGTACTCTTCATATACAGACAAAAATGCTCCTGAAAGGTTTTTTTTGGTATTTTATTGTTTTGGGGTTGTTGTGTTTTTTTCCTTCATAGCAATAGCAGGAGCAGTCTGATGACTTTTATCTTACAGCTGCAAACTGCTGTGAAAAAGAAAATAAACTCCAGTGTCACATGCATTGGTCAGGTAGCACATGTGGCATTACAAAGCAGCAGCACTTCCAAACTCCTGCAAGGCTGCAAACTCCTCAGCAGAGCATCCCTGCTATGTGAGGTTCACTTTTGTACTGAAATTCATAGCCCAGATACTCTAAGAGTATAGAATCATAGAAGTATGTAGGTTGGAAAAGACCTTTAAGATCATAAAGTCTTAACATAAAGCTGGATCAGAGTTTTTGTACCTCTGAACTTCACTGACACAGAATATTTTTGTTCAAATGATTTTCATGCCTCTGTTGTTTTTTCAGAATAAAAAACATAGAAAATAAATCCTTACATTTGCCTTTGTGGAAACAGCAATCAGCAATGTATTTTTAGCCTTCTCTGTGTGTTATCTCACATACTGCTGCTGTATAGTCATACTAGCCTGAACCCGGGTGACTGAGCGCACCATTTTGCTTATGTCTCACTGCTTTTCCTTTTTCTTAGATGAATGTGCAACACTTATCCTGGCCTGCTTGTTCTGCCAATTTTGGGACTTTCTTATAATGCTGCCCGATACCTGTGAACATTGGCTGACAGATACCTGTTGTCCATCCAATAGATATTACCAGACCTCCAATGAAGACCATGCCAACAACGACTGCAACTGTGACTGTGACATTGATTGCAGCCTTTTTGAGTCCTGCCACGAGACTGGTGAATGCCTGGAACTTGCCATGGAGATTTCTGAAGTCTGCTATCGCTAAAAGGAAAATGAGTGACAAAATTCCTCAAAACTGCCTAAAAGCGAACTGACAGAGTACACAGAAGTTTGGTTGGTTGGGGTTTTTTTTAAAGATAACAATAATAACCAGAGTGTTTGCCAACCAGGACTATGTGCATCATGCTGCTCCCATCCTGGAGGTCTGTACCATTCCAGCTGTATGATTTCACAAACTGCTGAAACCAATAAAGGGCAAAAAAGGGTCTTCTCCTTTGCCATAGACAACAACAGAATTCCTAAGTGCCAAGAGTGCTCGATGCTTTACCCACTGTCAATTCAAGGCTTTTATAAACCTCTAATTGCTTTAAACATGGATTTCTCTATTCATAAACACAGGATAAATTAGATTATTTTAGGACTGATATTTATTAGTTCACCTTCCTAATGGATTCATACCTAAACATGTATTACACATTGTTGGCTATTATTAATAATGTATGATAGAGCATCATTTTATAATTAAAAATTTATTTATTCAATCTCTTAAAACACACTTATATGCTCAGTTTAGGTAGAAAAGAAAATTAAATGAATTAGAAACCATGCTAGCTGTAATTACAGCAAATGTCTCTAAAAACCTCCAGTGAATTTTGTAGAGGAAGCGTTTTAACATGGCAGTGCAGTTCTACAGTGTATTAATGTGTGCACCTATGGTTATGTAATAACAGGTTATGCCTATTGTTCATTAGTTATAGGGAAGGGCTCCTTAAGTGTAATTAGCCTAAATGGGAATTGACTGCACACTTCCAGAAGAGAATTACCCCGTGGATAGCCACTAATTCCTTTGCCTGGTTTTCATTTGTAAGATTTCTTGCAAGCAGCAGAATATTGCCACCTATTCTGGTGGAAACAGACACCTCCACCTGTGCACAAAGGATTACAAAATGACAGTATCTATCCTGGTTGTGCTTTCAGACCCCCTCTATCTCTTTTCTGATGGCAGGTCTGATTAATAAAAAGGAAATACATATTGCACATTACACACATGACAACAAAAGCATGCAAATTCAGCTGCCTGAGAGGGTGCAGAATGCATGTATTAAGCACAGAGGAAAATATGGAGTTGCTTGCTCACATAGGTATTTATAGACTAACACCAAAGTGTTTGCTTTTTGTAGGCATTAAAACTTCTCCTCCAAATCCTACTGATCTCAGTGCAGAAGTGCCTGGGGAATCCCCAAAAAAGAGTCCTGGACAAGATGCTGGGATACTCAGCATTGCTGAAATCATTGAAGCCACTTGTTTAATGATTTGAGTTTCAAACCTGTAGTTCTGACCCACAAATATTTCATGGAAACAGAAACTGGTGTTAATTCCCTTTTTTTTCCTTCTCACTTGTGCAAAATTCATGTTTACAAAGTAAGTAGTAGACAGAAGTGCTAACAGCCTTGGTACTGGTATATTACAAAGTTCAGTGACCTAAGGGAAACAAACCTTTGAAACACAGCAAGCAGCCCAGCATACCTTGTTTCTGTGCTCCTTCCAGGACAACGCTAGGGGAGGACTTCTTATTTTCACTACAACATCACATTGTGAATTGTAGCCACCTGAAGGAACAAAGTCATTAGTCCTTATTGCTACATCTGCTTCAGCTTGCTGCTGGGTCTTGACCCAACCACAAAAAGCACTATCTCCATCCTGGAGGCATGGGGTTTGTACACCCTGGGCTGGGCAATGCTGAGTTTTAATGCACTAGTTTGGAATCTGTCATAGATTTTTGATGTTACATCTCCCTATAATGAGCCTCGCAACTAAACTCTCAATGCAACATATCAGGCCAGAGGCTTGGATCTTTCTACCAAAGACTGTCCTCAAAAAAGTGGCCAGTGGGCATGTACAAATAAAAACTGACTCAAGGCATTTAAGAGTCAGACTTGTACCACAGACTATTTCCTAGCGACATACCAAGAGAAGTGCACGTTGGTAGTCCTTGTTCTTGATGCTGCCATCCAAAAGGGGAAATTTCATGTGCAATGGTTTGAAGGAGCCCAAGAGAGGAAACCAGAGGATCACATACCCCAGAATGCTGCCAGTAATGGACCTGGAATTGCGGAACTTGTCTTGCAAGCCAAGATGTCATGTGTCAGCTCTGAGTCTGCAAGGTAATCACAGTGGAATCGCTCATGGCAAGTGAGTTCTCTATTCATCAGCTGAATTAAGGACTACTGACACAATTTTTTTTTTCAGCTCTTTTCCTATGAGTCATTATTCAAAATAGCTTTTTTTCATGTTGTAATCCACATGTTGGCAAACTGAAGTCATGTCTACTACAGGCCATGGCTAACGTCAGAGACAGAATTACAATGGTCACTGCCATAGGCCTGGCTAGACAGGATGACTAGACAATAAGAATTGAATCACATTGTGGGATATATTGAGAGCTGCTGTTGTGGTGAATGGTGGTGTTTTAAATAATGCAGTAATATCTCCTTGCCTGAAGTGTACAATGGCACGTTGCTCTGTTTCCTGTTTTAGGAAGCAGATTTTTAGAGGCCTTCTGTATGAGGCCAATGAAACCTTGGAAATGTGCTATTTCACACAACGCAGCAGAAGCAGCAGATTATGATGACTTTGTTTTCTGTCATAAAATTGTTAATTACAACATTGTAATTTCATGACACACAGAACTCTTTAATGCATTGTGACCAGAGTAAGTCAGTCAGACTTTTCCATCAACTCTTCTAGAAACTGGGTTTCCTCTTTGGAGAGCCATCCTATTCCTACACTAAACTGACTTCCTAGGCTAGACAAATATCCAGTTATCAGGTTTGAACCTGGGCAGACATTCCAGTGAAACAGAAATCTCTGGAACAATTCAAGTCTATTTCTGTATTTTTTTTATTTACTGGGAAGGAAGGTCTGAGAGCTTGAGTAGGAGGCGTTTGGGTGGATGGCTGTTCTGAACATGTTGGACTCAGCTATGCTCCCGGAGAGATGTCAGTTCTGCAGTGTGTGAAACCAACTCCTCAGAAAAACAAATAGAAGTTACCATTTCACAAATGGGAACATCGCTCTGACACGACGCCTCTCCTCAGCACCAGAAATGCGCTGACAGATTGGTTGGGGGAAGAGACAGACAGAGATAATAACGATGAGCTATATTGCTACCTTCTTCAAAAAGGGACCATGGAATGCTCTCTAAGGATCTCCTCATGGAAATGACCCAACAGCCTCATAATTGAGAGGAAAATGCCTTTCACCTCCTTTCACTGTCTTCTCAGGACACAATACAGGTTAGGATGTAAACTCTTCAGAGCAGAAATTGTCTTTTGTTAAATACTGTACTGCACACAGAGGACTGAACGTGAAAGGCCTCAGAGTGCTTTGAAAAGTTTAAAGACCCGTTATCTCAAAGGAAATGAAATTCTCTGAACGTGAGCCCTTCCATAATGTCGTTCTGGTGCCTTACCCTCCATGCCTTACCCTCTAGGAATCTCTTTAGGTATGGGACTAACAAAAATTAGCCCATGTACACTCCGAAATACAAGGATGGAGTATATTATCTCCTTTTACTTTCCTTGGCTTCCTGGAGCATTTTGATCCTTTGTAGTCTCTTTAGCTATCACAACCAGAATGACCAACATCTTCCAATATCAAGACAATGCACAACTCTGCCTTAACTCCAGTGCTGCTTAGAGATTCAGGCTGAGTGCTACAGCTGAGCTTTACAAGACTTTGGTTCTCAGGAAGAAAGCAAAGTACAAGAACAAGAAAGATGTTCACAATTGTATTTCTTTTATTATGCTTGTACAGTACCAAAAAAATCTTCAATGGTGTTGGACTAAGAACGTATGTTCTATTAAATTTTTCTTTAATTATATGAAATGGGTGGTTCCATTGCTTTAATTTTCATCTATGTCAAGCTATATTTTAGACCTCTTAAATGCAAGGTAACTTTCCTATTATGCAAGAAAATAAATTTACCAGATTGGGATTTCCAGGCACAGTTCCACTGTAATTCACAGTAACTGAGTATTAATCATGATTACTAATCTGTCATTCCTACAGTTTAAAAAATAAACAACCCTTCCCCCCCGAAAACAAAAAAGGTGGAGGGAATTATTGAGAAACTACAGTTTCTCTTAGCATACTTCATATAATTGCACAACAGAACAATTCAATGGAATTTATTACTCTGCTAGTAGATTTCCTTAACATTCCACATGAACAGGAATCGTTGCCATCTGATGCATGTTCCATGGCCTGTGCAAAATGAGATGGTGGGTGCAAGCCAATTCATAATGGATGTGTGCCCGTATCACAAAAAAACACAATTATAATTGGTACCCTTAGGAAAAATGCCAAGGTCTGAGCGTAAACAGAGCATTTTCTGTCCCAAGTGCTAACTCTTCTGTGGTCAGAGTTGAAGCAAAATAGAAAGAGCAGTACTGAACTGCATCTGCTGCCTCTGCAAAGGGCTTCACTCTCCTGAGGTAACAGTTGGCATTAGATTTCCCTGTAAAAAAAAAGGAGAAAATGCACTCTTAAGGGACAGTTATTGTGCCTCTTTCCCATGTACCCATTAAACTCACCATGGAGATTGCACAGGTATAAAATGAAACAGACGGTTGCTGTTACAGTATATAATTCATCCTCTCTCTAGGAGTATCAAGAAAATAAAATCTATTGTCAGTGTGTCAAAAAGTGGCTATTTATCAATTCCCATTTGAAATCTAAGAAATCTGCAAATCAGAAAATGCCAAAAGTCAGTGACTTCTCATCTTCTAGTGCTCTCCTGTGGCAAGCCACCATTCTCCTTGTATTGAAGAAAGACCACAGACTTCCAAAAGGCCAGTTCACAGGCCACCAGAGTATCTTGCTTTGAAAACAGAGATCTTGCTTAAAAAAACAAAGAAAACAAATATAGAAGATGTCTCCTGGACATTCTATTGATGGTCTGCCTGAGAAGAACAGCTTAAGTGACAAAATAATACTGGAAAAGTCTGCTTCCTTATTGCTTCCTTGCAACTGAAACAGTCGATCACATGCTCATGTCACAATATATTAAATGACCATGGTACAAAGCCAGAAAAAAACCCCACACCTTATACAAGCTCACAAGAAAATCACCATCAATATAATTAAAATGCAGACTCAATTTATATTGCCACATTTGTCATTATTTCTACAAAGTAAAAAATAATGCCAGAGAGCAGCGAAGAAAATATTATTAGATCAACTGTATCAAAAGCATGAGTGATTCCATTAGCAAGCACAGCTGAGAAAAGACAGGATTTAAATCAAATCTAAATATGATAAGATTATACAGCCAAAGTGATATGTCCATTTTAGAAAACATCCAGGGCAGCGGCCAAGGAAGCAAAACAAAAAGTAGAATTTTGGAGGTTTTTTTCTGTAAAATATGTGCCATCTTATGCAGCATTTAAAACCCTGATGGAAGCGTCCTGTTAGCTCCTCAGTTTCATAAAGTACTTGTTCTAGCTAAATAAGAAGTGTGCAGTTAATTTAAAGGGGCACACTTTGTTCATCTTTATTGCAGTCTATTTGCATCATTCAGCCCCTCAGAGAGTCAATGTGCCTTATTCGACACAGTCATCATACACACAAACTCTTCCACTCAGGAAAGAGCAAAGCTGCCCACAGAACCACAGCTTCTGCTCCCAAAAGCTTTTGGGGTATTGTACTGCTTCTTTGCTCCACATGGAGGGTGAAGCAAAATGAACCAAAGGTTGGTGTTAAATGGGACATTCAGTTGTTTGAAATAAAACGATGAGGTTTTCTAATCTATTCTCTTTTTGGAACAGGAGTACTCACCTTGCACTTCATGAGCCTGTTCAGCAAAACCATATCAGGAAAAATGTCTCTCTGAGAAGTACTTTTTTGGAGGGTAGAGTGTCCAAGAAAGTCTACTGTATGTATAGAGACAGGTAAAGGATTGAGAAACAAAAATAGAGTAGCACGGAGTAATGTAACAGATAGCAGCTGTTACTAGCTCGTGATCTCTGATTGCTCCCAGGAACAATTTTCTCCTGTCAGGGTAATGTTTGTGAGTTCTGCTGCACCAGAGGCAAATGAGCAGTGATATGGAAGCATCAGCAAGCCTTTGCCCCAGCTCCTGGTGATTTCTGCTTCCTCATGCACTGCCCACTCCTGTCCTCATATACATCCAGATGGTCTCTCTGAACTAAGTTTCATTTCTAAGGGATTTCAACATAGTTCAAAATCAGGAGTGGAGAAGGATGTGCATCAATATTCATCTGCTCAAATATGTAATCAAATATTAATCCATTTTCAAACCCTTGATTTTACTATGCATTTCAATTTTTCCTATAATCTATAACCCATACACGCCACAAAGTCATCATTGAGAGGGGAAGCTGGAAAAATCCAGCTACCTTTCCAAATGGAAATCAGAAGATATATTTTTAGCCACATTAAGCCAACTGCATGCAGCTCTGCACACTTATGTAATTCCAACATAAAAATAATCCATAATATTCCAGAGGAACAAATCCAGTTCTTAGTCATATAAATTTTCATATAAGTCCATCAAAACCCATTCCAAAAATGTCTCACTCTCTCTGAGCGCTAGAGTTGGAACAAAAGAGCGAGTCCTTTAAAGTGCCTTTGTAGCTTCCAGGGATGTTAAATCTAATTGCCCTTAGCATAGCACCAATCCACAAAGTTTAAGTCACGGAAAATGTATTTTACCTTTATACAATATATACTACACAAAGTTTATCGTGACACAGTAAAGTCAGATCTAACTTACTTTACAGAACTTTCTTACAGAAAGACATTAACCTTTGATGCTTCTATTTGACTAACCAGGACAGAAAAAATGTCTCTTCTCATTGCAGACATACAATGTAATAATAAGTTATATGACACAGTAAGGTATGGTATGATAAAACATCAATTTGTGCACTTGAACGTATGTGTGGATGTAGAAATCTGTGTTTATACTCACAGATATTTATAGCAATGCCTCTGTGTTCCATGAAGCATGAAAGGATGGAGAGTGGCCAAAGACTGTGACAAAAACTGTCTTAAAACGAAGCCAGAACCAACATTATTTGTTAATACCTTTAGAAGCTGTATAACTATCAGAGCGAAGGTTGAGCAGAAATTTTCCAGTGAAACAGTTGCTCATGGCAGAGTGATCATTTGCTAAAGCAGACCTTGCAGCATCACAGGCAAGGTAGTATTGGGAGCTGCTCATTTCCCTGGAGGCCTCCATGGGCTTTGGCAGCCCACAGAAAGAATGACCCAAGTGCTTGCCTGGGAGCCTGGGAAGTCCTTGAGATTCAGGTCAACCATCTGTTCCATTTTGTTAAAATATAAAATAAGAACTAGAACAGAAAACTTCTTTTCTTTTTTTTTCCCCCTAGAATGAGCTTCCTTTGACGATCTTTCTACATGAGTTATTTCATTTTCTAACATCTATCTGAACCAGTATTTTTCCCCATGCTCCAGAATCTCTGATGGAATAAAACCTCCTCTCTTTGCCTGTAATGGCTCTGTCATGACCGGTGTTTTATAGGCATGGGAGGAGACCATGTATGACCCAGAGTGCTCCTAATTTTAAAGACAAAAGAGGGAGAAGTATAAGACTGTACAGTCTGCAAACAGGAAAGCAGAACAAAGACACCAAGGGTGGATTTTTTTTCCTCCAAGAACTTTGTTTCTCAGCTAGAAATCTGATGTGAAGCAAGAGAGGCCAAGGGACAAGCCCTGTTTATAACATAGCCAAGGATCTTGTTCCCTCAGCTCAGTCTCCCGGTCCACTCCACACTCCTCTAGCTGCATCTACTCTATAAAGGCCCAAGAAAACTTCAGCAGCCTTAAACAAAAAAAAAAAAAAAAAAAAAAAAAAAAAGAAAAAAAAGAGAGAAGTGTTTGCAATGGCACGTCTTCTCAACCAGCATCATGGAAAAGTCATGCTGCTCTGCATACAGCCTTCAGGATTGTGTCTGTAACACTTGAAATCCTGCCCAAGTCTGGCTTCGCTCGCACTAACAGGTACTCTGTGTGCTTCTGCATCTTTTCCTACCAGCAAATGTTGCAACTTTCCTATTGCGACAGCTGTAATAGGCATTCACTTTACTCTGTTTTTCCTTAACACTCCCGATTCCTTTTATATCTAGTTGGGAATACACTCAAGCGCTAATGGCACTTGTTCAGCCATCCAGAGAAGGCGCAGTATCACCTTTCGTTTTATTTGTTTTTCTTCATTTTGGAAATCTGAACTTTGCCAAGATCCAAATGCCTGATATTTAACTTCAATTCATCCCTCTTAAGGTCAGAAGGCACCATTAAAATTGTCTGGCAAAACAAGATCTGCATCTACATGGCGAAAGGAGGATTTAAATCAGTCATTCTTTCCTCTTACTTCTGTTTGGGCGGTAGAAGGGTTCCAGGTGCCAGATAATTAAGTCACCACTGACAGATGAGGCAGATGATAGACCTGCGTCCATATGCTATCACTTCTAGTTTGGTAACCTCAAGGGACATGGCTCATGCTACATGATAGTGATCTACAGCTGCTGGTGTTTGCTCATCGGTCAGCACAGGCTCCTTCTGCCACCTTAGGACTTTTCTGATGGAAAAGTCCTAAGGATCTGAGCAGAAATGGAACTTTTAAGGCTCCAAAGACATCACTTAATGGAAAAGACAGTTTCAGGCCATAGTCACTTCCTGCTCTTCGCCCTATGGAGAGGTTCAAAGCATTGGGAACAGCATCAGTGCAGTCCTGCCCCATGGCAAATGGTCTGAACTCCTTCGCAAGCCACTTCCAAGTCTTTGAATCTACACTTGAAAACGGCTTGAATGGTATAGGACTAATTGAATGATATAGCACTAATGAAACCCATTGGTAAGGCAAAGCAAGGAGAGCTGCAGGATAGCTGAGGGAATGTGGCAACAGCCAAAAAATTCAGAAACTCCTTCAGCAAACAGGGAGAGAGACATACCACCACCCAGGCAGGTCTGACATAAGGGTTTGGAACAGGAGCCTTCAAAGTTTTATTACTAGGCTCCTTTTTGTAAGGCAGGGCACAGCAAATACTCCATTTAAGGCTTCTGTGGAGTAGAACCAGAAATATCCAGCCTTGCAAATATCCTCACCAGCCAAGCGTGGAGCCGAGACATGCAAAATGAGCGCCCGTCAGCTCAGTGCCAGCACAACAGAAGGCAGAAGTGCTTCAAGGAACTTGTGACAGGTTCTCTGGATGCACCAATTCGAGACAGGCCAATCCCTGCTCGAAATGTGCAAACTCTCACACTCCTTGGCATGACCGCGCAGCCAAAATGCACATTTTCTTGTAAAGGATTCAGAGAAAACACGACCAAAGGGACAGGAACGCATAAGAATTTGGCAATGAGAAGCAGATGCTTCCTGGGGAGGAGACAGGACTTGGTTTGAAAAAGGTTTGAGGGAAAACTTTATATATAGCAGTGAAGTTGCTGAAGTATTGCAGAATATCGATCTTACAGGGAGGACTATAAACAGTCACACATAGGAGAGAAACTCTGTGGAGATTCACTCTGGGGAGGTGAGGCAACTTAAACAGTATAAAGGTTTAAATTTGTAAATATCAATGCTCTGTTTTACCTTTAGCAGGTGCTGCAGCCATCCATCACAACCCAGGTTACCCAGGTTTCATCATTTGCTGCTCTCTCACAACGCTTCTGAAACCACAGAGATGATGTACCAGTGACGACCACAGTGATAGGGTGAGCTGGTGTGTGGGGCTGCAGTGGGAAAGAGAAAGAGGAGATCAAAATGCATATAAGGCATAAAACAAAAGTACAGAGACTCAAGATGAACTCCAAAGTTGCTGACAAGAAAGAGAAACGTGACCACCATTTTTAAAGAGGCAGGTGGTACAGTCCAGGTTTGTTCCTGGCTGTCAGGATACATCTTTTTGTTGAACTTTGTCTGAGAGCTGCAACGGTGTTAAGCACTTAAATGGAAAGAAAATGAAGGATAGGCTGACTTGTGAGGAATGGAGTTACCTAAAAAAAGAGAGAAATGGCAGGTTTGAGGGGAAATGACCCAGGACAGAGTAGAAAGTTGTGCAAGAGAAGGAAGAGAAAGGGTGTCCCTGTTCTCCTTTATTGCACTAGGAAACAGCTTGCCTCCATCCAAAGGGATCTTACTTTATTTTCTTCTCATAAGCGAGTATGAAAATGGACCTCAGTTACATCTTGAGCTAAGCCTTTGCATCCTTCAGTTAAAAAAAAAAACAAAAAAAACAGGACACTTGAGGTTCTCTGGGCTTCAGTCCTCTTCGTGCTGGTGTTAATTTTATTCTTCAGGCTGAACATGATCACTCCTCATTCACATCTTAGGGCCTCCTCATAAAATTAGCCTGAGAAAGCAAAGTTGGACTGAATTTTTTTGTCTTTCCTTGACTTTGGAAGACTCCTAAAAAACCTCATGTTTCCTTGGAAATACTCTCCCTTTGACCAAAGTAAACCTGCTCTATTTCCACCAAGTGTCACAAGGGCGTACCTCCCTCCTGCGGGACCAGTTTCCTTCCTACACAGCCAGGTTTGAAGGCCAGTTGCACTCCCGAGGCTTCATCAACTGCCTGCAGTCTCCAGCACACCACATGCCAGAAACCAGCATCTATACGAGCTCACAAAGGGTGTAAAACATCTTGTGCAGAGTAGGGGAGAAAAAAAAAATATAAAAGATGCCAAGGAGCTTTGCCAAACACTTTCTGCTTCCCTGCACCTATGCCAAATGCTTTACAGTCTTTTGCAGGGGCCATTAGAAAGTTACCCCACAGTAGCCCCAGGAAGCAGGGACATTCCTTCTGCCCTCAAGAAGTGCGGGGGCAGAGCACGTGCTCCCAAGGAATTGCAGTATTTTTGAGATGTGTGCATACAGGTAAGACTGTCTGATGCTCTTGGGGAGAAAATTTTCATCTGAGGCACAATTTAACTCCAGTCCAGCCTCAGAATCCATTTGCAACCCTGACATTACACAATGCTCATACCTCACTTTTCCCATCTGAAAAAAAAAAAAAAGTTAGTATGTCCATTACACAACTACCTTGGCCACTGGAGGACTTCCATTTCTGAATGGCATCATTTGGAAACCAAGCAGAGGGCATGAGGTATCCTCCTTATCCTCCTTTTGAAGAGTGGTTTGGCACTACTGCCCACACCTTCCCACATTGTCCTGTAGAGACCATGAGACAAGCTCCTCTCCACATCTAACAAGCTTCAGGCTTCAGGAGAAGCTTCAGCTTTTCCCAATCTGGGATGCAGGAGGAGAGGCTTACAGGTAAGAAGCTCTTTCTTTCCCAGGAGGAATAAAGCTTAGAGAGAAAGTGAACCAAGGGAAGAGCTGACTCAGGCTGTGCCCTTTGCTGCTTTGAAAGGAGATGCATTTGCCTGCTGCGGAGAGAGGAGAGAGTTTAAAGTGCAACAATTTTTAAGCAGTACAGAAAAGCCAGTGTCCTGGTTGGACTGAGTAATTGGGAGCATCCTGCACCGCACATGGAGTGAGAGAGACAGCAAGGTACTAGCCAAGCACTGCTCAGAGGAAAAGATGAAGATAAACACTTTGCAGTTGAATAGACTTTACCCAAATTAAGTTCCACACTCCATATTTTGCTTCCTTTACCAGTGGTCATTCCTCACCAGCTGGCCCTGGCAGCCTGGGGTGGAGAACCAGGTGTTTTTGCCTCAGCAGCCCTTCTCAGCTGCTGGAAACTGTGGTGAAGCCTTTCATCATGAAAGAGTAATCTCTTCTAATGGGGAAGCATTCAAAAGCCATGAGGGGCCAACACAGACTTCCAAGAAGGTGTAAGCCTGTTTGATAGGTAAGGCAACAACATCACAAAATAAATGATGGGAGAAGGCAGAGGGATATAGGGTGCTCTGGGGTTCGGGCAACCGTTCAGTGACTACTTACTTCAGTGTGGTTTTAGTTTCTCCATATAACCATTTGCTTAACCGGCCTCAAGTCTCCAGCTGTTACCTCCCCTTCCAACACAAAAGAAATTCTCAATGCTGAAAGGGAATGACAAAGAACACAGCACCTTCTTACCTCTGAGCAAGCTTA
Organism: Urocolius indicus; assembly: GCA_013401255.1. Lineage (NCBI taxonomy): Eukaryota > Metazoa > Chordata > Aves > Coliiformes > Coliidae > Urocolius > Urocolius indicus. Next base: position 510,442 of record WBNH01007126.1, read on the forward strand.
GCCTCCCTCAGAAAGTACAGGCAAAGGCTTCTCCCAAGCCACTGCCCTCTTAGCACAGCCAGAATCTGCAAAGCACAGCTGATTTTGACTTAAACACAGCTCTGCCTTATCCTCTGCTCCTGTGAGCTGGTATCTGCATGCTGGAGAGAGGGTGACTGCTAGCAGCTGCCAGGGGGAAACCCGATCCTCCTCATCCACAGAGGCTGTAGAGGACACACAAGCACCGTGTCAGCACAGGAGGGATGTTCCCAGCCACCCTATGACCAAAGGGACATCCCTCCATAGGTGCCTGCCCTCATCTCCCACATCACCTCCTCTCACTGTGCAGGCACCAATGCAGAATCCACACCAACAATGAGATCTGGGACTGTCACTTGTGTCATGGGGCTGACTTTTGTCAAAACCTATCATTAGGACTCTGTTTCCCCACTGTTTTGAACCTTCTTACGTACAACATTGAAGGCTCAGATTTGTCAAAACACGCAAAGGTGCTGCCAGAGGCTGAGCAACTCATTTCAGTCCCTTTACAAAGCCATTTTGAGGAAAGAAACAACATGTCAGGGCAATGCCAACAACTGACTGTACCAACAAGGAGGGATTTGACGTACTTTTCTATGCTGCAGTGACTGTTATAATAAAAGACAGCAGTGCATTAGTGAAAGATTTATGCTAGTATTTCAACAATGGAAAACATGAGCTTTGCTGTATTCTCATTCACAGCGAGACAGGCGGTGAGGGCATGTCATGTAACACTATTTCCAGGAATGATGTTACAATTGAAGAAACGCTGATTTGCTGGTACAGTAACACAATTCCTGGAAGCAGCAAAGACCTTCGTATTTTTATCATTGCAGGGGAGAATTTGACTGTACAGCCTCTTATCCCAGGCTTTTTAGGAGGGATGGTTCTCCTGCTCCCAAAGGGTAGGAAGAAAAGGTGAGTCAGAGAGGCTGGGAGAGCTGCTCTGCGTGGCAGCAGCCTCCTTGGCACCCGTTGTCAGAGCCCTCCATGCCAGCTAAGCACAAGTGCCAGCTAATTGAATTTGCTAATGATACATTCTCTTGAAACCCTTCGCTCTGCACCCACCATTTTGTGCTTGCAATTAAATTACAAGGAAAAAAAAAAAGAGAAAAGAAGAAAATGCCATGTGGTGTCATTTGACATTTAGATGTCAAAGTAACTGATTGACAGAGAAAAAATCAACAGGGAAAGGCCCGTTCCTGCCAAAGCCAGCAGGGAGGTTGCCAGCGGCGTTGAGAAGAGCAGGATTGGGGCTCTCATGGGCCAACAAGATGAGGCAAGGTGGCAGGAGAGTGGAAAAGCAAACCCTGTGCCAGCTTATCCCAGCCCTGAGAGAGAGCCCCCACAGGAGAAGGGAATCAGCCACCTTCAGGAAGCATCCTCCTCCGTCCTCCAGCATGGGGATTTGGGACCCACAGGCAGGGGAGGGAAGGAGGAAGGGATGAGAACTCAGTGCCTTTGCAGGAGGTTGTTCGGTGCAGAGGTAGGTAAGATAAGGTTCAACCACCTTGTCAGAGATTTTGACATCTTGATGGGGATTTTTATGCCCCCATTCAGGATAAAGAAAGGAAAGACTTAAAATGAACAATATCTTAGTTGACCATTAAGAAAAAAGCAGAGTTAAAGCAAGTCACTCATTTTAATAATTTTGAAATATTTTCTTCAATTCTTTACCTTGCAGAATTCTTATTGCTTTTAGCCTAAAGAAATGAAAATTTCAAAGCCAAAAGGAAATTTTTTTAATATCAAAACCTTGATGGTGTTCATCATTTGAAAAAGCTTTTTTTTTACCCAAAACCTTTTCAGACTGAAGAGATTCACCCCAACAGTTCCCATCCTGTAAAAGAAAAACCTCAGCAGTGGTAAATATGACATTTTTCTAATGAAATCAAATGTTCTTGCCCATATTCCTGGTGAGCCCAAGAGGGGTCATCTGTCCTGGAGTCTGTGGGGTGGGAATTATACTGCAGAGCTGAGGCCAGCTAGACACATGTGTGCACATCTGCATGCTCACCCCTGCAGCTTCATCAGTATCTCCAGGTGGTCCAGGAGCACAGAGCACAGCTACAGTCACGGACCTTGGTTTGCAAAAGGGAAAAGAGAGAAGAAAATGAAAAACAACTGAAGAAAAATGAAGAGTATTTCAGTTGTATTTTTTGTCTTTTCCAGACCTCGTGTGAAGGTTGGGTAAATCAGTGGGTCACCCACTGCAGCCAGTCCTGGATCCCTCACATGCTGCTCAGCTGCTGGAGGGGCACAAATACACAAATTCCTATAGGAGAAGAATGTTAATAATACAAAACTAACAGCTCTCTCTCCCTCAAGCTCACTTACATACTGGCTATAGCAAAGAAAGCACGTGAGTGAATGTCCTTGCTCGCCTCCGTCCCTGTCTCTCACGTATCCCACAAACATCCAATGCCCCAGCTCAGGCCCTGCAGACCAGTGCTAGGCAGACAGTGGGCACTGGGTGTTTTAATGGAATGGACGAGGTATGTATGTGGAGTTAAAAATAAAGCTCTGGGGCTTTTTTCCTTCTCTAAAGTGCAGGTGGGGCTATAAAACCCTGGTAGCATGAGTCACAGAACCAGACTTGGCAAAGATTGGCTTGCCACTTTAAAAGCAGAGGACTAATTAAATCAAATAACAACAAGGAAAAAAAAATCTCTTTTTTTCCAATAACTAATCCAGCCTGAAATGAATTAAAAATATTTTACCTGGACTCTATTCATGTACAGCATAAAGCAAAAAAACATGCCTGAAAAAAAAACTTGCTGGGCAAAAAACTAATGCAAATTGCTCTAGCATGAAAGTGCAGACTATTTTTTAAGCAATTTAGATAGATTGAATCATGAAGCTGAAATCTTCCTTCTTTTCTGAGGACAGGCCAAGTGAATAGTCCTCTCTTGGGTGTTCTTTGTAGTGGAGAGCGATGGGACCGTCTGAGTCATTCTGAAGATCTCATTACAGACTGGTACTAAGAGCCAGAAGTGTATCCTTTATCTTCCATTGTGTATTTTACATCCTGTTGCCACTATAAGAGGAGTTGTGAGTAGATGTTATGGCAGAAGTTTAGGCTTTGGCTTGGTCCCGTATCCCCTGCGCAGAGCTCTGCCGTCGCTCGTAAGCCCTCGCTGAGTTGTGCCCAGCAGCCCCGCCGGGCGCTACGGGTGCCTCTGCCTTAGCAGTAGCCCTGACGTGGAGATGCTGAGCTGGTCCTCACAGGAAATCTCACAGGCACAACTGACCTGAAAGATTTTAATGTCATTACAGCAATTTCATTCTCCTGTCTTCCCACTTCATGCAAACATCTCAGGAAAATTAGATCCATTTTGAACTCGCCTCAATGCAGAACAACGTTCATTCTTCCAGTAACTCCTCAGTTCCTTGGCACTATCCTGACAGATTTTCTTCCAGCTATTTTTTCCCTCTTTTTTTGAATCATATGTTGTTTATATATAAGAAAATATATATCTTCAGAGATGTAAGTACCAGTGAGACACAGAAAATTAGTGTGAAAAACAGGCAGTAAAAATACTGGAATGTGACGGGAAGTAATCTATTTTTAAAAAGCAGCTAATTCCTCCTGAGTATGCCACACTTACACAATTAGTTAGCAACAGTCAGGCTCCACACAGGAGTCACAGGACAAAGTTATCCAGCTTGAACTGTGCAGGGTATCTGATCAGCTCCTCACGGGATTCACTTGCCTATAAAATTCCTTGGGGCAAAACGATGCCCAAATCCAGCTCACCATACATGACACTCATGCCATTAACTCCAGTGGAAATCTGCCCACTTGAATAAAACAAGAAAGACTTGCTGTGGAGCTTCTATCAGCACGGTGAGCAGTAATAGACACAAAGCCTACAGCCTGTAGTTATTCATTCTGGAGATTTATTTTTATTGAGAGCTATTTAGAGAACTATCTGCAGCTGCACACTTGCAGATGCTCAGTCCAGCCTGGACCACAGAGCATTTCCCCAGGCGTGATCCCAAGTGCTGCAGAGGCACATTGGCTCCTCTCCCTGTCCCTGTGTGCTGCAGCCAGTGCTCTGCTTGCTATGTGTAGACTTACAGCAAAAATCCCATTAGTGGTCACTAAAATTCCCAGATGGAAGGAAAATAGACACTGATTGGCATGTAGGGATGTTCAGGGAGAGGGAGGAAGCACTGAGGAATTGTGCAGCTCCTGCTTAGGCTCCTGATCTGCTGAGCAGGTGTTTCTATGGGTCTTGCTTTGGATACAGCTCACCCACAGTGACAGTAGCTCTGCTGGGCCCTGTCACAACTTGTCCTCATACTGTCCCAGGCAAGTGACCTGTGCGAACATGGCTCCATGATACTTCTGCAAGAAACAGAAAACTATTCCACAGGTTTTTTGTTCCAGAGACATTGGCCCATGCTGCCCAGGGAGGTCATGGAATCCCCATCCCTGGAGATATTTAAAAGACACATAGATGAGGTGCTGAGGGACATGGTTTAGTGGTGGGCTTGGCAGTGTGAGGTGAGGGGTTGGGCATGATGACCTCAAAGTTCTTTTCCAACCAAAACAATTCTATGATTCTAACTCAATGCTCATGCCCAAAATGACATGGGAAAAGCTGTACAGTCTGAAACTTTCCAAGTCCCATCCCTCGCTTCTTTTTACTGAAGGCATCTTTGTTTCTTTCAGAGCGCTCATTTGAATTGCATTTAATAAGATAGGCACGTCAGATTTTGTTTACAGAAGTTTACTGTTCCAGTCAGCAGGGAAAATAAAAATCTATCGACTCTGGCTTTTAAACAATAAGAACACAGGTGGTTTGTTTTTTTTTTTTGTATTAGCACTTTGTTTCAGTGCAGACAGAAACATCAGTGACTATCACTGTTGTTTACCATTAAAGGCACATCTCCTACCGCCTTTCCACACAGTGAATATTCCCATGGCAATCAATGGGAGTTTAGCACAAAGAGGAAAATATACTTCATCACGTTGTCTCTCTATATAGTAAATGCTAATTTCTTGCCAACTATAAACTTGAAAATTTCTTGCAGTACTTTGCAACACAAACCTATTCTCAGTGTACAATTTAGGTTTTCAAGATGTGTACATTCCCAATGGAGAGTCATTTGTGTGTGTGAGTATATGTATAGAAGAAATGAAATGTTAATGACTCCTCCATCTACGTTTCTATACTTGTTAGCTTTTCCTACTAGCTCTCTTCTGCCCTTCAGAGTGCTAATTGTGCCTGTAAAAGTCCAGGAAATTTGTGTCATAAATAGTTTCTGCCTATTATAGCCAATGAAACACATATTGAGACAAATATATGGGGCTGAACCACAAGTTATTTCGCTGAAGTCAATGGGGTTACTCCACGTTTTGATTTTGATTTGGCAAAGCATGTGGTCTAAAGTTGGTCTTGGAGACGGGAATAAGATTAAGCACATGCTTACTCACATATTCGTCTGGGGCTTTTCTTTTTAGATTGATTCCATATAGGGAGCAGAATTTAGCTAAATATATTTAATATCATTTCCCTCTGATTTTCATCACTATAGATAGTAGCTTGTATCAGGAAAAGCGTACCATAAATATCACACATTTGCCAGCGAACAGGCAAATAGGAAATACTGATATTGCACTTGAATCAGTAGTAGTGCTGATTTTGATGGCCAGGTTATTGCCATCTGGCCATTAATTTTGCTTGTGGGTTGGAAAATAACATGCTTTTCCGAACTAACTGGTTAAATTTGTATTTGGCTTTCTCAGGTGTTCAGAAGTACTCCCATTTCTTTGCCTGTTCCTCAATATTTTGGGTGTGTCACGCTCTTTGGTGGGTATATTTGACCCTTAAAACCAAGCTGATCTTTTATTTTCCTGTGTGCATGTGTGTTTTTAAACAAAGGCACCTGCATAAAAAAAGGTCTATCCTCATTAGATCCATTTTCTCAATTAAATTCAAGTTTCTATGTCCAAAAGGCATAAATCTGGGTATTGATTTAGTCATAAAATAATGAAACTCCCAGCAGTCTTCTAAACCCATTTTACTTGGATGAGCTTATAAGCTTTTAAAAAATCAAGTTATTCCAGTATTTAATACACATAACTGCTTCCAGAGGTCTGAAGGCAATAAGGCATATCTTCCCCACTCCATTTGAAGAGCTGCAGTCAGAGCTAGCCAGTCCCTCACTACTGGTTTTAAGGCTTTTGACAATTTTATTCAGTGTGAGTTTGATACTTTTTCAACGGGGGCTACATCTCCCGAAGCCAAAATCAATAACCTATCAAATCAAAGCTCTATAAAATACCAATGGGCTCTTGGTGTTCTGCTCCCATAAATACAATTCAGCTTAACTCCACACTTCCAAAAGAGGCTGAGTCTACACTTAACTGCCCTGTTTCCTTAAGTTAACTGTACCGTCAATGTGTACTTCCAAAAATCTCTTTTTAGGCAACAAATAATGATCTTTTCCTTGTAAAGAATCAAAACCAATTCCACTTAATTGAATTCAGAGGATAACTTTGAATCTTTTTTTTTTTTTTTCCAACAGGACAGCATGTTGCTATGCCAGTGCTTTCTTTACTTTGTTCAAAGGACACGCTCACCCAAGCAAGTTCCACCTCTGTATGGAGATAGCAGGAGTCTGAATAAAGCATTTGTTTCTTGCTGTCCTATTTTAGGTTAAACTGAATTTCATAGTGCATAGAACAATGTTGGTGAACAAACTTTAAAGTACATTGGTCTTTTTCTCAGCCCTGTCTACCCTCAGGGCAGTTTGAAAATATAGACAGAATAGTAAATTGAAGCAAATTTAAGAAATGCCAGTGTGTTTTACTTATTTGAGTCTTTTCCACTCCTCACATACAGGCTGAAGTTGCTGCTTGATAAAACAAAATCTGCTAGAGACAAACATTTTATGAGCTAAGAAACATTCTCTTCTACAACAAAGTTAAGTGTAACAGTGCAAGGAGTAATTTTCCTCACTAAATCAGAGCAAATTCAGCATACAATTTTTTTTCCCCCAGCTGGCAGAATTTATCAAACAAACTTGCCCCGCATTCTTTTGATAACTGGGAGCAATATTTCAAACTCAGTGGATCTGCAAGGTGTTTTTGCTGCTGATTGATGCAAGCTTTGGTCTCTTTCCTTTCCTTGCTTGCCCGTGGCACCAGAAAACTCAGTTTACTACCACGTTATTCCAGGATTTATACTGCTACACAACTGGAGCAAAGGATCCTTTCTGCTGGCTGTTTTCAAATGATTTCAAAAGAATTGAATTGTCAGGTTTCACTGAGATTGCACACACAGAAATCTGAAGTAACGTGGTGATGAATGATCCTCCAAGTATTTTGATTATTAATGAATATGAAATATAATTACTCTTAGCAGTTTCATATATAGTCTTGACTCCCGTTTAGCAGCAAGGCTAGTTTCTAAATATAGTCTTGAGAGCAGCATGTGAAAAATGTAAAGTGTGGCCCCATTTCAAATGTGGTTGTGTATTATAAATAAAAATGAATGCCAAAAACTTTCATTCAAATGAGTGTCTTTTGGTTCTGCTGTTCCCATTCTCTCTCTAATTAATTCTTCTATCATAAATCAATAGTGAGGTAGTTGCTAATTTTTTTCTCTGGGTGACATTTACATAGTTCTCCTTCAGCAAACATCACAGGAACTTATTTTTGTATTGATCTCTCTGGTGTCCTCCAAAAAAAAAACCACTTCTCCAATACTACATTATTCCAGACTACATTATTCCATTATATTCTCTAACACTACATTATTCCATTATATTCTTGACTCTGTTCTATAAAATTAGTAAGAACATTTTCTTACAAGTGAATCAAAATAAAAAGCCAGAGTGATTGTTCAGACACAGTAATATCATCTGAAATAATCTGCTTCCACTATTCATTTCATCTCTGTAGCTAGCAAGGACAATGTCCAGATTTGGAGGGCTGAACAGCTGCCGAGCAGGACCACAACCTTTGTTTCGTGACATCTCTTGTTTTGACCCCTGCTTTCTGGTCACTGGAGAGATGATTGACTAAGTGTGCAGGGAAGTCCATTTTTAGCATGCTGGACTGGAGCACGGCATGACAAACTGTGATGTCTGAGTCTTGCGTTACACCATCTGGCCTGCCATTTCCAGAGCCTCACATCAGAGTCCTGATGATGTATGTTTAAGCTTGGCACTATCATTTATCTCCTATCTTGTGTTTAAACAGATGCAAGCTGAATATAACAGAAAAGAAGACCTTGATGCAGGAGTCGTTGCGGAAAGCGATGCTCTTGAGCTGTCTACAGACTCCAAGATTAAGTGTAGAATCTGACAGGGAGGATATGTACTAAAAAAATATGTGTTGACAGAATGATTTAACTAATATTTTAAAGGCAAAACATCAACTGAATTTCCATATCATTTATAATGTTACTGAACAAGGTACTACAAAGCAGGCTATCCCCTTCTGTCACCATCATCTTATTTGCAACTTTATTCCACAGATCAAGAATGTTTTAATAAAAGAAAGCTCTGGGGCCTGATTTTCAGCTGCTGTAAATCAACCCAGCTACACTGATAGCACCATGGTAGCCACATTAATGAAGCAATGCTGATTTACATCAGCCAAGGATCTGCTTCCTAATTCTGAACTGAGTTCCTTTACACAGAGAGAACTTGCTGCATCACCTGGAATATGAGACCTTGATGATGAAAATGAACCCTTGAAATGCTGTGGGTGGGAAATATGTGACTGCTCCATCTGAGCCAGATGCTTTCATCAGGCCAGAAAGAAGAGAGGAGTGGAAAGGAGAGGGGTCTGTCCTGAGCCACAAGGCTATGTGGTGGTGCTGGGTGTAGAGTCCCTACCCATCCAGTCATGCTCAGTAATTTTCCCTTCACCTCATAGTAAAATACGTGTCTCCTCCTGGATCTGCCTCACATAAATCATCACACCTGATAGAGGAATGACATCTCATGCCAGCTTTGAATTCAGCCCCTGAAGCCTAGACTAAGTTCATCAAAACAGAAATTCAACTAATTGCAATGTTTAAATTATCAGTCCAGGCCTGCACTCCTAACTCACAGAAGGAAGCAGGAACAACCAGAAGAGGATAGAGCCGTTTTAAGGTATGAAACGTATCTTAAACAAGGGGTGCAAACCTCATTTCACTGACAGCAAAGACAGTGTGGAGCAACTGCATTACATGTTGAACATCTAGGTCCGAACATCAGATAAATAAAATATCCCAAACAAACAAACAAACTAACTAACTGATGCAGGCAAATGGGAACTTCTAGGGGAGAAACTGGAGGTAGGAAGGGGAAGAAAACATGATGAAACAAGAAAAAGAAGTAGGTAGTTGAGACGTGAACAGTTTGGGAAGACAGAACTATACGAAACCTACATATGTCATCCTCTTATTCTATCAACATTGCTGTAAGTGACAACAGTGCCTCTATGATGTCCATGGGACATCCCCATGCTGAAACTGGACTAGGAGTAGCCACAGTGACGAGGGAATGAGGCAGCAGCCCCTGAGGGACATACACCTTGCAGCAGCTCCCGAGTGACATACACTCCCAGCAACTCTTGAGCAGACAATTTTCAACACTTATTAAAATGTTAGCACTTTATTTTGTGAATGGAGTGATACTTTTATTGCATGCACAATTAGCCTTTCGTATTAGCAACTTCCTAGCAACTCTGTTTCTTAAAATAGAGACTTAAGAGTGCAGGCTTTTATCTTATATAATCCCTTGGAAAAAGATAGCTCAGACACCTTTTGGGGGTTTTAAACATCAAACCTTCAGCTTGAGACCTGTCTTTATCAAAGGAACTAGCAGCTCTATCTAGGGTTTATGTTCTTTAGAGGAATTCCAAATTGCCTGTTTTTTATAGACTACCTACATAACAACCTCCTACAGTATTTAAATTTTTGTAATTTTCTACTCTTAATGTGATCTTCACATTTAAATGCACATAGAGTATTTTACATTTATCTATTTAATATCATAGTTATGTCTTTCTTTAAATGCCTGTTATTCAACAACTTATTAATAGTGAACTGGTTTGGTTTTTTTTTCCAAACAGAAACCATTTAAATGTAGTTAGTTTATGGTGATTTCTTGTATCTTTTCAGCCAGGAAAAAAAGCCTTATAAAACATGTTTGTCTGTTTAACCTCAGATGTATCATCATTATGAGAGGACTAAAGCATTTCACCTGACTTCACAGATACTTCACAGCTGTACACTAATAAATATGACTCCTTTGAAACAGACTTGCTCTTTATCACCAATCCTAAAAAAATAGTTTGGACTAAAAACCAAATAGTTTCTTCCCCTCAGAGTGCTTAACATCTTCTCAGGAAGCTGTCACAAAAATAAAAGTCAGGAAAGAGCTGTGCTTACCTTGGCTCCCGTACTGCTGTGGGGTCCCAATGTAACAGCATCTCAGCAAGCAACTGCCAGACATGCCCCATCTGGGGTGGTACAGAGTGCTTGGGTGCATGGGCTATGCACGTGAGGTGAATGGGTTGGATGTGGCTCAAAGAAATGGCCTCTTGTCCGTGAGGTCTATCTACTCTCTCCTGGGCAGGAAAAGATAAGGGAGGAGAAACCAACTATAGTGTCATTTAGCATCACACTCACCCCTGCAAAACCTTCATACTCCTGTGGACTTGCATTTTGGTGCACAAGTGGGCCTTGATCCAGAGCAAAGCCTTTGCATGTGCTGTACTAAAAGAGCAGAAATGCTCACAGGGTTTCAAGGACATCCTTGGCCATTGCCCTGCATGGGGCCTCCAGACACACACAGCAGTGAAATGTGTATTTTCCTGACAGGTTCTGGCACACGCAGAGAGGAAGACGTGAGGGCTGAGAGAAATGGGATCGGCTGAAGTGTTGTTCATAATGACCTGCACAGCATTGCCAACAGTAGCTCCAGTCAATGGTGTCATTGACTTCACCCACATTATTGAGCATCTCCCTGGCAGGACGGAGGTCACTCACTCGCTTCTGAACATCATTACTCTGATATAGGCTGAGCAGGAGGAAATGGAGGATTCCCCAAGGACGAGGACAACCCAGGTCCCTGCATTCCTGCGGAGCCCACAACATCAAGTGATGTCTGAGAAAGGTTTGTCTGTAGAGGTAGCCCCAGTTGCAGGGAGGGCCTTGAATCTGAGGCATGTCACCCACCTCTCTGGGTCATCCTCTTCCTTGCAGGACCTGAGCAGTTCACAGATCATGCAGCTCCTAACTTACTCCATTGCTATGGGTATCCAACAGAGAAACTTCAAGGAGGCTTTTTCCTCTTTTTTACTTCTCCACCAAATGAGCTTTGCAAGGGCTAATTTGTATTTGAGTAGCAGTGTGTATGAAGGTCTACACAAGGCAGATCAGCCACCAGAAAAGTTAATATGTGCTTTGCATTAGCTGTCTCTAATTACAGGAGGGAAGGAGCAGGGATATAGCTCTGCCTTCCTCTGCATGAGCCACTTTGACTATTGCAAAGCTAATTAAATATGTCTCCTGTATATAAAATATATCATCTCCTGATAACAGCATACTGTTAAATTCTTCATCTTATTAAAAGCTTGCATTAATGCTTTTCCAACATAAATTTTAACTGTGGACAGGTACTATTTGAGGAGCCTGACAATAGGACTGACCTAGATTAGGCTGACAGTGCCAAAAGATATATCACCTCTGGCTGTCTGGGGGAGAAGAAGGATGAGGAATACATTCTCCATTATTGCCTAATGCTGATGTGCTGGCATTATCTCCAGAAACTCAGTGTTGCTTCTCCTTCTACTCTCGTGGTACAGTAGGTGACTATACAGTGCTGACTATTCTCTGCTTGCTGTCTCTTATTCCCCACCTTATAACTCCGCTGCAGGGAGATTTAATGGGGCATTGGATAATGAATTTAGATCCATTGATAAGTCTCACTATAGTGTACAAAATTATGGGAGAAGTCAGATAATTCCAGGTGGTTGGGCAGTAAGTTCTTGCAGGCATTTAGGTCAAGGGCTTCATCTGTGTAAGAGCAGAAAGAAGTCTGCCTGTACCAACACTCAAAACTTGGCAAATTAAACGTTCTCTGAAGTTGCTTGGACTCTTCTGCTAGGCCTGAGCAAGCAAGAGGCAGTGATGACAGGTTTAGAAACCACAGGCAGTTTCATTACATAGGGAACATTTTGTTCTTTTAGTGTATGTGAACAGAGCTGATCTTTTCAAGGCATCCTTGCACAAAAAGGAGACAGCAAGTGGGTTTGTAAAAAAAAAAAAAACCACTTTACTGTCATACAACTTCTAATGCAGAAAACAAGAAGACTGTTGAAGAGCAGCAATATTTCTCACATGCATTACTGAATATTCAAAGGATATGAAAATAGCTTTAAGAGGCTAAGAAAATAGAAATTCCAAATATTAATAGGAACTCTGCCATTGGTTTTAGCACAGAGCTTTCATTGACATTGTAAGATTGCTGTCTTAGACACTTGATTGACACAGTGATGGCTCATTCAAAGTGTATGCAAAGTCAGTGCAACTGTATTAGGCTTTTCTCTTGACTTCAGGTTTTTTAACTTTTTTCATTGACATCCCAAGGGCCATTGTGTTGTCAGAATAATACCCCAGTGGCAATGCTGGTGTATGAGCTGTAGCACAGACCAGTGCCTTCCCCAGACAGTGAGCTCATGGGCCCTGGCAGGGGCTCATTGAGTAAGATTGAGCAGGCACAATGGCCTATTCCAGAAGGGAAAAAAATACTCCATTGGCACCTGCTTTTGTAATACAACTGAGAAAAAGACAAAGAAAAGGGAGAAAAACTGGTGGAAGAAAGACCTCTGCAGGGGAAAAGCTATTTCTCAAGCACTAGGACAATAACGTAAAACTTATCGTATCTAGGGATTCTGACAATAAAAAGAAAATTCAGTGCCAAAGCAAAACTGAGGATTGGAAACACAATGAGCAAGAATTAGAAAGGTCACAGGATCACTTCCTCAGCAGGAGTAAACGGCTACAAATGTACTGGATTTAATACCAGAGAAGAATATGTCAGGGATCTATCAAAAAATGTCCTATAGAAACAGATGTTTCCACCTACTCAGAGATGTGGACATGAGTCTCAGTTACCCTAAATCCCTCTCATGCTCTTCTAAATATATACCCATCATATGCCCTGTAAATTGTGACAATGATGCAAGACAGGCTTCACGTGTATAAAAATCTTACTCTGGAATTTTACAGGGAAAAGTATGATTTATCGTTAAAGTTTTTCCCAGCAGTTCCACGGGCTGTGGAAATTCACCTCCTCATTTTGGAAGGTACGTACAGAAATCTGTCTAACTCAAGGAAGAAAAATGAAAACTGTCAATAAACCATCATAATCTGCTTGATCAGCTGGAGCACAGGAGTAAGAAATACTGCTTTTTAAAAGAGCAGTCTGAATTATCTTGATCTCTACACAGAAATAAGTGACAACAACTTCTAGGTAGCAGCACTTCCTATTCGCATATTTAAACCTGAAAGTCAAGGTTGAGTGAAAAAATATTGCTGCCATGGAAGATAAATATATTACTTATATTAGCTATAACAGGAATATGTGCTACTGCATAAATATTTAAATTTGGATTTGGAAAAGATATATTTTGAAGAAACCAAGGCAAATAAATATTGGATTACAAATTCATATTTACAATTTCCTTTTAAAAAAAAGCCAACAAACCACAAACCAACAAACTTATGATTTCTGTTTCACTGAGCTGGGGTGGTAATAATTTGTCTGTGTTGTGCAAATGTTCAATTTGCACTTCTGTCTCCAAGCTAACAATTCTCATTTCCTTTTAACTACCAGAAAAAGTGAAAACATTGCCTTAAAATATTTCCATTCAAATTTCTTAGATTAAATCATATGCTTTTAAACCTCACTCTATGACCAAGACACTTTTCTTGCAGCACTCCAACACAGTTATTTGTGAGGGATGAAAAGCAATAGAGTTGTACTAATAGAGCAACACTAGTTTGGAACAGATAAAACAGAAATGCTGCACAGTAGGCAGCTGACAAAGCCTATTGCCAAAAGATATCCCTGAAAGAAGAATATCAGTAAATTGTTTTTTTAAAAAAAGGAGGTGGGAGGAAGGGACTATTGTGCATAATTAGAGCAGAAAGGGTTTGAAATGTCTTAAAATAGAAGACATGAACCAGTCTGTAAAGAACATGAGCAAGGAGGCGGCATTTTGTTTGCCTTGCTCTTTCGTTTTGACCTGCTGTAAAGATTATGGCATTTACCTTCAGAGCAGCTCTTATGGGTCATTTTTACCTACAAAATTAGGCCTCCATAGCCTGGGGTCTCATATGATCTGATGCTTCCTACATTAATTACTGAAGATCAGGTTCTTCCCTTCTTACCTTCAGATAAGCTGCTGTTGGTCTCTGGTGGTGCAGAAGTTGAACCAGAGAATTTATAGCTGTATCAAGGTAGGAGTCAGAAAATAGTAAGCCAGGGGTAACAGAGAAAAGACTGAAAATTAACTTGGCAAGTGCCATGGTAACAAGAGTGTAAATATGAGAAGGAAGAACGTAGACTCTGGTCACATGGAACAAAATGCATAAGTGGGGCTACTAGTGAAACAATCAAGGAAGAAAAGAATATCTTAATAACCTTTCAACCTACATCAGGTTGGGTAAGATCCCAGAGGACTGAAAAATCATGTCACTGAACTTTTGAAGTCCTGCCCCTTGAGCTGGATGCCCATGTTAGTTCATGTGGGGAGACATCACCTCCACGCAGGCATGAGAGGAATGCCAAAATCCACCCTAGCACAGTGGATGGGATGAACTGCACATCACTCTGAATTTCACAAAATGCTTGCTGGTTTTAGTTGCTCTTTTTTGGGTGGCTGCCCAAGAGGACTGCTTGCCAGAGAACAAAAGCTGGGGCTCACTGTGAATCGGGAGCTAATAAAATGTCCCAAGAGATAGGTGAAGATATGTCAATTGTTTTTGAAAGTGTAGGCTTTTAGATATGACATGACTACTAAAAAAAAAAAAAAAAACAACCGAAAAACCCCATCAGCTTTGTTCTTAAGCAGTATAATAAAAATATCTGATTTTAGGGGGTAAAAGTGATTTTTTTTTTCCCTAAAATCTCTCTAGGAAATGAGACAGCTGGCTCAAATACATCAGACTCTCCTCTTCCTTTTCCCTGGGAAAACTTAGCTATCTTTTACATTCCCCTCCTCCTCATCCTACAATTGACTGTTGCAACAATGTAGAACAATTCCTGCCCATTACTGGACCATCAATGACTGTACCAAAAGAAAATGCTGTATACAGTTAGTGCCTTGATCCACAGAAAAACAGAAATGCCAAAGAAGCCTCAAGATAAATTCAACCCTCACTAATTCAAGCTGCTTTACCACTCTTTCCAGCAAGCTTATCTCAGCACTGACAACCCACTGCATTCAGATGCAGTGTTGACATTGTGTCCATAACTTTAATATGAACTTTGACAGCATATCTGTCTCTCCGGGACACAGCAGGCTCACCACTGGCTTTCCAAATCCCCTCCTTCTCAGGAAGTTTTTGCACTTGTTCATTAACACTTAGCTTAAAGGGCAATTTGCTGCCCACTACTGTGTGGACAGCATTTTTAATAAATAATGCATACTGTGTAATGAGGACAATAAAGGCCAAGGTAAAAAATGTAAAATATTTTAATGGGATGCCTTCATGAAAGCTTCTCATCACCTTCTCTGAATACTTTACTAATGATCTTCTAGCTTGAGGAGATTATTTTCTTTTTTCTTGGAAACAAGTTCATAATGTACTAATAATATGCTGCTAATTGTTGAAGTAGCAAAGATCAGAAGTGTTATTCCAGCTGTTCTCACCGGGTAAATGTGCTTATGTTGCACACCGAAAGCTTCAGTGGGGTGTAAGGGATACATGTGCAGGGTCTTCTTCAGGTCTGCACGGCGTGGGAGAACTTCAGCCTCAGCACAAGGGTGGAATATAGAATAATGAAGCGAAATAATAGCATTAACCAATACCTAATTAACACACAATCTATTTAATTTCTAGCTCCACCATTAGGTTACTATTAAAGTATATTTAGTTGGCCTGTGTGAAACCACATTATGGCAGCTTTTCAGAGTCAGGCCATTCACAGGCCATTTGCAATTTTCATTTCTCGTCTCTCTTTAATGTCATAGACTTAACTTCATGAAGGTCTGGAGCAGGTTAGTGCAGAAGATTGATGGTTACAGCCTAATAGTTTTTTTTTTTCTTGGCCCCTCCACAGTATGTATTAGAAACCTGCACAGATTCAGAGCAGCAATGTGTCTGTCTCCACTTGGCCTCCAAGGGAAGGGGAAACGCATTTTAGGTAAAGGGAGCTGGGATTTCAGGCAGAATTATGTGGGTTCTCTGCTAGGCATCAAAGTGTTTAATACATTTGCATACTCAGGCAAGTAAATAGGGCCAGGGTCTTAAACCTGGTGTC
This sequence comes from Urocolius indicus, assembly GCA_013401255.1. Lineage (NCBI taxonomy): Eukaryota > Metazoa > Chordata > Aves > Coliiformes > Coliidae > Urocolius > Urocolius indicus. The sequence continues at coordinate 526,963 of WBNH01007126.1, forward strand.
CATGGAACTAACAGAATCATCCATTGTGGGAGGACTTTACATCCAATGCAATATGCACTGTGTTACACCTCCCGTGTTCCTGCCTTGGCTCTTGTTAGGTTGTGGCCAAGGGTATATTTGTCCTTGTGTTCAACTTCAGGTCTGCATCCCAACCACCGTGCTTCCTCCTGACCAAGAAGACAGCTGCACACAAGCTCCTGTGCTGTGGTGGGCACCAAGAGGAAAGTGCTGTGCTTGCAGTTCTGGATTTCAGAGTAGGTGTGCGCTGGTGCAAGGGCTCAAGCCAAGCACATTGTGGATCGGTCCATCAGCCTGTATTTCCTCCCAGTAAGCTCTGGGACATGGGCATTCACAATTAACCTATTCCATCTGCACCAAGCCTGGCTGTGGTCACAGATACCATGGTGAGCAGCTGAGACCTTGGGAAGTCACAGTCTCCTGCGTGTTCCTGCCAAAGAGATCCTGCAGCAATGGTCCATATACTTAGTCGTTAACTTTAGTAAATCATTCAAAATACTGCCTAGCCCATAATATAGAGGACAGTTGTGATTTAGTAAGGCTCTCAGGCTGGGCAGAGCAGGGCTGTCTGTGTTACCTCAAGCTAGAAAAGGATGAGTTTTCAACAGAGCTCCTCAGGATATTTTAATTTGTGTAAGTGCATTCAAAGCATGAAAGCAGACGGACAATATGTGAATTATGAACTAATTGGGGGAAGATGGAAATGAGAAGGTAAATTTCATTTACATTATCTCCCTTTTTACGCTTGCTAAGGTCTAAGGTAAAGGCTTGGTCTCTTTCTGGTCCATAAAATATGGATTGCTATTTTCAAACTACATCAACACTGCTAATAGCCATTCCCATTAGTCAGCCATATAATAGCATTATGATGCTATGAAATATTGACACGATAAAACAATGTAAGCCAGAGGTTACTGACAGTGCACACTCTGATATTGACAAATAAATGCAGATTTTTTTTAATGCACTCCTTTTGCCACCTTTCTACCTGGCTGACAGTATATAAAAGACATCTTTCCAGATCCTTCACTCACTATTGCTAATGTCAGTCGATGGCTGAAGTTAATGGGTCTATTCCTGCTGATGTTTTCCACTGTGGAAAAAGAATTCAGGAATTTGGCTAAAATGGGACCAATGCTAAAGATTTTATATCTCAGCCAGCATGAGGCAGGTGAGATGGCAGCAAAGGTGCCAGAAACCTACCAAGGAGATGTCAAGTTTTTGGAAATGCAAGCACAAAGAAATGATCAAGGGAGGACAAAAGGATGATCTTTAAAAGTACCTTCCATTCTGTGATTCTGTGATAGGTCTGGTTGCTCCAGAAGCCCTTTCTTGCACCCACACACCTTCTCTGGAAGGCAGCTACCCTGTACTGTATCTCCTTCACAAGCTAGATGCAAAGTCAGCTTTCTGCAAAATAAATAAGCATAAACATTTATCCAGAAACTCCAAGGGAGTATTCTATTAGGCATTTTTAAATATTAAAGTCACTTCTAACACCTATTCAGTGCCTCATTTTACACCCTAAATCATACTTGCAATGTTTTATTTTGTTGAGTTTCAGGTAACTTTTGATGATATAGTATAGATTAGAAGAAGCCTATTTTTTTTCCAGAAATAATGATTACTAGTCACCTACTAGAATGTATTCTAAAAGCATTAAGTCAGAAATTATCTGTTTAATGGAAAACATATCCTCTGTACCAGAGGCTCCCATTCATTCATGTTTTCTTTACCTCTTGTCTTTAATGATAGTGTAACTTTTCCTTTCTAACCAAAACATGACCACACAAAATTTTAGACATGTCCGTGTCTATTTTCCAGTCACTCCAACCATGTCTCCTCATTTACATCAGAAACTGGGATAAAGACTCTTGCCAGACAATACTGCTTCATTCACTGGTGTTTGCAGAGCATTTGGATGTCTTCAGGTGCTAAGGTCGAGGCCCTATCCTGCATGTGTTTCTGCTTCCTTTGTACTCAAGAGGAGTCTAGCACAGTTTCCGTTTCTTCTGGAGAATGTGCCTTCTGGACTCCCCCTACCCCTCCCAGGAGTCCATCCTAGGACTGAATTCTCCTCCTCATTCCTTCAATCCATCTGTTTTAATGATAATTAATTGCCACTGCACATAAATCACCAGCTCCCCATTTTTTTCCTGCAAGAATCCTTAATCTCTAGCACACACCTCCTTTTCTGTTCCTGTAACCAGCTGTCCTTCCTTTGATGGTTTCTACCAGGACCTCTATATAAAATCCCCATGTTGTATAAATCCCACTCTGTGGACATGTGGTAATTTTGCCACCGGGGTATCCAGCCCACTCCTGAGATGACAGGACCCAAAGTAGGGTCTGCAACAAGCACTGGCTTTGATGTTTTCTTCCCACACACTCTGTTGCCTCATGTCTGAGGTTGCGTGTACCACAGGAGGGTAACAAAAAGGGCAGCCTGAGGAGAGCTTGTCTAGTGGGGCTTGTTCCAGGAAGACGTGTGTTTCTGGTCTCCATTATCTGGAGGAGTCAAACAGAGGACGTGTCAGTGCAAGCTGATGGGTAGTGCTGACCTAAGGAGAACACAGAACAAATATAGCTCCTATGTGCCTTTAACAACTTAGAATTCACAGGCAAGGTCTGATAACACAGGATATTTCATCAACAGATGCTGTAGCTCCTACCTGCAGACACCGACCACACAAGGGAGTGGAGTAACACCAGGTGAAGAACACAGGAAGGGAAGGATGAGGTCACTGCTCACCTCCTGCATCCTGGGACAATGATGTCTTTCTTCCTTCTGACATGTGACACATTCTCTTGCTTAAGACACAAAGTGGAGCTCTTGGTTGGTTATAGAGCGGTGCAGATGCTCTAAACTGCTGTACAATTAAAACAATAATGAAACAGAGAAACAGGAGCAATAAAGGGAAGAATAGAGAAAGGAGGAGCCCAAACTGGCATGTGAGGTGTCTGCTCCACAGCTACAGATGATGAAGCTGCAAAGTGGGTCCCTCTGCTGTGACCACATTATGGGGTGTCACTGCCATCCCCACCAGCCAGATGGGACTCCGCTCTCAAACTGGAGAGACAGATACCTAACAGCACAGCAAGCCCATGAGAAAGGTTTGAAGTAAGGCATCGTGATGGGCAAACAATTCCCCATGACAGACAGACAAGTGTAAGCTAGAAATATCATGCTGCCTCCATTGATGCCTGAGAGTCACAGCCTCACATCAAAACAAGCTCTCTCATTAGACAAGACTACCTGCAGGCACAAGTAACTGTGTGATTGTGTTGTAATGCCGTAAGGCTGATGGAAATCCTGGAGAATGCTTACATCACTGCTAATTGCAAACATTTTCCTTGGTCTTATGTAAGAGACAGCTCATGAGGATAGGCATTCAAATATCAGTCCTTCCTGTAAGACTTAACATTACTGGAGTTTAGCACAGTTTTGAAACCTTGCTCAGACTAGGATATGATGCTCGGAATATGCTCTCCTGAGTTAGCACTTTAAGCTGCTGATTTGGCTCCTTACCTGAGCAATGCTTCATAGCTGTAAAGCAGCAGAAAGCATTCCAAGTTGTGTGCTATGTTGCTGAACTAGTGGGTGAAGCATAGGCAATTATAAATGTAATCAGAAACAAGTTTTCAGCCACAATAAATAAGAGGAGTGATATGCAAAGCAGTTGCTTGTCCTTACTATTTACCTTGGTTTAGAAGCTGATGGCAACCTTCCAAAGAAACTAGTTTAAACTCAACACTGAACTCAGTTTAACTAGTTTTAAGGTATTGACACCTCAGCAAGAACCATCACACCAAGCTTCAGTGCTTGATCAAATATATGGCTTTATCTGTGTCTTGTGTGAGGCTTTTGCTGCCTAAACCTGAAAACTTCTTATCACTTAATGGCTGGGCTCGAGAGAAAGTTAACTTGGGATGGTAAGTGGATTGACTGACCAATTTGTGTTTTAAAACTAATCCACATGTGCTGTACTTCACAGTGCTCCTTAGTGAACTCCTCACCTTGCTCTGAAGCTTGCTGTATAACCTATCTTCTGTGACAAGTACAGGGAGATGCAGTGAAGAGTTAAAAGTGAATCTCCTGCCTCTTTGAACTGTTTTCTCAGTACTGCGTGTACACAGATACACTTTTGATGTGTTAACTAGAAAATCTGACTGAAAAAGAACAAAGCAGCTGTCACTGAAAGGAAGACACTGACGAAGAACCACACAGCCTTTTATTGAAGAACTGTCAAGATTGATCCTACAGCACTCAGTTTGTCTGTAGTATTTATCAAAGACCTAGATCAGATGAAGGAAATTAAAAAAAAATAATAAAATTCTATCCACTGGACATTTATAAATGGTATCTGAAAATGCATTACATTTAAAACACCTATGAGAATGTGGGTTTAACAGTTCAGGGGCTGCAATAGAAGCATATGGGCTTTTTTTTTTTTTTTACAAGTCTTGGAAAATAATAATTTGTCATTGTTGAGCAAACCCACTTAATTGCTTTCAAAGTTTTAAGTAGCAAACTTGATTAAAAACCATTCTGTGCTAACTCATAGAGCTTCAAATTCTCTTGTCTTTAAAAGAGAAGCAAAGCATGCAATGCATCCTTGTAAGTANCTGATGTCCCCCTGTCCCTCCAGTATTCCCCAGTCCCCACAATGTCTCCCAGTACCTCCAGTATCTCCTCATTCCTTCAATCCATCTGTTTTAATGATAATTAATTGCCACTGCACATAAATCACCAGCTCCCCATTTTTTTCCTGCAAGAATCCTTAATCTCTAGCACACACCTCCTTTTCTGTTCCTGTAACCAGCTGTCCTTCCTTTGATGGTTTCTACCAGGACCTCTATATAAAATCCCCATGTTGTATAAATCCCACTCTGTGGACATGTGGTAATTTTGCCACCGGGGTATCCAGCCCACTCCTGAGATGACAGGACCCAAAGTAGGGTCTGCAACAAGCACTGGCTTTGATGTTTTCTTCCCACACACTCTGTTGCCTCATGTCTGAGGTTGCGTGTACCACAGGAGGGTAACAAAAAGGGCAGCCTGAGGAGAGCTTGTCTAGTGGGGCTTGTTCCAGGAAGACGTGTGTTTCTGGTCTCCATTATCTGGAGGAGTCAAACAGAGGACGTGTCAGTGCAAGCTGATGGGTAGTGCTGACCTAAGGAGAACACAGAACAAATATAGCTCCTATGTGCCTTTAACAACTTAGAATTCACAGGCAAGGTCTGATAACACAGGATATTTCATCAACAGATGCTGTAGCTCCTACCTGCAGACACCGACCACACAAGGGAGTGGAGTAACACCAGGTGAAGAACACAGGAAGGGAAGGATGAGGTCACTGCTCACCTCCTGCATCCTGGGACAATGATGTCTTTCTTCCTTCTGACATGTGACACATTCTCTTGCTTAAGACACAAAGTGGAGCTCTTGGTTGGTTATAGAGCGGTGCAGATGCTCTAAACTGCTGTACAATTAAAACAATAATGAAACAGAGAAACAGGAGCAATAAAGGGAAGAATAGAGAAAGGAGGAGCCCAAACTGGCATGTGAGGTGTCTGCTCCACAGCTACAGATGATGAAGCTGCAAAGTGGGTCCCTCTGCTGTGACCACATTATGGGGTGTCACTGCCATCCCCACCAGCCAGATGGGACTCCGCTCTCAAACTGGAGAGACAGATACCTAACAGCACAGCAAGCCCATGAGAAAGGTTTGAAGTAAGGCATCGTGATGGGCAAACAATTCCCCATGACAGACAGACAAGTGTAAGCTAGAAATATCATGCTGCCTCCATTGATGCCTGAGAGTCACAGCCTCACATCAAAACAAGCTCTCTCATTAGACAAGACTACCTGCAGGCACAAGTAACTGTGTGATTGTGTTGTAATGCCGTAAGGCTGATGGAAATCCTGGAGAATGCTTACATCACTGCTAATTGCAAACATTTTCCTTGGTCTTATGTAAGAGACAGCTCATGAGGATAGGCATTCAAATATCAGTCCTTCCTGTAAGACTTAACATTACTGGAGTTTAGCACAGTTTTGAAACCTTGCTCAGACTAGGATATGATGCTCGGAATATGCTCTCCTGAGTTAGCACTTTAAGCTGCTGATTTGGCTCCTTACCTGAGCAATGCTTCATAGCTGTAAAGCAGCAGAAAGCATTCCAAGTTGTGTGCTATGTTGCTGAACTAGTGGGTGAAGCATAGGCAATTATAAATGTAATCAGAAACAAGTTTTCAGCCACAATAAATAAGAGGAGTGATATGCAAAGCAGTTGCTTGTCCTTACTATTTACCTTGGTTTAGAAGCTGATGGCAACCTTCCAAAGAAACTAGTTTAAACTCAACACTGAACTCAGTTTAACTAGTTTTAAGGTATTGACACCTCAGCAAGAACCATCACACCAAGCTTCAGTGCTTGATCAAATATATGGCTTTATCTGTGTCTTGTGTGAGGCTTTTGCTGCCTAAACCTGAAAACTTCTTATCACTTAATGGCTGGGCTCGAGAGAAAGTTAACTTGGGATGGTAAGTGGATTGACTGACCAATTTGTGTTTTAAAACTAATCCACATGTGCTGTACTTCACAGTGCTCCTTAGTGAACTCCTCACCTTGCTCTGAAGCTTGCTGTATAACCTATCTTCTGTGACAAGTACAGGGAGATGCAGTGAAGAGTTAAAAGTGAATCTCCTGCCTCTTTGAACTGTTTTCTCAGTACTGCGTGTACACAGATACACTTTTGATGTGTTAACTAGAAAATCTGACTGAAAAAGAACAAAGCAGCTGTCACTGAAAGGAAGACACTGACGAAGAACCACACAGCCTTTTATTGAAGAACTGTCAAGATTGATCCTACAGCACTCAGTTTGTCTGTAGTATTTATCAAAGACCTAGATCAGATGAAGGAAATTAAAAAAAAATAATAAAATTCTATCCACTGGACATTTATAAATGGTATCTGAAAATGCATTACATTTAAAACACCTATGAGAATGTGGGTTTAACAGTTCAGGGGCTGCAATAGAAGCATATGGGCTTTTTTTTTTTTTTTACAAGTCTTGGAAAATAATAATTTGTCATTGTTGAGCAAACCCACTTAATTGCTTTCAAAGTTTTAAGTAGCAAACTTGATTAAAAACCATTCTGTGCTAACTCATAGAGCTTCAAATTCTCTTGTCTTTAAAAGAGAAGCAAAGCATGCAATGCATCCTTGTAAGTAATGAAATTTGTGTTACAGTTGTACCACAAGAGCTCAAAACAAGATGAGGGCACAAGTGTGCCAGAAGCTCCCCAAACACCTGGGCAGGATGCAGGAGGCAAGATGAGTAGAGGGATTAAGGCATTTGACCAAGGTCACACAAGGAGGCCTTTGGACAGTCAAATATGCAGCCCTGAGGGTTACCTTACCACAAGATCAGACACTAATTGAACATTCTTGCTGGCCTAGGGCTGAAGTATGGGATGTGACAATGTGGACTAGGGTGATAAATGTCTCACAGGACTGGTAGTGCCTGTTATTGAAAGGATATTTGAAAGACAAAAGCCTCTCTGGATTAATATGGCAGGTCCTGGTCCTGCACTGAGCTCCTGGGAGAACTACAGCAAAATCTGTGGTTACTGTGTGGTATCTCTTGGTAAATGCTGAGAGTTAGATGGTGAAGACTCCAGAGGTATCTCCCAACATAGAGCAAACAAGACAAGTTCTTGTCCATTCTCAAAACCTCTTTAAAAGCAACAAAATTACTGTCATTTCTTCCAGAGGCAATTGCTGCACAAAAAGCTCTGAAGTACTCAGCAAGTGTTGATTAACATTCACATTCTACTCATCTACATACACATACCTTGGGAGAGGAGGACAGATTCCCTTTCTGTCAGTGATGGAAATGGAAGTTGCACTAAGGCATGTGGAAGCCCATGTGGAAAAAAAAAAAAAAAAAAAGTGCTTTGTGTCATTGCCCTACGTGGAAAAGTACCAGTAAATCCTGGAAATGCTGGTGTGTTGTTCTGCATCCTGGGCCATTTCAGGCACTGTTTCACACGAACTAAGAGAGCGGTTGCCTGTCTTTCTTTAGCCAAGGCTCACCCCAAAAAATCAGGAAGAAATCTGCACCTCAGCAGGTCCAGATCTTTACACCACACTCCCACATTCATGATGGTTAATACTTCTTAGCTACTGAGGCTGCCAACATTCCCACCTCTCCTTCCAGGAGAGTAAACCACATTCCTGAGCAGGATGGGGCATATGACCAAGAAAGGCATATACATGGTACATCAAAGGACTGTCCATAGGGGGTTCCTGCACACTCTTTTTGCACTGGCAAGCAAGATGCTTGCTAATAAGGTAGTCAGGCCTTCATAATTAATTCATGTGCCCACCAATGAGCATAGCACTGGCCTGCCTCTCCCGTGAGAAACAGCCCTGGGAGATGTGGCAGTGGGTTAGGCAAAGCAGGGGTTAAGGAGTTGGATTGGGAATAGACGTGTGTCTCAGTTTGACAGTCACACGCTAACTGGGGATGGCTGAACAGATGCTCTCCGAATGCTAATGTCACTCATGGTGTTCTACTTTGGGCAGAGTTTCTCCACCAGCACAAGTCATCTGGGAAACGGCTGAGCTTGGAGGAGGTGGTGGCCCATCTCCTGTGGCAATAGGGCTCTGCCCAGTAGGAGCTTGCCCCCAACACATGTGGCCAGCCTAAAACCCTTTGTTCATTGTTAAATAGACATTATTTAAGTGCCTTAAACTAGCATTGCCCCTTTTTGCCAGCCCTTGGCAGTGGGTGGGATTTCTATAAATCACTGGGGGATGGGGCCTCAGCCATTCGGACACTCTTGTAGGCATTAAAAAAGTATATTGGATCTGCCATGTACACTGTAAAAGACTTTTAGCAAGTCCTTAGCCAGCCTCTCTTCATTGATTTAGACACCAGTCTGTATTCAGACTGGCTCCTATTCAGACTCCTACTTCTGAAGTACCTTTTGAAGCTGAAATGTCTGTGCTATCAAAGCCAGCGTGTGGTCAAGACCTCAAATAACAGGCTGCTTAGATCGAGGATGTACACAGTGCCACGGGGACCTGTGACACTGTATAGCGATCATTAACAAGACTTCCTTCAATTGCACTTGGAGAAAGTATATATGTATGTAAACTTGGAGCAGATGACACCGACATTTTTAAGCCACATTGGAGCTGGCCATTATAAACAAAACAGTGCAGCTCCTCTTGAGCATTAGCCATATAAGCTTCCCCTGAAACCAATCAGGAATTTGTCCACGTGATTACAGAGATTTGGGATTCTAGGTGCACAGGCAGAAGCTTGCTCACATCGGATGCTCTCAGTGGAGTAACACTGACTTACACCACTGAGAATCTGCCCCAGAGATTTTACTTTTCTTCTGACAAACACTTCCTGCTGTGGCAGACATAACGCCGTATCAAAGGCATGTGCTGTAATACACAATAAAGATAGAGCTTTCATAATTTTCAATTACACTTCCTCTGCAATGATGTTAGTGAATCTCACCCAAAAGTAAATTATTCAGTGCAGATGATATAGAAATCGTTTGATGAGTGTCACTTTTCCATTTAAAGTTTTACCAAGATCTTCTTGGATAAGGGGCTCTTTTTTTTTTTTTTTTTTTTTCACATGACACATTTTATATTTTGCTTCTGTCCCTCACCTTCATTCATCCACCTGTTTCAACTTTTTAATATCCTTTTCTAACAAAGCACTGAGTAGACATTCAAATAGGTCTATTCAGGGGAAGTGCTCATTCATTCAGCCAGAAATACTGATATATATGTTTTATTTAGTTTTAAGAATACTTTAAAAAAAATGAGAATTTTAAAAGCCAGAGGCAAATATGAAAAGACAATCTTCTTTCAAGGTAGGCTTGGAGGGAGAAGTATCAGGGGCTACACTGAGAACCCTTTCCTTTCATGTAAATAAATAGTTCATTTACAAGAGATTTTTAAATGGAAAAACATATCCAATACATCAATGCATTTAAACTCAATCATATGGTAAAACACAGCAAACTGAAAAGCTGAATTCTGGAAAGTTTTTATCTTTCTTTTCATTAAGTTATAGACACATTGGAATCAAATTTTTTAAAAAAATAAATTAAATGCCACTTTAAATTCATAGTAGGTTTCTACTTGCTGTATTGGAGATTAAACAGGCAACAATTAATCATTTCATTTTTCCATCTACTTTTTCTCTTCTACCAAACTATTCAGAATCCTGCCCAACACAGCCAATAAATGATGTCCTAGATTTATTTTCATACATTGCAAAACCCTACTTTTATGTCTGCATCACTAATACATTCCCTATTACTTCAGCCATGCTGGTCAAGAAACACCAGGTATCAGTACTGTAAGTGTTGTGTCAATTATTCCTGTTTGGAAATGAGTGGGTAACATTGAGCTTCAGCCATCACTATTTTTGGAAGCAAGAAAAGGAACTGGGAGAAGAAAATGAAGCTTGCATATTGCTATGAGATGTTCTACCAACATACAGGAAAGCCTGTATGCCATTATACTAAGCCAGAAAAAAAAAAAAAGGCCCCATCTCTAAGATGGTGTAATTTTTCCAGAGGAAAAGCTTTCCAGTGGAAAAATGCACTGCTGTACTACACTGCTGAGATTTGTAAGTCCAACAGAAGTTCTGCAACTGCAATTGATGCATAGTCTTTGGGAAGAAGAAACCACAAAACTTGGTGATTCATAGTTCCAGTGTGTAGACCAGAACCACTGGGCTAGCACACCAGTTTTACTCAGAAGTAGTTCATAGGCAAATGATAGTATCATCAAGCTGTAGAGAAGCCTTTATGTGAATAGCTGGAAATGAGTTGGAATTTTTTACCTTAAATAAAAGGGTACACAAAAGAGATAGGTAATAGAGATCAACTAGGGCCTTCTGGTCTCCCTGGCTTAAAAAGTAAAGGGAACACTGAAAGGTGGGAAATTGAAAACTGACAGTTACTCCTATTTTCCCAGTCTGCACAAGTGCAAAAAGCTTTTGATGCCTAAAGTCTTGCAAGACTCAAGAGGGATTGGACATTTGTACAAATTTCCCTATCCAGAGAAGATGGAGCTCTTCTTAACAGCCTTCTGATAAACAACACATGATGATTTCAGCCACTCTTAGCTTTTGAAATGGTAGACCAGTGTGGAAAGCAAAAAGCTCGTATCCCCCTATCGTTGGGTTTTATATCACAAACATAAAGTTCCCAGACTCTTGGGGCTCATGGACCACTGATGCTCTTACTGACTACACCCGCTAGAAATGAAGAACTGATAGAGAACTGATAGTGTTGCCATCTAACACAGATTCATGCATCAGCTACAGATCATATACCCTTGCCATATATCCAGATTGACAGCCCATGCTGGGAAAGCTGGTACAAACTTTGACTACTGCTGGCGTGCTCCTTGTGCAGACTTCAAATGAGCACAGTACTCAAACAAGACCGTGGCTCAAAAGACACCAGGACACTCATTTTTTTTTTTTTGCAAGCCAGCTTATCTGCCTAAGCCAACGATCTCTCAGGCATGGGATTCCTCTCTACCACCACCACCCATCTCTAAAAGAAAATTTGTGATTCCCATCCTTGATTTCCTTTCAACCTGTTTCTCTAAAACAATCTTCCCCTCAGGCAACGTGAGTCTCCAGCCTTTGTTTGGCTGAAGATGTAAATATTTGGGCACTCACAGATTTGATATATATATACATATTTGTTGGAACATTTACCACCTGCTATTCAAAGTTAAATCCATAGATTACAGAAAACAAGTTCTTTATCGCTTTTTGTCTAATGTAAAATTAAAGACAGCTGAAAGCCTACAAGCTTTCTCTTGCTTATGAGTCAGTTGTAGCATAATTACCCCTCTAAGGCTTGAATAGCAGCGAAGAGCCAGATCTTTGCAAAGGCCCATCATCCCAGCAAGAGCTCCAGGAGCTTCTGTGCTCCTGAGGACATTAAAGCAGAGGTCATTAAAGCAGAGGCCGCAGACTAATGAAAACTCCTCAGCTGTACTCTGCAGGAGCTCTCATCTGCCAGTAATAAAGGCTCACTTGGCTCCTGAAGCAGGGAGACCTAGGGTCTCCATAGAGCGTCATGTACTTCCTTCTAAGCCCAATGCAGAAACACTGTAGTGATGCTTTGCACAAGGTTTTCCTAGATCCATTCCTTAAAATTGGCTTTTAGAAATCTGTAAGGTCTTTACACAGACAAACTCTTCTTACGTGTGAGGTCAGCTCTGCTATGGGCAGGTTTCTCCTCTCTCTGGGCATCTCAGAAACTTCTGCAGACTCAAAACCAGATGAAGCATTTGGGTGCCTGCTTCCACAACAAGAACAAAACCAAAAAAATTCCCAAAACATCAAAAAACCCTGACCTAAAACCAAGGAGATGTGCTTGCCAGGACAATTGTGCCACATCACCATGATTATTGTTTTCTTCAGGTTTTCATGTGGTGACCTGGGGTGGTATGAGCTGAGGAGAGCAGGCTACGTGGGAGCAGGACATGTGGAGCGTATACAGTGGTACAGCAAAGCTGTACAAACAGTGATGTAAAACTGCAGCAATGCCTCCTTCTCTGGAGCTCTTCAAAACGCACTTGGACACGTTCCTGTGTGATCTGATCTAGCTGAACCCACTTTAGCAGGAGGGTTGGACTAGGTGATCTCTAAAGGTCCTTTCCAAACTCTACCATTCTATGATTCTATGACATCCAGTATCAATTGGGCTTGAGTCTCAGTACTGTGTACAAGCCCCTTTAGGTTTATTTTATCCAGTGAGCTTTCAAAACATGCCTGAATAAAAGAAAACTCCATCTCTAAAAGAGATCAGGTTTACTGAAAACATTTCAGAATTCTCCAGTCACTCATGACTAGTCCCAGTAAATGGATCCCAGACCAGTTTCAATGCCCATGTCCACTGCTGGCTTCCAGGCTCCAAGCACAGAACCAAATTGATCACCTGGTAACTGCTTTTTTTCACTTAACTATGTATGTGCAAATATTTGTGAATACCCGGCTCTGTATATGGGACACCTAATGCTACACACAACAGTATAAGCAACATCTCCAACCAGTCTGGAAATCTGAGCAGCACAAGCACTGATGGTTGGTCATTAAACTGACTGTTTGGATCTGACTATCACAGGAGAGGTAAGACATGTCTCTGCTTCCTAATGAAAAGGATAGACAGATATTGAAGAAGAGTAAGTTGGACTTTAATTACTGGTTTTGATGTCTGATCTATAACTCCCTAAAAGTTTTGCATGGGAGTAATATGGAAGCATCAGAAAATTCCACTGGGATATAGATGAGGTCCACTTTGCAAAAATACCCTCTTCATAAAGAAGCTCAATGCCCTCTTTTGCTTTGGCAAACCATCCTGAATTTATGATGCATTGCATTTGGAAGGCAACACGGCACACAGCTGAGGCAAGTTACTGAAACACAGGGAGAGTAAAAGCAAAATGTTCTGAGTGAGGGTGCATATGGGGATGTATTTGAAAAAAAAAATTATATATATATAAATATACGCACACATTTGCTAGAGAAAATGTATATGTATTTATAAAAAAACCCTAAACTTCTCACCAGTGAAAAGCTAGAAATGATGCAAAACGCATCTGCTTTGATAAGCCTGTTATAAATCTCACAGTTTGAAGCTTTTAACTGACCCTTTCCAGTTCATGAATATTTTAGGAGGACCCAGTTTAATTTAAAACAACCCTGGATCAATACATGCATTTATTTTGGCACTGTCCAAATTTCAGGTCATTGTATCATCAAAAAAATTGTATCTTACATCTCCAGTTTGACTCCAAATCTAGGGTTCATTCAGGGCTGGAGCTCAAATTAGGGGTAAATCTACACAGATTGGAACCTAAAAATGTCTGTGTGGAACTCAGCCAAACTAGACAATGGATAACTATATTTAGAGCAACTCTATGACAAAGTATCTCCTATTGCCTGAAGCTAATGCTCAGAGAAGCACACAAATGTCCTGGGGAATAGGTGGTTTCCAATATCACTTTGTGACGGTATTCAGCATGGGATAACTGTAAGGAGCCATTTCTCCATGCTGAGGGAGCCCATGCTACCTAACTTCAGAAAACTCAGCACCTGCTTGTTCCCAGAGCACTTGATGGGGAGAAGAGATGCCCATTTTACTGAGAACTGACACCTCCAGCCTAGTGGGGGGGCACCCTCCATGCAAAAAAATAGTTTCAACAGCCCCAACCTGCTACTGTCCTGAACTCTTTTGGGAAAAAATCTTCTTGCCTGCATGACACTTCTTCATTCAAGTGTGCAGAGAGAGTCATAGGCTGAGAATTGAGAGGCTGATAAACGATTCTTTGAAGCTTGTTAGGATCTTGGAGCACTTTGCATGCAAGAAAACAGCTCTTTGTAAGAAAAACTCCAAACCTACTGTCCAGTTCAAATACTAATGGACTTAACAACTGTTCATTGTCCCATAGATCAGTGTTCCCTGCCTCTCATGTTCACATCAGTGAAAGGCATTTCTTAATAGCTACAGTGAAAATTAAATCCTGCCTTCCTCTTAAAGTCAATGAGAGTTTTGCTCTGACTCATAATTTATGATGTACTTATGTTTTTCCTTCCTAGTACCGTTCATTTTTTTTAAAGAGTTCTCTTGAAAGACTCTAGCATATATTCCACCATACTAAATATGTTTTTCATTTTAAAACCTCTCTTTCCATACATCTCCATCCACTGCTAAATTCATTTGGTGCCACTAACATAACACAGATCCTGCAGTAATCCAAGCATTGTGCCTCTATCGCTGTTAAATTCCGTGGCAGTGACGGCCCTCATCCCCTCACCCAGCGTTAGGGGAAGCAGCCAGCACCCTGTCTGTGGTCCCCCAGGCACGCTGGGACACCTCTGTGAGCACAGTACTCTACAGAGGCTTCCCAAAAGCATGGATACAGATTTATAGGTGTTTGCGAGAAGGGATGTGGTGTTCCTCCCTTAATTTTGATGCCTGGAAAACATTCATTTCCATGGGAAAAACAGCTTAAATCAGGCTTCCAGATAAAGCTATTGGTCATTTTAAATGCAGTGAATAACAGATACTAAGCTAAGACTGCATCACTATGTCAACCTTTCTATCTAGTCAGACTATCTAGTCAGTGGTGATAAAAAGGCATGGACTGGTTGTACATTTGAGGTGCGTTTGTGGGGGGCTATTGAGTGCACAGATTGTGCAACCAATCTCCAAGGAAATACCTCCATAAACATCCAGTGTGTGACTTCATTAAGATGCTCACTGCCTCTATGAGAAGTCCATAAGAATCTCTATAGAAAGAAAACGATCAATATGTTATCGAGAAGATAAGTCAGTGTCAACGCTAATGTTTAAATATTCATCCACTTGTACCAACATCTTGTCTGCTACTGAAACAACAGGAATATTCAAAGATTAACTCTACATAAAAGCCTCGGTATTTTTTTTCTCCGATTCCTTGTTTTTTCTCTTGTCAGTTCTACGAACAGTTGTTAAGTAGAACAGGTTGGCATTTTTTCATCAAAACGTTACTTATTTGAAAAATGGGTCTTGGAACAAACCAAGACTTTTGCAGAAAATTTTCATTTGGGGAAATTTTTCAGCTTGTTGTCAAGAAAAGTGAAAACTGAAAAGAACTCATTTTCCAGGATACACAATAGTTCTGAATATATAATCAAAAGAGCTAAAAGAACCAGACGGTATTTGTTTTAATCCAAAGAATTTGAAGTGAGAGAATATAAAAGGACTCATATTAACTGCAAGTGCATTTATAAGGAGCTTCGGAAGAGAGAAGGTTTCCTTCTTCATTCAGGACCACTAGACTAACTCTAGAAAGTATCAAGGAGAAAAGAGAGGATGACTTCCCACCATTTGTGACCCACTCAAGCCATTTCTATCATTCATAAGAGACATCCCAACATTTCTGCAGTGGAATTTCTGTTTAAAATGAGAAATAAAGACAAAAACCTCATGTAGAAGATTAAGGAGCATGGGCAGAAAGATGCTGAAGTTCATTGAAGCTTGTGTTCTGCGTGGTGCTGCTTGGAGGCTCTAAATATAACCAACATTTCTGCCACCAGAGGCAACAGTCCCCTGCAAGAGGGGAGAAAACTCATCTTCCAGACGATTATCCTGCCCTGGGAAATCCTGCTGAAGAGCAGTAGCATGTTTTCATGCAAGGTCGTGAGTACATCTACAGAAGATCTGCAAAAAGTTATATATGATAGTGAACCTAGTCCCACAACTAATTAATCTGTTACAGCATGGGCACTGTGCAACATATCAAAACCACTTCCAACACCTTCTTCACAGGTAAGCATTGAAAGTAAAGCCTGTTACCATTTCTTAGGTGGGATTTGAACAGCAAAATTGGGTGAGATGACAATAAGAAAAGCAACAGAGATAAACCACACTGTCATCAAGAGAAGTTTGTAATGGAATAGCATAGTGTTTGCCTTTTGTTGTTTACCAAAAGCCTTGTTTTAATCAGAGCTGTAATTAAAGCCCTTCATCATTCTGAGCAGTTTCAAACTAATGGCTTCTCTCATGAGTTAAAGCACCATTTCTGCAACAACTGTATGTGTAAGGTAATGTCAGCAGTCTGTCCAGGCACAGGAAGTAGCCCATGGAAACAGAGATCCATTTGCTGGTATTTTAACACAAATCTGAAAATGCTAGTTTACACTTTTTAGAAGCTGTTACAAACGGTCAAGCAAAAAAATATGTATCTTGTGAATTAATGAGGCTCCCTAAATACACAAACTGTGTCTGTACATGGCATGCTACACTGGTGAAAGGGGAGCAAATAAAGCATGGCAGAAAGCACTTGCAGCTGCAGCATGTGGTTGTGTCCCAAAGGACAACTTCCAGGGGAGGGCATATTGTCCTCATCCCCAAGCCAGCAAGGGCTGAATTAGTCCTCATAAAGCCCCATTTTGGGAAAGGACTTGAAGAAAAGTGGGAATGGGATCTACAGCTTTCCCTTTTGTCTGAATACATTTTCAGGCTACCCCTGGATTCAAGAACATATTCACACGCTTAAATGGAAAAAGATTGAAGTGGGAGCTATTTGTACTCACCATGAATCTTCCTCCATTTGATAACACCAATAAAGTCCTGGCACCTGAAGCTTCCTGGATTGTGATGAAGACATTTGGGGTGCAAGTAAATGAAGACTAAATCCAGGCCTTGGTACTGAGAGGCATTTCTGGATAACCTGTGTGTGCTGCCAATGTACTCTGCTCAGTCCCTCTCCACTCCTCTCCATTTGCCTTGGTGCAATGGGGCAACAGCAGCAGCACTGGCAGCAGAGAAGAAGAAGGAGGTCAGCTAGGACAGGTAAGGAAGAGAGAGCTCTAGAGTAAGAGGAAAGAAGTGCTGAATGGACAAAAGACATTGGGTAGGTGAAAACCTAGCAGCAAACACCCTCTGTGAATTGAGAGTTTTGAAGAATTTCAACCTGTTCTGGTGAGAAGGCATATGCTGTAAAACTGCATTGGGGTTCTCCAAGGAAGAGCAGATATTTTCCTTCCTTGCTTTAAAGAATTAAAACAGTGTGGAAATTAATATGTAGTCAGATTTATAATCACAGGGTAAAACACATATGGTATTAGGCAAGGCTGGGAAAGGTATCCAGTTTTCAGTTCTCAGCTCTTTGTGTTTCCCCTCCCAACAGCAGTTTAACTGCCTCACTTGAAGATCATAAACCTCTTGTTCCCAGGTGCTACCACTCCCTTCTCCTCTTCCATCAGCTAGCTGGAAAGGTAGCAAGAACCTCCCAGAGCTTCTTGCTCCCTAAAGGAATGGGAAAGGCTATGCCTTTCTACCTCGCTAGGCAAAAGTGCAGGAATTTGCCACAAAACCTTTTGCCCTAAGGGAACTGCTGATTCATTTAAGAAAAACACTGGGTTTTGTTGAACTTCCAGCAAAACATTGGCATGTTTCTGGGGAAGAACTGGTGGATTCACAGTACCGTGGAGGGTTCCACAGGGGAAGCCCTAACTGAGGGATGAAGGTCCTCAGCAGGGCATGTCAGAGCCCAGGCCTACAAAAAGCAGAAAACCTCAAGGACTCGTGTTCATTATGGCACCTGGTAGGTCCAGTTTCCTCCATGTGCAGCAGACACCCCCAAAAGCAACATCTCCCAGCACAGCTTCCTCTCTTGCTTCACACTGGAAGATTGGTTCCTACCACATGTGCTCCAGTTGTGTGTTGGAACAGATAAATAAAATGTAACTGTATGAAACACCTTACTGACCTGCTGCCCTTGGCTTTGCATACCCACACACTTGTGGCATGGGTCTCCTGGATATCGTCCAGCATGAGAAGCCTTATGTGTGCATTTCAGGGCTGCAGCACCGGGTGCACTTGGCAAGTACTCCAGGTCATTGGTCCTGGGTCACCAGATGTCACCCACAGCACCTATGCCTTCGGAGGTATCACCTTAACATGTTTATTTCAGGGTAAGAAGTGATGAATGGATGAGATAAAGGTTTAAAGTCTTCTTTTCCTCTCAGAAGCCACAATAACGTTCAGACTTCCATGTCAAGCTCAGGTCTGCATTTTAACATCTGCATCCAGGAGACTGTGCTGAAAAAAAAAAAATCTAATATTATGCTTTTGAATAGAGAATTTACCTAAGTAAATAATTATTTTTAAACCCAAGATTTAGGCAGCTTTAGTATTCCACATTATGCTAATGTTTGACAATTACTAAGTGTGGGTATCAGCCAGCATTTTTTTTTTAAGTTTAATTTAAAGCAATTTGACATGGAAAGGTTATTACTTTAGTTGCCAATAAAAGCTGTACTTTTAACATAAGTGTACACCAAGCCCTAGGGTATGTGACTATTATCTTTTCTGCAATTATGTGGTGTTCTACATAAATGTTTAAAAAAAAAAAAAAAAACCCTAACTTAGAAATATCAAAAGTACCAACTTAGCTACAATAGAAAAGTTGAAGAGCAGAGCCGGGAAGCCAGGCTCCCGCAGACACAACACAGGTTGAGGTTTCCTCCTAGAGGTATCGCTGGGAACGGCGTCTCGCAGTCCCGTCCCGTCCCCATCCCCATCCCTTTCCTCATCCCCAAAACCCAGCTGCTGCCATTTCCCACCCTCACCCACATCCTCCTAGAAAAGCACTCCCTCCCTCCCTGCCCCCCCCCCCTTTATTCTTTTTTCCCCTCCTTCAGGTTTTCTGTGCTAACAGCCTGGGGGGGTGTCCCTCTTCAGTTTTGCTTTTCCCTCAGGAGGAGAACTCACCATTCCCACTTGCCTGAAGGCTGTGTTGCACCAAGGCTGTGGTGCTGAGCCCCCTCTGCACCAGGCCGAGTAGCAGCCACCAGCATGGCTCCCGACATCAATGTCAACTTTGGTCCTATCAGATGGAGTCACTGCTGCACAGTCAGTCCTGCCTTGGAGTGGAAACAAACCTTTTGCCCCAGGAAATTACAAGAGAAGCCATAAAGAGCCATTGGCAGAGGTCCTGAAGGGATGAAGCCCTGGGTAGAGGCCTGTGGAGGGGGAGGTGAAAGCCTGTCCTCAGGAGGAGACATCCTCACTCATGCGTGGGGAGGGATATTTCCTTCCTGACACCTGCTCTCCTCCAGGATTTGCGTCTTGCAGAGTGAGGATGCCATGCAAACCAGAAGTGCCTTGAGTGTGCTTCATGGCACACTCTGAGTGCCGTACTCCCTTGGGCTGCTTAGTCTTGAGCTCCTCCTGTACCACGTCCTCTTCCACCTGCCTCGCCGGGCCGACAAGAGGCAGAGCCAGAGGCTGTGTGGGCAATGTCTCCAACAGGGTCCAAGCCCCACATCAGCTTGTACAGACAAACTCACTCCTCTCTGCTCTGCCCCTTCAGCCCTTCAAAGGCAGAGCCTGGGGGCTAACAGACTGGCGGGAGACAAACACTAGTCCAGACACAGGAGGCTGCTGAGTTAAGAGATCATTTTTATTTTTACTTTTTTTTTTAAAGTCTGAGGTGGTTTCTTTTGTCTGCTGTCTGGGTTTTGTTTTTAAACTTAATTTGAAGCTTGTGAAAGTCACAGCACAACCCTTGCTGGCTTAAGATCTTCCCAAAACCAGCCGGCACCAGGGCAATGAACTTCAGCTTCCTGCACCACCCCACCAGTACCTTTTGGTGTTAACCTGCGACCATCTCCAGAGAGCGAAAGGCAGTTCAGCCTCAGCAGCCTGTTCAGCCCTTTGTCTTTATACTGAGAAAGTGAGAAGACTGGTTACACTTCCAGTGCCAGCTGTGGTTCATGTTTCAAATTAGCTAAAGTTTGTTATTTTACACTTTAGGTAGGAGCTGCAACAAACTGTTCACCAGCAGTCCAAGCGATAGTATACAAGCCCCTCTAGGATTCATTGGAAGAGCTCCTGATGAGTTCACCAATGTTTGTGCATTAACCTCTGGATGAAAAGCCAGCCAGAGGGATGTGAGAACCCCGCCGAGCCCTCCAGAGCATGACACAAAATGATGCAAGTGTGGGAGCTAGGAGAGAAAAGGTTTTGTGAGCCCAGAAAAATAATAAAACGTTTAAATCCTTAATTGTTTCTCTTGAAGATTTATCCAAAATTGAGCTTTCCTTAAGCCTATGAGTTTGCAGAGCATTGTCAATAAATTAGATCATGCACACAAGGCAATGATTTCAAGCCAAAAAGCTCTAGCCCTGAGTCGCTTAACAGCAACACTCCCCAGAAAAACGACTCGAGATGAAACATGAGATATGTATTAATTATCAATGGTCTAATAGAAAATTTAATGAAGACAAGTATCTTCTTGCACTTTATCCACGATAACGATGATAGTACGTCAGCGAGACGCATACCTTACAACGTGGCGGTGAATGTCAAGTCTGAAGCCATTATAGC
Source organism: Urocolius indicus (assembly GCA_013401255.1). NCBI lineage: Eukaryota > Metazoa > Chordata > Aves > Coliiformes > Coliidae > Urocolius > Urocolius indicus. The sequence continues at coordinate 547,928 of WBNH01007126.1, forward strand.
AATTCACCACAATAATGGCTAGCCAATGTATGGACTTGTAGCACTTAATCAAAGTAATGACATCCATCCACAATTATTTATGTTATGGTAACAAAGAGCTGCCAAATGCAAAACAAATGACATGAGGATTTGCAAGTGAATTCCTTCCCGTAAATTCTCCGTAGGTTACGCTTCAAGGCCCTGGGGATGGAAGTCTGCATGAATTCAGAGTGTTATCAAAGCGAGGACAGGATTGTGCCACGTTGTTCTGCCTCTGAGCAACAAACCCGGTGCTGCTGCCGAAACGAGTGCTTCAGCTCAGTATAGATACCATTGGAACTGCCTCTGCTTTATCACCTGAGAGTTGTCTTTGGAATTTTACAGAAGGAAAAAAAGAAATCTATTGGGAAGATGAGCTTTGCTTAGATTTGCCTATCAAAGAAAACAAAGACCCAGCTGTATCAACACTTATACACGTGTTTAACTTAAAGTATATGAGCAGTCACCACTTACCTCAATGGGCTTTGGATTAGAGCCATTAGAATTGCCAACTATGATTCTCTATAAAGCACAGTACTTTTCTTTCAGGGGCATTGAAGTGGGTGTTTGTATAAAAACACTGTCAAAAACTAAGAACTCCAGTAAATATGAAATGGCAACGTTTGGGTTCAAATGCAATGAACTAATTTATTTTTTTAACACTACATCCAACTGTTTTTTTACCATTCACAGATGTCACTGGAACAACTTGAATACAAAAAATTGCCTAAGAACAATATGCTACACAGACCAGCTAATATTGATTGCTTTAAAAGTGCCCCCTGGTAAACTAAACAATGGCCAAATCTTGCTGTAGCAAATCTGCCTTTATATCATTAAATACTAATTTAGCAGAAATCTGAAATGCTTAGTGAAAAACATGAAAATGTTTAAAATGAAAGATTGCTCTTTTTCTTGTTGTTGCATTATTAGCTGGCCATTTAGCCACATGGGCCAAAACTGGGACTAAGCTAAACTCAAATACAAGCTTTCCAAAGTGTTCCCTGTGGGGTGGGAAGGCTGGAGCATGCCCCTCACCACAGGCTCTGGCCTCCATCGATTACCAGGTTGTGGCCTGTCATGTAATCCGAGGCTTCAGAAGCCAAGTAGACGACAGCAGCCTGCAGGTCGGTGGCCCGAGCCAGCCTCCCAGCCGGGATGTCCTCCAGCCAGCGCCCCACCAGTGCCCGCAGCTCCTGGGAGCGGATGAGCGGCGTGTCCACAATGCCCCTGCAACGACCACATGCACAGAGAGTTTAGGACTGGGTTCTCCCAGAAGGAAAGGCAGCACTTAGAGGGTTTTGAGATGGTAAATTGGAAGGAAAAGCGTGGAATAGCACACAAAGGAGATGCACAAGTCAGACCTGCTCTGCCTCTGCTGAAAGTCATGATGCAAACTTCAGTAGCACTTCTCTCCTATTGCCTTTCACTGCCAACAGGCACTCTTAGAGGTTTTCTTCAAAGTGAGCCCATACTATCATCTCAGCTAATAGAAGTAGCCCCTTACTTTCAGATTACCCATTGCAATCATCAGTTATTTTTTGATTCCCTAGCAAACAAGCATGGCAGTGGAACTGAAAGAGCCTGGAAGCAGGTCTGTCGTGGCTCTTGGGAACTGTCATCCTTTGAGTGATTTCTCTTCGCAGCATAATGTCACACAGCGTGTTTGTGTACAGCCCAGAAACTGAAAACAGCCCGACTTCCCATATGTCAAAAACTAGGGGAAACAAAAGCCAGCGTCTTTGCGGGCACCAGAGCCTTTCCACACACACACACAAAAACCAGGAGAGACGAAATACAGCACACCCAGCACAATTCCCCTTAAACCAACACCCCGACAGATCACACGGCATTTACCTGCCTTGCCTCTTTTGCATTAATGAGTACACCATTTATTAAAACTCTGCTAAGTTCATCTTCTTCAGGTACCTTAAAAATGAGTGATGCTCCAGAAAGCACAACTCGGGGCAAACATTTGGCTGGCTTTTATGACTTTCACTGCGACTGATTTGTCACACTCCTCCTTAACAACATATTTGTATTTTGCAAAATGTATAAATTTTTTTTTCATTCCCTGAACAAATATATTTACATAACTGTGTCTAACGAGAAATTACATTTAACTTCTCAGAAATGACAATAACTAAAACCTGAACTGCCAATTCCACTTCATTAGTGTGGTAGAAATGCATTCCAAATGTTAATAAAAATTCCAACATGCTGATAAATTAGCGCTTCTAAGGAGCATGTGACACCTTGGTTAACATATTCAACCTCAATTATATTTCTCTTCAGCACCCTGTTATCTGGAACCTTTGCTGGCAATCAGAGGTGCTGTTTTTCAGCGGCCAATTTTCTAGATAATGTAGCTTATCAACACTGTGGGTAAACTTGCCAATGAAATCAGGCTGCACTGAACCACACACACGCTAATTGCATCTCTTTTTTATGCATATTTACAGACTGTCACTTCAAAGAAATCAGTGGCCCATTGAGGCAGCCAGTTAGCTGGAAGAATTGCCTCTTGCAAATGAAAATTAGCAAACAAGCTAGTGATAAATATGAAATGAACAAAGTATAAAAATACCCGTTTTGTTCTGAAACTTCGCCGGCATCCCAATTTATACTTCCAAGGAAATCAGGGTTTTTTTTTTTGAGACAGACTGGATTCTGGGTATGAGGTTTACCTTTTGTTTTAAATGAAGGCTGAAATCTATTATATACTCTGTCACTAAGTGGAACTAATTCAGACTTTGCCCCAAACATTTCTGTTTTCACCAATCAAGCCGGGATTTAAATATCAGCTTGATTTTTTATTGTAATCGTCAATAAACTCCAGAGCAGCTCAGAAACACTGAGCAATGCAGCTTGCTTCAGCTCCAGCAACATAATGAAGTCAAACACATTCCAGTACAGGACTGCAGACAGTTTAGTTTTTTTCCCCTAAGCACAATGCCCTGCTCTCCCAAACTCCTGGAGAACTGGTTTTCTTCAGGGAGAAACGTGCTTTGAGCAGCAGACAGGAAAGATACTGGACTCTTTTCCCTTACATGCCTCTCACCATGCTTACAAAACCATCAGCATAATCATTCTGGCTTTACACTATCAGAGACCAGAACGAGATCCATATGAGATTTTTTTTTTTCTCTTTTTTTTTTTTTTTTTTGGTCTTTAATTTACATCTCTGTTTTAATCCCAAGGGAATGCAGATTAGTCAATCTGACACATCGTCCTCCAGCACAACAGATTTTGCTAAAAAGAGGACATTTTTCAATCTGTTCAGCAAGAAAAAGTGATCTTTGGTCTGATCACTGCAACCTGCAAATCACAGTGCCCTGCATCGAGCTGGACCTTTCTTTAGGTTCACTTCGAGTAGCACAAAGTTAGATATGCAACAAAACTTTGTTACACTTTTTTTTTTTGTTACAGAAACGAGAGAAAAAAAATAGAGCGCAAAACTTCAAAGTTGCAAACACACATACTGATGGCACTATAAATATTAGGCATGTCATTGATACTACACATCTTCTGGGAAAGCTTTGGTGCCAAGTTGGGCAATTTAATGTTGTCGAACCCTTTTAGGCAGATTTTAGTTGGCTTCTAACCAGTTCCAGCAAAGACAACTGCCAATGCATTAATTCCCTACCTCATCTCGTATGCAGTGCTGAGCCTATCAGTACTTTCTGTTGCATGTCAATGTAATATCAAACTGCTGGTTCCTTAATGTTAGATATGAGCATCAATATTTCATTATTGATACACAGGACAATTTGAGACATCAGGGGAGGGGGAAGAAGAAAAGTGAGACAAAACCCCCCAAAAAACAATTGCCTAAAACATTTCCACTTGGAGAGAGGCATTAGGAAAAATATCACTTATCAGATACTTAACTGGAATTGTTACGTGTGTTCAATCCCCAAATGAGAGCAAAAAAAGATTCCATCTGTGTGTAACTTGATTTCTTTCAGATGAGTTATTAATTTGAATGAGTTAAGTACACTCCACTTAATCAGGAAGTGTTTAATCACGAGATCCACTTAATTGGGACATCTCCCAAGGAATTAAGATTTAAGTCCAAAGATACTTACCAGCAACGACTGCTGCTTAATGGGGACAGTAATGCTGCTTAATTGGGATTCCTCCAGGTGATGCTGGGGTGCCCCTTCTCCTGGCAGCTCTGCCTCTCCTCCCTCAGTGATGTGGTACACCCACAACCCACGTGATCTTGCCCTACCTGCTTTCTGACTCCTCGTACTGCACCACACAGCTGCCTCCAAACCATCCAGGGGGGCAAGACAGGCACACAGGGGATGAAGCCTCTTTGCCCAAACCTAAATGCCTGCAGCCCAGCAATGAGGAACACAGTTCATCTCCTGGGACAGAGTTTCACTGAGTCCCTGACAAGCTGACCCAGTGCAGGTGTGAGTTGAGCTGAAGATCAACTTCCAGTTGCCCATCCCAAAGGTCGTCACATTATAGTGTTTTATGCTTTGAAAACCAATCAAGGGGATGCAATTAGCCCCCAAAATGGATATTGTATCAGTGCAATGCCAGCAAAATTTAAGCATTTCAATGCTGCACATGCCAAAAATCAAAAGTCCCCTGCTCCATCATACCCAACACACTTCACACATGTGGGGACCAGAAAAGAAACTAAAACACACCACGGGCAGCTCAGGCCTCAGCTGCCAGTCAGCACTCTGTAAAGGTCCCTATTCACACCCAGACTCCCTTTGCAGCCCAATCCCCTCAGTCTTTTTGGGAAGGCTCCAGCACCTTCTTAATTTTACATGGCGTTTGCTGTGCAGCAAACTATGAGGCAATCGCAGAAGAGCTGAGCTCAACTCCCACAGTAGAGATGCTTGCTGCTGCCTGGAGCAACAGGCTAAGTCAGCCAAAGCACTCAGGGAGTCTTATCCACCTTCTCCCCACAGGCATGAGGCTTGCCTGGCCAGCAAAAGAAGCCTGAATCTTCAATTTTATAAATACAATAAATTATCCCCAGGAGTCTGCTGTAACATTTTATGCATTGATAACTTTTATGCGTTGTTCTGCATAAGTTTTATGCACTCATTAAGAAATTAAGTTGATAAAAAGTGACCACATAGGAAGAAGGAAAAAAAGGCCAAAAGGTTTGCATGGAAAAATAATGTTTAAGATCAAATTGGAGTGTTTGGAGCTTCAGACAGAGGTATGCTGAGAGTGCCTTAAAGCATTAATGCAGCTGTGAGTGGGAGGGCAAAACTGCTTAAGGACTCACACATTTTACTTATCTGGAGATTATCTTGGGTACCATTATGCCCTGTATCCATCTCTGTGCTCCTCACACTCCTCAAAATCCCCTACCATTATGACTATATGCCAGGCTGGACATCCATGCTCAGAAAGACTTGTGCATTTGGGACCTTTATGAACCCTGCAAAATACTCTGATGGCATTCACAGATGTGTTGTCGCAATGACAGTTCTGTCCAGAGTTGGGCACCACATTCAAGTGGGTTGAAGATGTCCCTGTGACTCAGTGAGCCCCATCAAGAGACACAACGAGATCAATGGGGTCCACAGTTCTGGGGATGGGTCCAACCCTGCACTGAAATGCAGGGAACTGGTTAGAAGCAGAAAGATAAACGTGAATATTTATTCACTCTCAAGCCTATGGTGGGTTTTGCTTGTGCTAAGGAGGGATCTGAGCCAAAGAACCCCTGCAGGCTACTTCCTCAGAACACTTCCCAGAGCTCCCTGGCAGCCCCAGCACAAGAGGCTCAGCCAAAGCTTTGAGCTGCTGGGAGGAAAACCCTGCCTAGCTGCCAGAGGGGTTCGATACAGGTCCCCAGCTGCCTTAGGGACAAATCTTCTGCCCAGGACAGGGGACCTTAAAGACAGACAAAACATTTGTCCTCATTGGGCCCTTCCTGATTATTCCTCCACAAAGACACACACCCACTCCCCCTTCCTGTTGTGGGATTTTTTGCTCAGAGATCAAGTTTAAGACAGGTAGAGGCAACCCCATTTTGGCTTCAGAAGTAGAAAAAGAGAAGTTTTTGCTCCATTCTTCTTCAAATGTGAGTGTGTGCTTCCAGTTTGTACAAACCAGAGAGTTCTGATCATTCGGTGGCTATTTTTTAAATGTATGTAAACCCTCTAGAAATGAGTAATTCCTCATCTAAGAGCCTCCTTATCCGTAATTGCTATGAATGTGGCACTGCTATCCCACCGCTGTTGGTACAGATTACCCATATGTTCTCAGACACAGTTCCTGCCAGGTCCTGCTGAGCTTCCCTAATTCCCTTCATCTCCCTCGTCTCCCAAAAGCCAGTGTAAATTCACTAGCACTAGTTGTGGGAACACTATTGCAGTGCTGCTAGGATTGGCATGGGGAAAATCCCATTATGAAGTAAGACGCTGTTTAAAGAATCCATGGATCACATAGAGCGGTGGCTGGAGCCACTGGTATAATTAGTAATAAATAATCATAAGGAAGAACAGCACAAGCAGGCCGGCACCAGAAACAGAGGCACTTGCCATTGAGCTTTGTTATTTCCTTTTGTGCTCTGATTTGTGGATTAAAACATGTAATTTGTTTTTCCTAATTTGATGTCCATTACATCTTCATTATTGCAATTTAACTCCTAGGTTAAAATCCTGCCCTTCTTACTTACTCTGATTGATTTCAGTGGTCTACAGAATTCAACTGCTTCCAATTAATGGCACCCACTTGGGTTTCTGCCCCACACTACCATGCACTGTTAGTTGTTTAATAAAATGACTGTGTGAGGAACAGGGAGAGAAAAAGTGTGTGCACTAAGGAAACTTTTCTTTGTGAATAAATGCCATGAAATAAAGCATATAGCTTTAAGCCTCTAAAAATCAGGAAAATGTAATTTGTAGTAAATATATATATATATTTACAAAATTACACCTGGCCTCCTGTGATTGTCAGAACTGAACAGTGTCTCAATTACAGCAGCACAATGCAGCTTTTAAAGTGCCTATATATTTGTCTCAAGTAAAAAAGGGAAAGAAGTATTGTCTATTAAGTGTCAAAAGCCTTTTCTTTAACCGCAGAAGGCTTGGACAGACTAAGGAAATATTTCATCTGGAAGAGAAATGCTAAAAACTACCCTTCACGTTATTGGAAAACCTATTATCAAATGTTAAAACCTCTTCTTAAATCCCTGAGTATACACAGCAACAGAGCAGGCTTGGTTCTAAGTCTTTAAACCTTTGTTAAGGAAAAGACAACATAAAAAGGGATGCAATCCACCTGCTAATTAGAAACTTTATTTGCCGAGATACTGTTCATTTGAGCTTTTTAGAACATTTCATTCTCTTTGTACTTTCAGAACGAGACTACGTTTTACTTACGGGGAAATGCAGTTGACTTTTACTCCTCTGTCAATCCACTCGGTTCCTAATGTCTGTGTTAATTTTACGACCCCGGCTTTTGAGGCGTTGTACGCCAACTGCTTCTGCGGGTGTGGGACTGAAAGGGAATCAGAACAAGAAAATTACTGGTTCTCCATGAATTAAGATAGCTCAGGCACCGCATGGACAATCCTCTGCATTGAGATGAACTATTTGCCATTCTTCCTGATGCTAGGCAGGGAGCAACGAGAACTTAGCCACCCATGACACAGATCTCTACATCTGTATTAATTCTTCTATCTAACACTTTTGCCTCAGGAGCTGGGTTGCTGGAAAAACAAATAGACAAAAAAAAAAAAAGAACAAGAAATTAAAAAAGAAAGTAAAAGGGTTTCATATTTGAGCAAAGCCAACACCAATACATTAAACATCCATGTGCAATATTTGACTTCTCCCAGGAAAGATACATAATCACATGCACACACCACTTTCATATTGCACACATATGTATGTTTATACACAAAATAATTGTACACTGTAGCACTGATAAAATACAGAACAGCATAATAATGTAAGATATATAATGGGATATGATGCAAGGTAATGCAATACCATTCAAGTGCCTAATAGATTTTATATAACACATTATATATAGATTCTTGGAACAAATTATTCTCCTTAATTTTTAAATTATCCACAGTCTGAAGCAAACACATCATATTATCTAATCAGTGTTTGTGTGGATGTGAGCACAGGTGCGTCCCAAAAATTCAGAACACCCACCACTTTCAAAATCTGAAGCTTTTGAAAGTGTTTCAGAGATGTCACATGTCAGTCAGAGAGGGAAAAATGATCGGCTTGCTAATTACAATGTTCAGACTTGTTAGTGCCGTGTGCTCGGGTGGCTCTGCCCCTCCATCAGCTCTCATACTTGCAGTATTCCCAGGAAAGCTACTTAAGGACAACTTTTCAGTGTCTGGCAAGTGCTTTAAACCCCTCAGAGTCAAAGCAAGTTGGTCCAGCGGTTGGGATTTGCACCCACAAGGTGTCTCTCCTTGGACTTTTCTGGCTGCCTTAACGAATTCATTAAACAAAACCAGTGCAAAGGACTGATCCATAATCAGTGCTGGGTGGGTACTGAGCATAACTGAGCCTCTGATGCTTTCATGGAGGAAGAGTGAGGAAAATCAGTGCTAAACATCCGTACTCACAAAGGCAGGTGATTTCAGTCTGTGGAGTTAGCTAACCCTGAGCCCTGGCAGAAAGAATCGTGTTTGCATACAGCACAGCAGGCAGACCCCACGACACGTGGATAAAAGCACAGAAGCAGCTCTGGTAGATGGCAATAAATTGGTTATCATTTAACAAGTTGGTGCAGAAGTTCTAAATCACTGCCACCCATAGTATCCCAACGTATCCACAATGGCTTTCACTGATAACAGCATTGGCTTTGAGTAGGTCGATTTAAAGGGCGAAAAGAAAATGGCAATAAACTGAGTTATCCAAAGTCTGAAAGAGCCAAAAGTCCTGCTGCAAATTACTGAGCATATGAATAAGGACCTTTGCCTGAAACACAGCTGCTCGTGAATAAATTTAAAGTACACACATGAGGGGAGCAACAAGTAGTGCTGCTTGTTTTTCTGCACGTGCTGAAGCTTTGCTCAGAATTCAGAGGCCTTTTGCTTGCTACCAGGAGGATTTCACACCATGGCACCCCTCTGCCAGCATTTATTCAGTGCTCATTCTTTGTTCAATATGAAGCAATTGGCATTTCGAGCGGCAGCACCGCTTTGCCCTCTGTGCCCGCTGCCCCCCAGACACCCTACACTGCATGGGTGCTCAAAAAGAGGTGGAACACAGTTCTTTGATTAATTGCCATGCACCAGCTCCAAGTTACATACAACTTCGGTAGTTAACCTTGTAACCTCCCAAAAGCAGTTCTTTGCTAAACTTTCCAAACACGTCTGTCTGTGATAAATCACTTGGCGTTTGCTAAGAGGATGAGAGTTTTGGCACCAGCTCCACACCCCCAGCACACGTGGGTGAGGACAGCAAGCTGCCGCAGGCTATCGGGAGCAGTTTTCTGATTTGGGGTGGGTTTTCAAGAGCTCTTCTGTGTAAACACTTTTTGTCTTCATAAGAATATCTGAGGAAGGTAAATCAGAAGGTGAAATTTCCCCCTTCTGAGACCCTCACCCCCCTCTCAATTGGAAGAGCTCAAGAAGCTCGTGGGCACCATGAAGCTCTGGCCGCTGGGTCAGTTTTCTGCAGCTGAGCACCGTGCACCCCCACCTCTTCCCATGCCTAAGGTGGTCTCTTATAGATGAAAAAGCAAACCTGCAACTCTCCAAAGTCATAAAAAACAGGACTAGATTGTGTGAATCAAGCTATGCCTCCAGCAGTATCACCAAAACAGTCTGAATTTGTAAGGCTTCTTGGAGGTGAGGACACTCAGTCCTGTTTCAGATGGAGAAGATGGGAGGAAAACAGAGAAAAGTGCTGCCAGCATCAGCTGCATTACATTTTAAACACCTGACACTATGTTTCTGCAAGCTTGTTCGGTGCATAAGGCTTCTAGCCTGACCTTGAAGCAGCCATGTAATGTTAATGAGAGGTGCACACAGATAGAGAAGACCAGACCACTTGCTACCGAAGATATTCACTGCAAAAAAATCACATCTCTCAGTTCTACCTGTACAAATGACAGAGCTGCAGCAGCCTCGTCTATGCTGCTGAAGCATACGTCTGGAATTATTCCAGTGAAATACCAGAATCAAAATGCACATATGCAAAATGTATGCAGCTTATCTTCAATTAATTAAAACTGATTCTGAGCAGTGTATCCGGCAAAATCACAAACAAAAACCTCCCTATCTTGCTAAGTGTCTCCATTTTCCTCTATCTCTAGGGAAGGACTCAACCTACCACAACAACAAAAAAAAATATCCCCTAACTATTTCTAGAAACATTTCATACTATGCCAGTTGGCCAACATACTTAAATAACCAACCAACCAACATATTTATTTAACATTCAGCAGATGGACATGATATGAACATCGTGGTTTTCAGTCGTAGTTTTATAACTACTAGATTTTTTCAATGCCAAGAATCAAACAGGTTCAGAAGGTAAACACATCTCTTTGCCTCGTAACTTCTGGCCTAGCACATGTAGACTTCCATGACATTTAAATGCATCTTGCAATGACCCTTCCAGGCTGCTCTCAGGTTGCTTTCCAGTGCTCACTACTGCTCTAGGTGCAATACCACCCTCAATATCACTCTGTGATCCCCATGTGGGTCACAGTGGACTCAGCATGACAGCCAAGGAGGTGCAGCCCTGAGCTGGGGCAGAGATGGATGCCATGGTGCAATGGCATTACCTCCTGGCTCAGCAGATGCTGTGCCAGGGTCTGATGGAGAAGCTGGAAATACCTCTTCTTAAGCAGTGGAGAGCACTTCTGGGATCGCAAGAGCAAGGCCAGAAGCAGTGTACCAAACCATCAGACCCACAGCTGGTGCCAATTTCCAGAGCTTCATAACTTTCTCTAGGGTGGGATACTTCCCAGTAAATTTTGTTTTGCGACCATGATGTGGCCAGTGACAGCCCAAGCCCAGATCAGGGCCCCACTGAGCAAAGCAGAGCACAAAAGTCTGGAGCATTTGCAATTTAAAGCTTTACATTCTTTTCAAAACTATTTCTTGTTGGGAGATTTTGTAACTGTGCAAAGCTGGGGCAAAGGAATGGTGCCTGTGTTTAAGCATAAGTAAAACAGCTGGTACAGACACTTGAAAAACAGATTAACAACAACATTATAAATGCATTTTTGAAGAAACATTTAAAGTTACTGTGCAATAAACTGAGCAGAATGTCACAGAATGTCAAACTGGGCACTGTAAAAATAAATGTTATTCCCAAGGAAAATAAAAAGGCTGCATATTTATGTAACATTCAGCAGATGGACATGATATTAATACAGGGGTTTTCAGTTGTACTTTTATAGCTACTAGATTTTCTTGCCTAACTTGGCAACCCAAGGCACCATTTGATTTTTGGATTTGGACAATACTGCAACAGATGTCCAGACCAATAAAATAAATTCCTAAAGGGCTATGCTTAATTTGTGTAATTGATCAATTTTTGTTACATGGGCCTCAGTTCACCAGCATGTAACTGCCTTCCAGATTAGCTCAGCAGTAGGGATTTCATTCCATATGTTGCAATGGTTTATTGGCGCTTTTGACGACGCTGCTGATTCAGCAGCGTTGGTGGAGACACCTGTTGACAACCAGAATGAAATCAAACCCTCAGGTATCAGGGCAAAAAACAGCGCAAAAGCTTTCTGGTGGCTTATAAACATCACAGGGGCACAGCTTCCTGCACTCAGCCACAGCTGCCTGGAATTACTGGGGAGCAACCAGCACCTCTCCCGTGCCACCGGTGCAGCAGAGTCAGAGAAGGTGACTCCACCTCTTCTATAAAAAGTAATAAGTGCTTTAAAACATTGAGGACAGATAAATGTTGAAAAATGATATCAATAAAAATTTTGTAGTACATTTCCTCTAATCCAAAATGTCAGTGATTTACTCCTTCCCAATACAGGTTTAATTGATTCAAATAGCATCGGTAGTAATTAAAATATGGATTCTGAAGCACAACTGTTAGCTCTCATCACTCACCTATTAAACTTGCCATAGATGCTGTGTTAATTATCTTCCCATATCCTTGATTCAGCATAATGCGGCCTGCAGCCTGTGACAGAAATTAAAGGAAAGACCAGTGACCCTTTTTGTGATTGTGCTAATAATGACATGATAATAAATTAGTCTTCACTTTTCAGAAGAGTTTATGTGCTAACACGTTTTTCTTTGAGCACTTGATATAAAAACTCGGTATAAAAATGGCTGATGCAGGAAAAAAAACCCATTGCCATTTCAGCCTCTCTTCACTGCTGGCAATAGTTTTTTCAAAATAAAACTAGTGGGAATGGCCCTCCAAAGTTTTCTGGTTTTCAGGATGTGTCAAATAACTACCCTCCAAAAATACAAAGATCTGGCCCTTCTTAAATACCTGGGCTTGGGCAGCCAGTGAGTACCAGCTCCTTTGGAAGATACTGATCAAAATCTGTAATTGATAGGAAGCAAATCTCTCCTTAACTCCACCAAAACTAGGACCAATCATTATTGTGGTTATTGGCAATAAACTGCTTTTACATCTGAGCAAAGTAAACGCTTAGACAATTATTATCCATTTGCAAAACAACCCAGTGAAGCATCTCACACCTACTTGGCAGCACAAAAACAACCCTCGTAAGTTAACATTGAAAGTTTTGTCCCATTCTTCTAGGGAGGTCTCTTCACTGGCAGAGTTCATGTTGACTCCTGCGTTGTTGCACGCAATGTGAACGGTGCCCCAGCGAGCCACAATTGCATCCACCATCCTTTGCACATCCTCGAGTTTGCTTACATCTGCTGCCAGGGCAATGCTTTTAATCCCTGCAATAATATAAGAGGGATGAAGTCAGTACAGGAATTCATAGAGAAAGAAAGAGAGAAAAGAATCTATGTTAAGCTCATTTATTAAGTCATATATATATTCTAGATCTATGTGCCACCTTAATTCTTTGCTCCGCCAACTGTAGCAAAATGGGTGCTTGTTATTGTAATGCTGGTATTGTAAAGTTGGTAACTGGTGCGAGGTTTGATTGCTGGAGGCAAAGACAGCATCGAGGTATGAGGAGAGCCAGCCACTCCATCAGCCCGAAGCTTTGAACACTGCACCATCTTCTGGTCCAAACCCTCAACTGCAGCTTACCCTCAGCATCACCGGCCGGCGGACGGCAACAGCTCAGGACCGAGATGAAACAGAGGATTCCTTCATTTGCTCAAATGGAGACGGATTTAACGCCAGTTCACCCCAAGATGTTGCAGAAATCGAACCAATTTGTACAAGAAGTGCTTTCTGGATAAGCCACCGCATGCAAACCAGCTGGAAGCCTCAGGCCAAACTAAAGCAGCTTAGGTGGGAGCTAACAAGGAGCAGGTTCATAGGTATGGCACTCACAATGTCTGGCCTTACTTACTGCAAAGCACACTACCACAAACTCACAAATGTTCAGAAGTTGAGGAATTTACAAGATTTGAAACATGCAAAAGTTATGCTGCTTTTTCCTAGAGAAATCCAGGCCCTGATCCAGCACTGATCTATAATTTCATTCCCATCAAGAATTTCATTTACTATTATTTAATTTACTAAAAAAAATCAGCTTTAAATAGCCTTACAATTAAACAAAACAAGCAGGTTACTGAGGCACCTGGTGCCAGTGGGATTATACCCATCCTGAAAATCAAACAGAGCTTTGCTCCCAAGGAGGGAGACAGCTGCTGGGGCCGGACCATAGATCAGCAGCCTGCAAGCACACAGTGCCCATGTTGGGAGTTACAGCTCTTAAAGCAAGACATTTTTTAAACTTCTATTTAAATTGAACAGTCATTTCCCATGAGTACCTCGTTCAGGTTGTTCTAATAAAACATTTAAAAGAAGCCTTAAGCCTGTGCTAGGAGAACAGGAGAAGACTCTCCCAGAATGAAGCTCTGAGATGGAGGTTTCCATGAAAGCAAAGCAAAACAATAACTGCCCAGTGATGTTTGAAGAAAATGACAGGAAAGTGGCTTTTTGGATGGAAAAGCTTCTCTCGATCTCCAGGATGGAAAAGGTCCTCTTGATCTCCAGGAGCATGTCAGAGTGCACGCCGTGAGGTGATGCTGCCCTGAGTAGCTCCATGCTGGCCATGGGAGCTGATGTCCTCTCTGGCCTTCAGCTCTGCCACAGACCCCTTGCTTTCCACAGCAGAGAAAAGGGCAGACCCAGAATACAGCCACCTATGGAAATGAATTCACACTGTGCCACAAAACAAGACCTCTTATTTTATCACAGGTTTATGCTAAATATGCTGAAAGAATAAGAATAGCCAGACAGCCCCCGCTGCTCCTTAGTTGTTATCAAGACATGTAACATACACATAGCTGCTGCAATCTTTCTTATTCAGTTTACAGACAAAATGGGTGCAAGCATGTTACTAATGGTAACAGAATGAGGCTCTTCACCTGCCCTCCAACTCTCACCCCATTTACAGCTTCATCTTATACAATAGTTCATAAAAACAAGACAAAAGGTGCCACACGTGAGTGTCTGGTGCAGAAGTAGTGAAGGCACGCTCACTTCAAACCAGAATCCCACACTTGACCTTAATCAATTCAGTTGATATCCTCTGCACTCAGAGAGGGAAAAAAATCACTCTCTCTCTCTCTCTCTCTCCACTGTCACCCCAAACCATTTGTTAAAAATAATAAATAAACAAGCTATGGAAAAAGAGCTTAAAATCTGTGGTCCCAACCAGAGGTAAGAAACTCAACACATGACCACATTGTGCTCCACACGGGATGGTGCCAGTGCACTCTGCAGCCTTCAGTTCTGTTTTGTGATGCTCATAGAGGCAGTTTTGTGTTGAGAGGGGCAGGAGAGGAGCCCAGGTGGCTCCAAATCTGCCCGAGGTGCCCTTCTGCGGGGGACCTGTTCATGCCCCCCCTCCTCCCCGCCATGGCCTTCATCTCTGGTCTCTCAGTATAAATGGAAGTAATACACTGCATATAGACAAGAAGATCAGAAGTGACATTGTGGGGAAGGCATTTGCATAGTTTACAGTGAAAATGCACATTTTAAAAATCCCATCAGACTAATTCTTCCCTTAAGGCACAGACAGTGATTCCCCCTGAAGACGGAGGAGCATGTAGTAGAAGGTAACCCTTAGGATTTTTTGGTTATGTTTCATCAGTTTTGGTTCTTCTGTCAGGATCCATTAGCAACTGTTGAAAAAGGGGTATTCACGTAGGATCTAAAAACAAAGGCCCCTGTAGCCAAGGGACACACACCAGAGCTGTCTAACAAAGTTAAAACTGAGATCACAGGGGTTCTGATGTTTAAAACTCATCATGAAACGATGGCACCATCTCAACAGACAGTAAAGGGCTCCTTGGTATAAGAAGCAAAGTGGGTTTAAGAAAGAGAAGCAAAATGGTTTGTAAAAGTATCAGTATGGGAAGGACTTGGGGCACCGCGCTTCCAACTTTAAGTTCCAGACCCACAAGCAAAGGGGGGGTGGGGAGGTGGGAACCACAGCTCTTTTGTGGTTATTACAGGAGGAAAAATATACAATTGCTTCAATTTATTCATGTGAATATTCTGAGAGTAAAGCTAACTGAACCTTTTTGTCAAAACTTATTTCCAACAGAGTATGTTACTTCTTTGAAGCCAAAATGTTTCATGGAAACATATTGATTTCAACAAAAGTTTTCAAGGGAAAGCTTCTGAGGTCCAGGCTAGACTCTAGTTACCTCTGGAGAGAAAGAGATTGAAAACCTGACCTTTTCAGATCCTTTCCAAAAACAGGCATTTGGATATAATTCCCTTTCACAAAAGCATTACAAAGTTTGGATTTTGTTCCAACGAGGAAGGACAATAAATTTGAAACCTCAAAAACCGTCATGAGATGGAATAGATGTGCCCTGACCAGCTGCACTGGTCAAGTTGATAGAGAATGTTTGACCTCAAAGGATAAAGATGTGTAAAGATTGAGAAGCGAGATTTTCTTTACTTCAGACTGCAATAATATTTGCTATGCCTCATGACCTCTCTGACTGCATTCTGAAACACCCCTCCCAACCTCCTCTGGGCTTGCAGCCCACCAGTGAAGGAGCAGAGATGTAGGGCAGCCATTGAAGGATGAATGATCAAACTCTTTACTGAAAATGCCCTGGAGATAAGTTAGTATTTAAATAGGCTGTTGGCATCCCAAGTCTCATGGCTCTATCAAGTAGCCCATTTCGATCTGAATAGCCGCACTTGATATGCAGGATTTCAATGTGGAAAAAATGTCCAAAAAGCAAGTTAACTTGTAGGGCACAGCTACTTTGTGCCAAGACCATATGGCTTCAGTGCATAAGGAAATGAAAAGCTTCAGGGAAGGAGGGACTGAACAACTCAAGAATTTGTAATAGGAGCCGGACACTTTCTATTCTAGGTCATTATTTGGGATCAGACCAGCAATCAAAGCTTTAACTATTACACTGATTATCAATGTAAAGCGTCTCCTCCTTACCAGTGCTGGGATTGTACAGACTGAGACTTTCTGTTTCATCTCTTCTCTGTGGAGGCTCAGGATGGCATCAAAACCAGAAGTGAACCATTCCTTGCCCATTCCTCAGGAAGCTGATTGAGATTGACTGATGGAAATACACCTGCAGGGACTGGTTTTGCTGGAGAATATGGTTTCCAGTGGCCCAATTCCTTTCTGAAGTCAGAGTCGAAATGAACACTGATGACTTGATCTGAACAGAAATGTGAGTGTTTCCTGGGTAAAGCTCATCTTTAGAGGCAATGAAGTACTGAACTTTGAAGAAGGCTTGGTTGTAATCTTGTGAAAGGAATTATAAAATGAGTAACATTTCCTTTCTTTTCTCATTAAAGTTATATTTCCAGTTTTCTTTTTCCCCTTTACAATGGCAGTTTAGGACGACTCTAGGGGGAAATTCAATTCTATGTTACATTCTCTGTTTTTACTGCTAAAATAGAAGTGGCTTGTAGTGGCTCTTACCTCTTATTTGGAATTGTAGTTATTATGTCTATTAGTATTTCATTCCTATATCTGACCTTGCAGGCATGTTTGGAAGCTGAGGGTTTCAAAAATTGCTTTGCTTCATTTTACCCTGACAATACCTCTGTCTTGTTTCGGTGTTTTGGCTCAAGATCTAGACATTAGGCTTGGAAGAGGTGCCAGGGAATGGGTATGCATGTGCTAACGGGTTTGTAGGCCATGTCTGGCATCCATCCTTAGTGAAGCCTGAGGTGCCTCAGCTGCTGCATGATTTAGTCTGAGGAACACCATCCCTGTTTGTTCAGTTCAGGTTATCCAGACCTCATTTGCAAGAGATGGCCCTTCTCTCTCCCTGTCAGCCATGGCTCACTGTTGTGTTCTCTTTGAGCAGTCCTGGCAAGGAATTCTGTTTGCATCTCTTCACCTCTCTGGTTGCATTTATATTGGTAAATATAACCCTTGCCAATGATGGGATGTAGATGACTGCTGAGACAGTGCTGACATCCAGCCTGGGCAGGAGAAACTTTGTGACCATGGCATACATTTGCTGTTTTAAAATCCTCTGCTCTAATCTATTGCCCATCGAGGCTGAATAAAAGATAATTGCTCTGCAGAGAAAGGGTCAGGTTTGAACAAGCAGCCCGTTACTGCACTCATCAGTGGGTTGCGTACAGTGGGACCTGCAGGTCAACCCTGTGCTTACCTTTGAGGCTGAGCTCACACGCCACAGCTTCTGCCTTTGCAAGGACCAGATCCACAACAGCTACTTTAGCACCAGCTTCCCCCAAGGCATGAGCAAAGGCTCTTCCAATGCCCTGCCCTCCGCCGGTGACATAGGCCACCTGGCCATCCAAACGCAGCCGGTCCAGGATGTGGTGCCTCTTATAGCCCCAGAAAACATCATCCCTCACCACTTCTTTCTGAAACAGAAGCACATTGACAGTGCACAATAAGGTGCAAAGCTCAGGTAAGTGACAGCTAGAAGGACTCTACTTGTGAGAATGAGATGTAAGCACAATCAAGGGCTTCTTGGCCTGTTATTTAAGGCAAAAGAGAGGACTAACTCAAGCCAAAAAGCATCTTTTTTTTCCTTAGAGATATTAGTCCCAGTAGGAGCACTTAGGTGCAAGACAATAGAGCAGAAGGGCTGAGGGTTGGGGAGATACACCAACCATTCCACTTACATGAAAGTAGGGTATGGTATTTCCTGACCTATCTTCCCATGGCAGATCTTTGAAGACAGCTTATTAAATCTTCCAGTTGTTTCACCCCCAGAGCCCAGTCCTGCCTTCACATTCAACTAGCTCCAGGAAGGCACAGAGGCTAAGAACAAGTTTCCAAAGGCAGAATTTGGCTCAAGTGGAGCGCAATCAAAATATCTTCACAAGGCTGGTGCACAAATAAAGATATCAGCCAACAACTTAAACCAAGCTGTCATCTGATCAGCTGCCATACATCATTCCCCCTGACTGGAATCAAAAGGAAAATACAAGATGCTTAAAATATTGAGTTTGAAATGCCAGGAATTACCAGTGAGTGTAGCTTTGGGAGCACTCAGAAACTGCAAAACAATCAGGATGTTTGGATCTGGATTTACAGAGGTAGGCCATTATGATTCCAGATGGGAATTTCATTACAGCTGGATGATGCCCACTATATAAAACTGAGAAAGATAAAAAGCACAGGGCAAGCAGAATCTAAGGCCATGAAAATACCCAGCTCAGAGACCACAGGAGGACATCATGTGCTGCCTTTGGGGAAAAAAAAAAAAAAAAAAAAGAGCTACTACAGAAATAACTGGTTCATTACTGCTGGGCCCCAGCTCCATCTGCCCACACTCCCCTCCACAGGAAGGACCAGAGAGCAGCAGGCACAGACACCCGGCGAGCAGCATGCCAGCCCCTCCGGGGGTTACCACAGCTTTTGGCTGCTCCAAAAGCCTTTGCAAGGAATCAGCATTTAACAGCTTTAGTATAACCCTGGAACAGTGAGGCTGATATGTGCCAGACCCTAAGCTGCTAAGTGCACGCTGCAGAGCACCACTGCACAACGGAACAGGAGTTTCAGCTTTTGGAACCAAATCCCTGGAAATCATTTTGTCATTGTCCTCAGCAGAGTCAAATATTTCCCAGAAGTGTTCAAAGAGAGGAGATACATACCTTGGATTCAATGACTGCATCTGGAAGTACAGGGATCCTTCGAATTATGCTCAGTCCACTCTGCACAGGTAAAATTATCTGCAAATATAACACATCCACACACAGTTCTCAGTTGTTTTGCACCTGGCTTTCTATCACTCAAATTGCACTGATATGAAGGACAGCGCTTCCTTCCTTAGGTCACAGTAGCTTTTCTCCTTCTCTTGTTCTTTAGCTGAAATTCCTTCCAACACAAATATGTCAGGCATTTGTATTTTCTCACATTCCTCTTCCAAATTCTCTCATTCCACAAATGCCAGGGAAGGAAAGCAATTTTTGTCTCTCCATTTTCTAAACTGATGCTAACTGCTGAGGTTTCTGGATTTCCACTGCCTGGCTAATGCTGTCTTGAGGATGTTTCTGTCTTACTCTTGTTGCTCAGCAAACCATAATAGCAACACTTTGGTGTTGTTCAGCATTTGCTGGAACATCTGTCTTGCACCCATAGGTGAACATCAATGGGTTTGGCCACCTGTGATCTCTGACACCATTCCCACTCTTCAGCGAAAGCTTCACTCAGTATTGGAGATTCAACACCAATTTCAGGTATGGAAACAACACACTATTGACATGCACTGAATGGCTAATGGGCCATTCAGGGCATAGCAGCAGTCCTTCCCTCTTCTGTGAAGAAAAGTTGTTGCTCCTGGTCCATATAGCTGATAGTTGTGTTGATAGAATACAGTAACAGGAGGCACCTCTGTAGATAGTCAAGGACCTTAAGCCTATGAAGTCCACAACAAAACCCCCTGGCATAAGCCTCACAGTCCTGTGTCATGGAGAGCTGTACCAGGGACAAGAGCAAGAGGAGGCTCCCGGGAGGGAGGTGACAGATCTCCCCTATCTCACCACAGGACCAGCCTCAACGTGCAGGAAAGCAGGCTGGGATCCAGCTGGGCATGATGGTTCTCCCAGCCACAGCAGCCTCTCTGCCACCCCACTGCAGCCACGGCCTGAGGGCAAGCTTTGCAGGCTGGTGGCTACCGCCCTGGGGTAGCATCACCCACACCTGCCTTCAAAGTCCTGGAGGATGTGTGTCTAATTTTGCCTTTAAAACCACAGCATATTATTTATGCATCCTGTGACTTCTTTATTGTTTCTCCTGCTGGAGCAGGGCTTTGTTGGCTCCTGTTGTGCTGGTGATGCCCTACAGCCTGCAGAGCCTCTAAAGCAGAGCAGCAGTTCCTTGGTTGTGCTGTAGAGTTGATTATTTGTTCTTAAGTGCTCCACTTTTATCTTTCCTTTAACACTCTATATGATGTAGAAAGAGAGTAGGGACCATTTCTGAATATAGAAACTCATACACAGAGCTCAAGTGAGGTGAATTATAATAAAATTTGAGTTCATTTTAGGTCCTCTGGATAATGGCACCAACAAAAGAAAGATTTTAAAGAGTACTTTGCAGAATGCATAGATACAGAGCCAGAGGCACTTGCACCAATTGCATTGCACTCACCTGCTCAACACGAGGATCTGAATTAATCACTGCATTTAATTTTCTGACAGCTAGTACATTTCCATCAGATATGTTCTCCAGGTAGACTTGTCCTTTCATGAGTGTATTCTCCACACAGATCACTGCATTCATTCTCAGCAAGTGGTTATCCATGACAAAGCTGTAGTAGTTAACAGCGTTCCTTTGATCAGCATCAATAAAGACTATATCAAAGTGCTCATCCTCAGCATGTAATGCCTGGGAAAAAAAAATACATTGGAGAAAGCACTAATTATTCACCTGAAAAATTAAAGTCTTGCCATTAAAATGCCCTTTACATAAAACCCAAACCAGATGGAACCCTGTTCTTTTAAGGTAACATTGCCAGAATTACTTCTGGAGATCTTGGGAGTTTGCCATGCTTTGCAAACAATTCTTCAGTGATGCTGGTGCCCAAAACTCTGAACCTCTCAAAGAAAATCGAGACGTAAAGTGGATGGCTCATCCCAGCTTGTGGTGTTGAGAGTCACAGCAGAAAGCTCTGCATGTCTAGAGTCAAAGCAAATTGATTGACCAGGGTAAGGGAGAGGACCTGCATCAAATTCTGTAGCTGAGGTGCTGTAATAAGTTATCTCTTCTCAAAAGAGTAACTACCAACAAATTAAAAAGAGGCAATTATATCAGTCTGGGGGAAAAAAAGAGGCGTAAGGCTGATCCTGGGAATTGCAAACTAGTGAGTCCCACTTCAGTAGCAGGAAAATGGTTGAAATCCCAATTAATAATAGAATTATAAAGCACATAAAAGAACAGGTCATGATAGAGATAAAGCAGCACAGCTCCCATGAAGGAAAATTATGTTTCTTTAATCTAAAAAAATGCTTTGGATGGCTCAGCAACAGAGAGGATAAAAGAGAACTGGCTGCTATCATCTAATTGGATTTTCAGAAATGTGGCACACCTTCCCCTCCAAGCAGGCTGCTGATGATAATGTACAAAAGTGTTGATGGATGACCAGATGGGAGCCTTTACAGCCTTCTCCTGTGGCAGTTAATGCACTCGCTGCCCAAGAGGCTGCTATGGAATATTTCAGACTCCATCTGGGACTATTTAACTGCATCTGTGTGCGTTGCAATGAAACAACGGCTCATCCACCTATCTCAGCAAGCAGAAACGCTTTCAAGTCTTGGCATTTTGAGTGAAAAGAGAAACAATTATGTTTTCCAGAACTCACTGTTTCTACCACAACTTTTAACACTACTTCTTACATCCAGATTTCCCTTTTGTGTTTGGAGACATTGTGCACAATGAGTGATGAGTGATCCCCTGAGATATACCAGAGAAAGCATCAATAACAAATGGCAACAGAATGTGAATAATCTGTTTTCAGGAGTTAGGTTGATGGCTCCCAAACAGAGATTTCAGGAGCTGTTCTGACGTAGGGAGTGCATCGTTCAGATGAGGAAATAGCAGCAAGTGAATCATTGAAGTTCTGAATTACTCTGCTGTGCAAACTGGTGTCAGGGTCTGGAGCATAAGTCTTGTGAGGAACAGCTGAGGGAAGAGGGGATGTTCCGCCTGGAGAAAAGGAGGCTGAGGGGAGACATGATCACTCTCTACAACTACCTGAAGGGAAGCTGTGGCAAGGTAGAGGTTGGTCTCTTTTTTCCCAGATAAAAAGGGAAAGGAAATGGCTCAAGATGTGTCAGGATATGTTTAGATTAGAGATTAGGAAGAAAAAAACTTCTTCACCAAAAGGGCTATCAAGCACTGGCACAGGCTGCCCAAGGGAGTGGTTAGCCACCATTCCTGGAGATATTTAAATGCCACATAGCTGTGGTGCTGAGGACCATGGCTTAGTGGCATCCAGTGCAGTGCTGGGTTAACAGCTGGACACAATGATCTTACAGGTCTTTTTCAACTCAAATTATTCTATGATTCTATGACTGTGAGCTTGTTAATGGTTAAGAAATTAAATCTGCCTGAGAGCATGGATAGTCACACTTAACTGCAGGTGTTTGAGAGCACAGCAGCTCTGCCAAAAGCATTCATGAGTCCACATTTAGGACACCTTTTGATACTACGCTATAATGAAAGAGGACCTTAAGGCCAAATATGTGCTGGTTTATTATAAATGTAGCAGAAACTGGGACATCTGGTTTCCTGGGATCCATCTTTTAATTTCATGACCAGTAAGAAAATTTTGCCCTGGTTGTCTCTTGAGTTGTATTGGGGAAAAGCAGCAGGAACATTTTTGCTACTATGGAAGAGCATCTTATGTCTAGTTGCAACTCATCTAGTCTGTTCAATGTAGATACTTCATGAAGGGTCAGAAGATAAAAGCTAGGAGGATGAGTCTATCAGGAAGAGAGATGAGAGGTCTCATTCCCCAGAGAGAGAAGCCAAAGCTAAATTCAAGTAATTATCATGACTTATCACTACTTTCTGACTTGTAACCTTCCCAGGCAGAGAAGGTAGGGGCAGACATTCAGAAGCAGATGTGGCCATCTCTGAACATATGTTACTACTACTCCATGGGATGGCTCCCTAATGAAAAAGAATCTCACTTTTATGCATTGACTTCATTAGGTCCATATGGAGTTGTGTGGCTCTTTGGATATTAGCTGGACTTCTCATTTCAGCCCTCTTGCTGTACAGTCTTACCTGCTGACAGCTAATCTCCTTCTTATCTGTCTTCTGATACAGATAAAACACTTTTGAACTTCACAGTTCTCATCCCAGGAGGATGCCTGTGTTTTATGTGTACTCAGCACACACCTGTCTTATCCTTGCCTGGGTGTGCAAGGCCACTGTCTGGAAGGCCTTTCTCTTCTGCCCATTCAAGTCCTGAACAGCCAGCCATGAAGGTCACTTGGGCACCTTTCACTTCTAGATACCTTGCCCTAGACACCTATGTTGGAAATGCCTGAATGACTGTCTTTGAGTTTGCACTGGAACTCTGCCATCATTTGAGCTTCAAGTTTCCACAGCTTCAGCATTGCTGTTGGTTTTCCCATATTGAGATGGAAACTACTTCAGGCCTATAAGGGAAATCCATGCAATTCCCTGAACCAGTTTTGCCCCTAGAGCAGCCTCTACACAAGATGATAACAGCCACAGGAAGGGAAAGGTGCTCCGTTTCCTGGAGTTCCTTAGCTAGCAGAGCACAGGTCACCAGGACAGGTAGTCACTATGGCCAGGGGACCTCACTGGATAGGGTTTACAGTGGCTGAACCAAGACAGGCAGTGAGGAACAAAGCTGCTCTACTGGTACCTCTGACTGTAGAGCTAAGCATTGGAAATATTAGTGCAGTGATAGACAGAACTCACTGTTGTCCCTCTCAAAATGGATAAGGGAGTTTAAGGGGAGGGATTTACCACCCTTGTCTTCCCATAACAGACTGGGACAAGCCATGTCTGGGACTTCACAGCACGCTGGAGAGGCCTTTATCCTTTGCTAGGAGAGAGGCAGAGCCCAAACATCTCCAACTGTGAGGAAAGCTGAGATCCAGAAGGAAATAATCTGCCTGCAAAATATCCTGCTGAAACTCATTTCCTGAATGTTGACAGTGCAATCCCTGCTCTTTGCTGCAGAGCCATCATAGACGGTAACAGATGGCAACAAGAAGTGTCTTAATTCAGAGCAAACTTGGCTAAAATTAATACTTTTGCTTACAGTGAGTCATTAACTTCCTTTTGGGTTAAAAAAGAAAAAAAAAACCCTCTTGTAGCATGGCACTGCACAGAGGAGATGCACCAAAGAAAGGGCACAGCAGCAGTGCTGACAGATACAGCAAAAGATCAGGGAGATGACATCCCGAATAAAAACATGAATGGATCTTCTGCCAAAGCTCAGAGAAAACCTGATTGGAGTCCTGAGCAGAGACAACACTCTCTCATAAGGCACATACAAACTCAATCAGAAAAAAAAAAAGACTGTCCAGTTCCTTTGATATGGATCATACAGTCAGCATATTTGTAATAAAGATGTACTCAGAACTTATTACCTTCTTTTCGCCTTGTTCTTGACCTAAATGTAATAGCAATCCATCCTTAGGGTACACAGAACACATGAAAAAGTACAGCTTCCTTTTAAAACACCATTAGAATATTTTACTCTATGTGGACATACACTCTTGTTACTCCTAAATGCTGTTCTATTGAGTACAGTTTATATTCACCGGCAAAGCTAAATCTCTAGGGAAGCTAGAGAGGGAATGCAATTTCTAGTAATAACAGCTCACAACAGTGAATACTATCCACTTATCCCCACAATTTCCAGCTATTTTGGACTCCTTTCTGAATTAACCTTTCATATCAAAAGGAGCAATTCTGCACACTAGAGACTCCGACACAATTTCATGCATAATTTATTCACTCAGTTCAACATTAAACGCAGAGTCCTTGACTTTGTCAAGGTGGATTCTGTTGGCAGACTTCACAAGCAGCAAAACAGGAGAAATGAGATCTGCAGCTCAACCTCTTCACCTATTCTGTCTGGTAAAAAGGAGGGAAAAAAGAAAAAAAGGAAAGCCTGACATGCTTACACAATGCCCTGCAATCAGCAGAATCTGCTGCAAACACCATGTTATTTTTTGTGTGGCATTTTCGATTTTCAAATGGAAGGATCAAAGCCACGGATGGGAATCATTTCCTGGTAGTTTGCGTTCCCTCTGGACACAATCCTGCATCCATTGTTCAACCAAAAGTCCACTGGGAATTAAAGGAAGCTCTTTGTGCAGGATCAGGCCTCTTGCTCATAGCTGATGCGTGGGGCAAGGCACATTTTTCAGGCACAGCACAACAGAGTTTGGAATCAAGGAGCTTGTTGGGGAAGGCTTTTAAGCACTGGCCCAGCACTCGCTGAAGAGGTGGCTAATTCCTGCTAATTCATAACCTAGCTTGGCAGTGTCTGTCCCTCACATATAGGAAAAGGAGATTTTCCCCCTAGGTAGCAAATGAACCATAATGTGCACTAACACCTCTGCTGCTCAGCATCCTTTGACAGCTCAATATCACAGATGTTTTGCAGCTGGCTCTGATCTGGGACAAGAAACTGAGAGATTGAGCAACCTTGTCAGTGCTGTGTGATAGTTCAAAGGAGCGGAAAGAGGCTTCAGAAAGCCATATTCAGCCATAGACATCTCAGCAAGAAACCTGCAGAGATATCTCCAAAGAGCACGTGGTGGGTGGCCATCTCTGCCTTCTAAATTCTCTGGAGTGATAAGAATGGAACCTAGCACAGCAGACACTATAGACGACAAAGACAATCCTTGCCAGAGCTTGTCCCAGCTCTCCTGACTCTGACCATCCTTTTCAAAAACTGTTAGCCAACTGTGCTCCAGACTAGCCTTGTGCAGATGCTGGGGCATCAGCATTTACAGCCATTGTGGATTAAGACCTGTAGGACACTCCTGATTGTCCTGACATCAATGACAAAATATCTGCCAGGTTGAGCAACAGAAGTTGAGAACCCAGTTCTGAAATCCTGCACAGAGTGGTGTCCCCAGTGTGGGGATCTCCCAGGCCAAACATCTCTGCTCTCCTCAGCTCCAAGTGTTATTTGAGGTCCTGAGCACCTGCAGAACTGAGGTCAGGATGTGCCTCCAACTTGCAGTCTCAAGATATAAAATCAACTGCAACATTCTGTTTTAAGGATTTAATTTTCATGTCTTGGCTCCTTTCTTTAATCTCTACCCAGCATGTACTCTGCCTGCCTCTAGATATTTTAATTCAGTCACAGTAAGTCAGTTGCACAGAATGGGCACTAGAGAGCAACAGCAATTCAATTAATTTCACACTCACTGCGGGGAGCTGGGATTTTAAATGCTGCACATTGCAGGTGATCTGTAACACTTCGTTTATTCATATACTTGGCAAAGCTCTTTGTTTCTTTCTTATCAAACTTGGAGGTCATGAAAGCCAGAGGTCAGAAAGCTCCTGGCCATTTCATTTCAGAAACAAATATGGTACCTGCTAATGCAAGTAAAGTTACAATCAAGCTCACACTGACACCTCCAGATTGAAAATGGAATCTGATCAAATTGGTTTGCACAAATAACAGAGAGGCTCTTTATTGCTGAACCTGGCATGGGCATCACCTGTTAGTGTGCTAGACCTCAACATCCTGGAGATCCATCATCTGGAATTAAACATGAGACTCCACTAGCCACTGGCCATCATGAGTTTTTCTCTTTCTTGGGACAAAGACACTAGCTAGAATGATACAAATACAATTAACACATTTGTTTGCCTGAAGCTTATCACATTGCTCTGGAAGTGAGAAACTGAGGGTCTAATTGCCCACAGCGTTTTCAGTGGGGTGGAAATAGCGAGAGGTCATGGTTGAATTACAAATTTCTTCAAGGCTTTCCCAACTCTTGTGAACACTTGGAGCAAGCTGTCCTCAAGAGCTGGCTCAGCAGGGCACAGACACATAGAATCATGGAATCATTACAGTTGGAACAGACCTTTAAGATCCAGCTTGTTATATTTGGGATCAGAGACCTTGAAACAAAGCCCACCCACATCAAGTAATTGAAGCCTATTAACCTACACTGTGATTCCTCTGATCAAAATGTTGCAGTATCTTAGTTAAAAAGGAAAACCCATCTTGCTGTCACACATACACTGTCATGAATAAGAACACACATTGCCATGAATAAGCAACCACTCCAGTGCAAGAGGGTGTTCACAGATTTGCAAGCACACATCCAGCATCTGTAGGCACCAACTCGGACCTGCTCAGATTTCTTTAAGAGCTCCCAAACTCCCCTTCTGACTGACTTTACCTCCAAAGTGTCTGCCATGGGTCCCACTCTCATGCTTATCTTTTTACCCTCTGCAGAATAATCCAATGCTTCTTGGCTGTTCACTCCCAGATATGGTGCTTCTGCACATGCAAAGATTTTGCCATCATCTGGCAATTCTTCCGCCATGGCGAGGATACTGTAACCTTTAAGCTTGCCAAGTAATAAAATCTTCCTGGCTCTGATCATATGGACAAACATCCTAAATATGGGGCCTGTTGAAAGACAAGAAATCAAATCTGAGCACCAGACCACAGGAAAGTCTGTACCCTGTTGGCAGGTGATGGAAATGAGATGCACCTTTTAAGTGATCGTTAAGGTAAGAAGAAAACAATCTTAAAACACTTTCAAATAAAGGTTTAACAACAGAATCTGACAAAACTTCATCTGAAATGCAGCTAAAAAGACAACAGAATAAAGGGACTGGTTTTTAAATGTAGAACCTTTATCATCAATGCTGCTATTGTTCAAGTGCTTGTTAAATAGTGCTTGAAATATTGCATATTTTAACATTCCCTCCATATGAAAATGGTTTTAAGATGTCTCCATATTCTTGCTGGAACCCAGCTAAAAAAAAAAAAAATCACTGCATTACCTTGCATTTGCTCTCAGAGTCATTATCCCTAGACAGCACCATCATTTAAGAAATTTATCATCAGTGGTGTCCTTCGAACAATGTATTAGTGTAATACATTATAAGAGTACTTCACTGCGATGATCTATTACTCAAAAGATGGGAACATCTGGGAAGAATGAATCTGGGAATAGATTTAGTGTAATAGGCTTTATATGGGGATACAAACTTGGGTGTTACTACTTGAAAAGGAGCAGTGCCTGGCCGCAAACCACCTCAGCCACAACAGCATGTAAACCACTATCAGACATCAGCAAACTCAAAACAGAATGATTTTTCCCTTCCTGTCTCTTCTAGTGAGGGCAATGATCTCCCAGCTGCTCACCAAGGGATGGGGTTGGCACTGGGAATTAAAGCACTTGGGAGTAGGTGTGTGGGCACACGTGCATGGGCACAAGGGCACAGGGCAAATGCATGCAAAAGGAAGATAGAAGCCTATTCTTGCTTTTAAGTAATCTTCCACATTTTCTGCGCACTCCCACGGCATTCATCCTTTCCCCACTCAAGATGCAGTAGACGATGATAAACCTTTACACCTAATTCAGTGCAAATTTATCCTCTTGGTTATCAACTTGCCATTCAAAGAGCCAGAAGCACGTTCCTCCTGCAGCCTAACTCTGGTTTCAGCTCCTCCTGTGTCCCCTGCACCATGGCCAGGTGAAGTTTTTCTGGAAACAGAAATAAATTTCAATGTTGTGGTAAAATACTAAATCCAAGTATCCTGTATAAAAAATAGCAACCAAGAGAGAACTCCTGGAAAAGGTGCATCCCTGAATTACAGCCGGAAGGACCTGGCTTGGCAACAGGCCCATCTGGGTGCTGGCAGCCACTGCAGCCACAGGGTCTTGGGAAGAAGGTGTTGTGGGACCAGTGTTCAACCCCAAATCTTTCAGTGGGTCCCAGACAGGTGTGTCTGTCTGTCTGCTGGTTTGGAATAAATGCTTCCAGTTACCCTGGTTGGGTGTTTCAGTGCAGGACAGGCGGAAAAATTGTAAAACTTAATTTTCTTTCTTTGCAAGATAGGAAAAAGAATGGTTTTCCTTCCAAACTGCTGAGAATAGTAGGGTATCTCCAGATGCTATTTCACAGAAGCCAGGCCTGTGACAACATCTCTGGATGAAGTGAGATGCTACCTATTACAAAGAGAAGGAAACAGCCAACTGGAAGAAGCCCATAGCCTCCAGACAGATTAGATTACTCTCTCTGACAAATCAACCCTCAAAAATGGCTAGGGATGCTTCTGCAGGCCAAAATTTAGAGCCATTTCAGCCTTTTTTCTCCTTCCCCCCAGCTCCCCCCACCGCTCCTCAGCAAAATGAGAAAGAATTCATAACCCGTGTCAGCCACACTCAGATAATCCAAGACTTAAAGAGTAGAACATTTCATATAACCTCTTTTCTGCCCCTCACAAATGCTTTAACAACTTTAATAAGATAATGTATAGCTATTATCATACAGCAAGCGTAAGTCAAACAACTATCAGCTATTATTTCAGCAACAGAATGAAGGCTCAGGCTTCCCGTAATCCACAGCCTGGAACAGTTTACACATTGTCAATTTGAGACAGAACTGGCTTTTTCCACATATCAAAATGTACACTGATAAATGGGAATTGTTCAGCAGACCCCACACGGCTGGGTAATATACTGGAGCTCAAAAAAGAATAATGAGGGTATCAGTTGGACTGCTGAATTAATGATACCTTAAATTAGTTTAATTAATTAGTTTAGTTACTAGAGTAATTTAGTTAGCGGATTAATTAATGTTTGTTGAGAGCTTGGAGATAAAAGCTGCATATAAGGGCTGTTTTTACAGGGTGGATCCAGAGGTGCAGGTTTTCTTCATTCTTTATTCATCCCAGCACCGTTCTGATCCAGGGGCCCATGCTTTGAGCCATCCAGTGGTCACTGTGTGGAGGCTCCTTGCTGATTTTGCACAGGATGTGGTCCAACACAGACACTGTCATAACGAATTGGTAGAACAGTTTCCAAAATCTAGAGTTATGACTTCTTCTTCCCACCTCCTCTCCTGCATAAGTGTACACAGACACACAGACACAACCATGTCCACGTGCTAAATGCTCAGGTGCAGTTAACTTTCCTCTTCCTTCCGCTCTCCTGCACCTCTATGGCATATGCTGAACAGAAAATGTAAGAACATACTCATACCATCACAGAGAAAAGCACAAGGTTACAAAGGAGTATCCGTACCTCTTTGAAGTTGCCATTGCATCCAAGTAAGGGTCTAGCCCAAGAGCAACATCAAGAGCTTTTTGTAAGTAATTCTTGAGCTGTTCAGGAACACGAGAGTCATTGAGGGCTATTTCTTTGGCTTTGAGAAGGTTCTCAGCAATGAGTCCTGCTGGTGTTTCTGAAATGGAAAATAAAAGGAAGAACAAGGATTTTTTTTTATCTGCTCAAATCTGCAGAAGAGGTATTTAGACTGAAAAAAAAAAAAAAAAAGCAAGTGCTTTTTAAAAGCTCTTTTTTTCATACAAAATACAGAGGCTAGAAGGACTGGGAAAACAATAATGGAAATCTTTTCAAGCTGAAAAACAAATATTGTACTTCTAATTCAATGCCGTCACGCGAATTTTCCCTTTTTTCCCCTCACAGCTGATCCTCTTCTGAGAGGAAAAGGATAAGAATATTTTAAAAATCACCAGATTTCACTTTTGAATCTCTGAGGCAAATACTGAACACGAAACACCTGCATCCAAACCCCACTCTTCTAGGCAGCTTTTTCCTTGGAGAGAGCAGAACACTTCTCAAACTGCTCTTGCAAAACCAGGCAGATCCTGCCAGGCCAGGACATGCAGGCACCAGGTGTAGCTTTGGAAGAAGCATCATCTTCATTACCTGCATACCAACGGGGTGCACAAGTGCCCCGACACGTGTCCATGCCACAGAGGCTGCTGTGCACAGAGTCTGCAGAGAATCCACCATGTTCATGCCTAAATACAGTGACACCCGTCCTAATGCAGCCAAACTGACAATCAGTTCAAAAAATGATTGTGCCAAATCCATGATGGCATAAAATCAAAGATACTCTCGAACTAATGATTTTTAAAGCAGGTGGTGCAGGAATCACCCTGCCCTGGCAGGAGTGAAACCTCCTAATGCTCCTTCTGCTGCCAACCTGCTTCAATGGCTTGTGGTGGTGACATACCATCCTGAACTCTCTGTTCCTCAGGTCACGCAATCTAACTCTGCTCTCACCTCTGAGCCCCACCTGGCAAATGTGCCAGCATTTTTTCACAAGCCAGATCCTGCCAAAAGCTAACTGTTCAGGTACAGAGAAACAGTTATGTGCAATGCAACATGTCAGTGGCTGCAGACATTCCTCTGGGATGAAGATCACCCTGTCATAGGGGCAAAAGCAACTGAATGTGGCACTGAATGTGGCCTGTGACCCCAGAAAATCCATATGGCAGCAATGCAACGATGAATGGCCCTCTGCAAGCTATGGCCCCACAGAGTGAGACATGGTTCAGAACAACTTCCTCCTTCCTCAAGTGTAAGCACACGTGCTGGGTTATGAGAGCACCGGTGAGACCAGATTTCAGAGACACGGGGCAGGCAGGCTGTGAGTATAGCTGGGGTGCGGCAGATTGCCCCTGGCAGCATTTTATTCCTTATGAGAGAAAAGCTGTAAAGTGAAGCGAGTGAAAAGAGGACGTGCTTACTGTGGAGGACTGGCCCAGACCAGCCCAGCAGCTGTGGGGCAAAGCCCCATCCACGTGGAACTGCTGCTGCTGCAGGCACCACGTCCCCATCCCAGGACGGGATTCAGGAGGTGACCCTGGACATCAAAGAAGGCATCCAGCTGCCCCATGGCCTGATGGCAGAGCTTCAGTATAAAGCTCCTGGGGATATCAGGGTATCACCTCATGTAGGTAACTCCCTGGTGGCCCATTCTTGAGAAAGATTGTACAAAGGCAAATGCAACAGCCTATTTTAGGAATAGCTTTTAATCAGAAGATTGTTAAAGGATCAGACTGCAAAGTGAAGACACATGTCCCTCCAACTTCCCTGTTCTCCATTTCTTTCCTGTCAACTTCAAATGCCACCCTTGGATATACTCTCCAAACCCTGGGTCTTCTGGGTCTCCTATCCCAGCCTTGGTGGTGGCTTGGTGTCAGCTTCCAGCCAAGTGACAACATGACAGAAATGTGACTGTGTTTTTAATGTCTTCCCTGGGTGAGCATTTCAAGGGGTAAATCTGAGATGGATACATCGAGCAACAACATAACTTCAACAAAGGATGTGAGAATAACTAAATCTCATTGTGGATGTGACTACTTTGAGTGTCTCTTTCTACAACTACCCCACACACCAAGCTGAAGGGACAATACAGCAGATAACCCCATCACCAAAAGAGCAGAGAGGCTTCCAGTTGCTGGAGTCACTATATGAATAAAATCATGTCTTTGGGATCGAAGGAAGGTCCAAACCTTCCCAAAAGGTCTGCTTCTCAGAGCACTGCTTCTCAGCTTTCTGTAGCAACTTATATGACACCTCTGTGGTTTTCTAACACAAATTCCCTGATTTTCATTATCTAAATTACAAACAAATCTGAAAGCAGACACATGACATAAAATGTATGTGCACTTTACTTTGGAATTGCCAGTCTGGAGCAGACTTAGAAACTGTCTAAACAGCATCATGCTTGTGGCAGTAGCCCAACCTGATGCACAAGGAAGGCAGATTCAGCCCAGCTATGGCAGCTCCTGATTTACATCTCACTCTGATCTGTTGCCATAAGGGCATCTTATACCTCTTTTAGCACTTTAATTGCAAGTGCAGGAATAACCTGCAGAGAAACCACCCCAGACCATGGTAGTTTGTTGACTTCAGCAAATCCCTGAGCCCAGCTTTGTATTGTGTGACCACTCATTGCCCTTGAGCAGCATTTTCACCACTGCTTGAGCATCTCCAGACTGTTGTCATATGGCTGCAGGATGCTGGAGGTCAGGATCTGCTCATCCTCCCTGCCAAGCACTTAGAGGCTTTTCATGAATTTAGGACAAAAAGAAAAAGACACGTTTATAATCCATGTCAGACTTTTGTAATCATCATGTTAGTCTCCTGGATGAGTAACAGACAAAGATTCCTTGTCACTCAAGAGGGAAGAAAGCAAGTATTATCTCCAGCTGTTTCATAACCTGTGTTATAACACCAGCCACCAGCACCAAGAAGTGTTACTGTGCAGAGAGAGCACTCAGCACGTGCCAAGATTAACTCAGGAGCTAAGATTATACAATCTTTCCAGGAAGCACTGTGGAGTTCTTTTTGCAGCCTGATGATGCTTTGGGCCATCAGCAGAGGTCGGAGTTGCCTACGTTTTTATGCAAGCATCTGAGGAGGCAGAGCAGAGCTCAGGGCTGGCTGCACTCAAGAGCACATCGTAGTGCTCTGAGCACTAAGGTGAGCAAAAAGTTATTTAACTACCTTTTTAAAACACAAAAAAAACCCCACCAAATGACAGCAGGGAAAATGCTTAATTTCAGTGCATAGTTTTGCACAACCCCAGCAAAGCTGCTGGACTCCATTAAGCACTAAACTAGATTGCCTGGTTGCTTCCCCATGGCTTTGTCTATTCACGGGCATCTATTTCCCTTTCCCATCCACAGAAAAGTTTCAAACTTCACATGAAAGACAACGAAGGGGCTGCTTTAAGCCTACAGTAGCTTCATAGAAAAGATAGTGTGTTGAGTTCTTAAAATGGACCACAGCTGCCAGCAGGATGGTTCTCAGCATCTTTCTCCTTAGCTGCTGAGAGCACAGTCAGCCTGTTTCACAACTAGGCTGAATTACAGACTGCAGCATCTTCTCTTCCCAAAATCAGGCACTTTTGGTTCATAGGAGAGTCAGGATTGCTTGTGGAGCTAAGGTTGCACACAGGGCACATCAGTGTGCCTGAACAGGCAGGCACTGCAGTGCCGAGGGACTTGCTGCTCCAGGGGTGAAATTGGGCTTAGATGGCACTTTTGGGTTCAGGAAGCTGAGCCAGGAAAGGGAAGGACACTACATGCAGCAGGCTGCCCAGGAGAAGGCATGGAGGTAAGTACACAAAAAGGCAGTCGGGATTTGGCAAAAACAAAGCAAAGATGCCACTGGGGGCCAGATCTTTGCCTCCTCTTTTTGAACAACTACCCTCATTTCACCTTCCAGTCTCCAGCTATTTTGCAGCCCTAGCCATGGCTTGCAGATGACCTTTCCTTCCCAGCCAGAGCAGGGCACTGAATGCCCCTACACACTGTGTTGCTGGATGGCTTGGTGCTCAGGTGCTATCCCAGTACTTTTGGCAGGAGCTGCTGAAGACTTGGAAACCCAGGCTGACAAAATCATCCCAAACAGTTCCAGCCATCATATTCATCAAGGCATCTCTAGCATTAACAATAGCTTACCACAATGCTCACTACTTCATGTTTGCACATAAGTACTCCCCAACCCTTGCATTTTAACAAACAATCCTGGTTATGGAAATGACAATGCAATGCCTGTGCTATTTACCCCATCGTAACACTGCACAGAAAACTGCAGACTCTTAGGAGACCTTGTGCTGCTCCACATACATGACATCCAGCTATGTGCCCATCCTATGGATGCAGCTGTAGTAGGGGAAAGCACAAGTGTGGTTGGGGTACATCTGAGGCTGCTCCAAACCCATGCAGGGTCATGCACTGGGGCACAAGCACATCACAGCTCACATGGGGCAAAGAGCAGGCTGGCAGCATGGCCCAGACACAGCTGCCTGGCCATTGAATATTGCAGGGGGTCATGAGCAAAGCCAGATAGGTTCAGCTTAATTTATCAGCATTGGTAGTGACAAGGGTGGTGGCAAAGTCAGCAGCAATGGCAAGGAGAGAGGTAGCAGCTTTAGAGTGGAGCAGCAGCACAAGGAGGAGGAGGAGGAGGAGGAAGCAGCCCGGGTGCATAAGCTGCTGCTCATGAAAGGAACCAGGGTGCTGAACTCTGCCTGAACTTCAGGGGAAGGTGAGGAAAACACACTGGCTGACACATTTTCAATGGGCTCTGCCACTGGAAAAGAAGTAGAAAAGCTGGATGCTCCCCAGCACTCCTGTGTCTGCATCAGGGAGGCTCTAGAGCAGCTGGCAGAGAGTAAGCAAAGCATATCTTTATTTTCATACCTAGTGAAGCACGCCACGTCTGGCAGGAATGAGCAGCACCCACTGACAGTCGGATCCAAAGCCC
This sequence comes from Urocolius indicus, assembly GCA_013401255.1. Classification (NCBI taxonomy): domain Eukaryota; kingdom Metazoa; phylum Chordata; class Aves; order Coliiformes; family Coliidae; genus Urocolius; species Urocolius indicus. The sequence goes on from WBNH01007126.1 coordinate 583,252, forward strand.
AAGGCAGTTCAATAGCTTCAATGGGCTTCAAATCAGGCTGTGAGAGAACAAAGTCTCTCCTTCTGAGGAGCCTGGATTCCCATGTCCAGCTGGGGATTTTAGAAAAGCAGCAAAACAGACAGCAAACATCTGTCTGTGCGTGCCAGCCCAGGCACTCATGGCTACCACAGCAAGTACTGAGGCAAGGTTAAAGCTGCAGGAAATAAATGTATAAAGCAAGCATCCCAGTCCATCAGAAATCAGTCACAGGCAAAGCTCTCTTGGTGCTGCACGTGTCCACCTTCCCACCTATCCCTTTCTCCTGGGAGCCTCCTCCTCCCTCTACTTGAGGTTCCTGCAGACTCATCTCCCCTGCTCAGCCTCAAAAATCATCTTTTCAACAAACCCTTCCTGTACTCCTTTCTGCCAAGCCACAGAGCCTGTAGGTCACATCTCTGTGGGGCAGTGGAGGACCCAGGACTGGGACATCACATGCTGTCCCCTCCTGTCACATCACCTCTCCTGGAGCTCCCCACCCCACACAGGGAGTTTACCTGCAGGACTATGCATGTTGTTTCTTGTCCTTCAGCCTCAGAGGATGCTGCTGTGGGTTTGCTGCCTCTGCAGAGCAGCACGTTGGTGCTCAGGTGTCTGTCGAGGGGATGGGCTTCTCCACCTGGGCAGAGCCACAGCCCTTGGGGAGCGGCTGCGCAGGAAGGATGGCCCCAGGCTGGGGCTGCACCCACCTGCCCCCACCCTGCACACAGGCAGAGAGTGAGATCCAATGGCATCTGACATGAAACAAAATGGAAAAAAAACCCAGGTGAGTGACTTTCAATGCCTCTACTTTACGTAAGAGGAATGCTCACATTCTGACCTCAGGGAGCTGCTAGCTCTCAAGGAGATAATCAGCAATTTCATAACCTTCTGGTCACATAGCACAAACATGTGTCCCAGCTAAACCATCAGAGATGAGGTCAAAAAAGTCCCAGGACTTTGAACCCCAGGTTATCTATGAGTGGTCCATAGCTGTGAGGGCACCCACGGCCCCAAACAGCCAAACACTGGAGCACCTGCTGCTCTCAGGCCCAGCTCAGAGGCGAGAGCTCTGCATGGGCTGGAGGAGGTTGTGTCACAGGAGTACCAGTGTCCCTGCACCTCTAGGAAGGGTCCTAGGAATACATTGACCAGGAGAAGGTGTCAGGAGAAACCACTGGGAAGATCCAAAGCATCCAAAAGCCTAAACTGACCAGAGTTGGAGCAGAAAAGGCTGGGGAGGATATAAAGCAAAGTAATTCAAGAGCACTGGATGGAATTGAGGTTGGCCAGCCATCCCCTCTTCATGCAGATAAAACAAAAACTGAAGTTAATGAAGTGGAGAATCCCACAGCCAGAACAGTATCATTCCCCTCTGGGATGCATTACCCTGGGCTGGCTTAGCCAAGGATCAACTCAACATACCTGCAAAGCTTGTTGAGTATGCCAGGGGCTGGACAGAGGTGAGGGGGCTGAGGGAAGCAGCCCTTCTGCAGGACAGATAGTACAAGAACATGGTAGTCATGGGCAATGACAAGCAGACAGATGTTGGAAAGTCAATTTGTCAGCTTCTAAAATGAAACAGAAGACATTCCAGTGCCTCCAGAATAGAACAGGGAAGTACAAACAGAAAACAAGTAAATGGACAGAAGAAAAGAGTAAAGGAAAAGCAAATAAACTCTCAGTGCTCAGTGGGTTTGTATTAATCAGAACAAGTAAACAAGATGAAGAGAACAGACCCTCTTGCATATCTAAGATTATTGCATCTTATGATTTAGTAACCAACAAACTGCATTAGACCTGCAGCCCCTGTGGAAAGCCATCCAAATTGTGTTTGGTGTGGAAGTTAAGACTTCAGACAAGTACACTATAAACAGGCTCAGAGCTTCAGTATGCCATCTCATCTGCCCCCCATCAGCTCTGGAGGTGACTTTGGGCAAATTGCATCTCTTTTGATGATTATTTTCCTCTTCTGTAAAATATGAATAACAGTCTGTCCTCTTTGCAAAGCACTTTGCCATCTGGAGATGAAGCCAGCAGTGACAAATAGTTGTTAAGAGTTTCCTATAATCCTCTCTGGAGCAGTCCTACGTGGCTTTAGAGCTTATTCTTGTAGCTTTTTCACAAATTTGAGATAAATGTAGGTTCCTATGTGAGTTTGATTGGAATTAAGCTTTCACTGCAGTGACAGCAGCTCTCTCATCTGACGAACTGTTGAAGAAGCACGTTTTCCAGTCTCTGCTTTTATGCCTGGTTTTGGTTTTCTTGATCTTTGCTTCTGAATAAGGACAGCTTTCAAAAACATGGTGAAGGAGAAGCCAAAGATAGGTTTGTATCTTTGAGCACTGCTGGTGAAATCAAAGGAAGATCTTTCCCTGTGCTCAGCACACTGAGCTGTTTGCCAAGGGAGTGTTTGGTGTGGCAAGCTGAGCCTGGGGCCCCCTGAATTCCCCAGTGGGAAAATCATATGGAAAGATTCCTTTATCACAGGGTAGGGAGCAGGGTCCTGGCAGCTGCCAACACCAATGTGAGACTCCAGCACACCATTGCTTCCTACAGAAGGGGAATTCATCCCTCTGACAGAGCGCATCTCACAGCAACTTTGGGTCAGGGAGATGGGATCTCCATGGGTACTCAGGGTAGGATCTGGCATAGTCTTAATACAAGAAATAAGTGGCAATTGTAGGAAAGCCTGGGCAGGGAGGGGCTGGAGTCCCATTGCATGGACCACACTGCTGGTCTGGAAATGATCCCACTGCAGGGAAACCTCAGGACACCAGAGTTTCACAGACAGCAAGGCAATCAAATCACAGCTCAGTCATCCCCTAAACAGCCCTTCAGGGCACAAACTCTCTGCTTATTTTTTTTAAACACTCCAAAAAAGCTAAAACCAACAAATAACCATTCCCTTTCTCAACACAAGAGAATATTAGGAATGTGAGTTCAAAAGAGGTTTAAACAGCCCATGGGTCCCGCTCCTGTCTCGCCCCATAAAAGCTGGTTGGAGCCACAGAGAGATCAGAGGCTCCACACAGCAAAAGGGGCTCCTGAATGTTGGGGGGAATCACATGAATTACCTTTCATAACTCTGCATTAGCTGTAGGGCATGATGCTGGAAGTTAATGTATGCACTCCTACTGTACCTCTTCAGCATTATAAAACTAGTCAGTTACACAAGCCCGCCCTGGTACGTGCACGTGTGTGCAGATGCTCCTACCACCCCTAAACGTGTGTTCCACATTAGATAATCTGCGTTTTGTAACTGTAGAGACAAGACCTTCCCTTCCAACGCCTGGTCACCTGAAGCCTTTAAAAAGCACCTCAAATGCACCCAGTGATGGGAAATCTCTTAACAGGGAGATTTTTACCTGAGGAAACATGCCGGTGTCAGAAGAGACCTTTGTTCCTGTGGCGCAGGGCACCCTGCCCCGGCAGCCCCAGCGGACAGACTTCCAGCTGGTGCGAGTCAAGAGCACATGGTGTAGGATCAAGAAAGGAGAAGCCCTTTCCAACTGCCAGGACAAGATCACTCTCTCTGAAGCAAAAATGTAAGTATAGGAGCCCACGTTGCTCATTGGTGACCGCGCTGGTTGGTTCTGGCAAGCTACACTGTGTGGGCTCCCTGGTGGGATGCATCATAGACAGAAAAACCATCCTGTGGGCTCTTGTGGCTTAAACCCACCATTTTGTGTCCAACTCTGTGCGAGTGAGCTTCAAAATGTGTGGTATGGCTGCACTTGCTGTTCTCCTTGGCCTGACTTGGTTAAGTGACAGAGGGGATTTTATCAACAGCCTCAATCTTTGTAGATGGGAAGTTTCTCTAAACTTCTGAAAAGCTTATGCAGGGGCTTCTGAAGGCTGCACTTGGACTTCTTTTTCCCCTGTACGTATGTGGCAAAGCTCAAGCACAGGAGCAAGAGAAGGATGTGTTTACAGAGATGGTTGCATATAAATGAAATGTCTATATGGGGAAAATCAACACAGTAGGTCACTGACAGGGGCAAAACCAATACCACATCTCTCAAACTGTAGAAGTCACTTAAATGCTGCTTCAGACAGAGGAGAGAGATAACTTTCCCCCAGGGATACACGCAGCTCTTTGCTGTTAATTATCCTTTAATTACAGGATACTTCTTTTCATGAGCACACAGAGCCCTGTTTGTGATGCAGGTCTTCCTTAACACAGCTATGTTTTGCATGTCAGAAGTTTTCTAGCCTTTTCCATGCTCAGGTTTTAATGTCACAAGTCTAACTCTTTTCTCAGGCAGGTCAGAGGGATCTTCACCAGCACTGGCATTGCTCAGACAGGCCTGCAGCAGGTAGAACAGGACTTTGGCAGACTCTAAGACAGTCTGTTGGACCTCAGTCAATAGTAAGATCAATCTAGGCCCCAGAGCAGTTATGCCAGCTGGCACCCAAAGCTGATTCCACTAACATACATTCAAAACCACCCTGTCTCTTGCAAGGGTCACAAGCCAAAGACAGAGACATGGAAAATTTTGGCAATCTCTTCCCCACTTCCTTGTTGGAAGCTGGGATAATTGGTCTACGGTCTTCTGCTGTTTTATTGACCAACTAATGGATTAGAAGGAAAACTATTTGCTTCTCTTTCTTGCTCTCTGCCTTACTGTTGTCTAAGATGTGGGAGGGTTTCTCTGGTCTTACAGCAACCGAGCCCCGACACCCTGGAGACACATTGCACCTTTGCAGCCCCACACTGGTGTAGTGCAAGGGCAGGAGAGCCTGCATTCCCTAGCTACATCCTTCCACTAGTTCAGATACACACAGTCCAAGAGAGGAATGTAATGATGTCAAACCATGTTTTCTGATCCTTGCCAGAGGCGAATGCATCTCCGAAGGTGGGATTTCCTGGACCATTGAAGCTCCCATCTATTTTTGCTACAAAGTGGTAGAAACATACAATATTCTGGATCCTTCTAACACCACCCTGCTCTGGGGCCACATTACTGATCCCCAGCAACTAGAGCTAGCCACTAGTGGCAAAAGGAAGCTGAGGCGCTTCATTGTCATAGACGAAGTAGTCGATGAACTTTATGGCTCCAAAGTCAGAGAATACTTCAAAGAGAATAACGTTCAGCACAAAATCCTCGCCCTGCCTACCACTGAAGAAACGAAATCCATGGATCTGGTCTTGAAAATCTTGCAGGAAGTCCAGAAGTTCAGCCTGGACAGGCGAATGGAGCCCATCATCGCCATCGGCGGCGGCGTCTGCCTGGACATCGTAGGGCTGGCCGCGTCGCTCTACCGAAGGCGTACCCCTTACATTCGGGTCCCGACCACCCTCCTCTCTTATGTCGATGCAAGCGTGGGGGCAAAGAATGGGGTGAATTTCCTGCAGTGCAAGAACAAGCTCGGGGGCTACACCCCTCCAGTGGCCAGTTTCCTGGACAGATCCTTCATCCAGAGCATTCCTCGGAGACACATCTCCAACGGCCTCGGCGAGATTTTAAAGGTAGGGAGTTTTGCAACTGCGCTTTTCAAAACCGAAATCACAGAGTCACAGAATACTTTGGGGGGGAAGGGACATTCAAAGCTTATCTAAGTCCAACCCCTATGCCATGAGCAGAGAAATCTTCAACCGGATCAGGTCATTCGGTACAACCTGACCTTGAATGGTTCCAGGGATGGGGCGTCTACCACCTCACTGGGAACCTGTGCCAGTGTTTCACATCCTCATAATACAAATTTCTCTATAATCTCCTCTGATTCTACCCTCTTTTACCCCTTGTCCTATCACTACAGGCTTTATTAAAAAGTCTGTCTCCATCTTTCTTCTAAGTCCCCTTTAATTACCAAAAGGCCACAGTGCTGCTAAGATCATCAGCATCCATGGCTTTGGATAAATCACCCTATAGAAACACGGGTGGGCTGTCAAGGCTGCATAGGGAATTTTAACTCTCGAGCCTATAGGTATTTTTACAGTTGCTAAACTTGTTAGAATGTCCCTCACAGAATGCCTTGGGCTAACCCTGTGAAGTAAACTCCAAAACTCAAGGCCAGAAATAAACTCAGCACAACCAGGAAAGAAAGCATCTTCCCATTGAGGCTGATCCACAGCACTCCAAAATGAACTGCTGGCAGAGAATCTGAGACTCGTTATATAGAGCATTAACAATCTGCAAGATCATTTGCACCTGCCTCACCAGACATGTTTGAATGTGGTCAATCAGTCTCCTGTGAGACAAATTATACTTCTAAAATTACCTGGGAAGTGCACAGTAAGTGGCTTTATGCCTGAAGAGCTTAAAAAACTTTTGATAAAGCAGACTTCAAGCTATTAAAATGTGCCAGAGATGAGTTTATCAGTAGCATATTGCAGTGCTTGCACAGTGGGAACTCCCCACAATATCTGGGGGATTCTGGCAGGCACTGGTAAATCCACAGGTCACCATTCCCTACTGCAGGAGGAGACTAATACCCAAGTCAGAGGGTGAAAAAATATGTACTTGCAACATTGAAACCACTTCTGAACCCTTATATTACCCATATCACACTGCTTTCTCACCTTTCCTTGCCCAAAAAGCAATTCCAGGGATTAGATGAGAGTTCTCCTGGGGATATCCACCATCCAGTCCGTTGTCCTGGGGATTCATGTGAGACAATCTTGAGTTTCCTGCCAGGCAAACAAATAGCTAAAGATCATTACAAACCATCTGGAGCATGTAGCAAGCTCACAGCATTGTCAGGATTGCCCAGTAGCAAGGGTCATGCCCATCAGTGCTCCCATCATGTCTGCTATTTTACTAGAGTCCCACTGGGCATTCCCACGTTGCCTTTTGCATACACCTTCACTTACCAGAGCTGACATGTGTAACACCATCAGGTCATATTTGCTAGAGTCCTGAATAAATCCCAAACTGATGCATCCTCCCTACTCCCATGGTCCCATACACAGGGCTAACCAGGAACTGTGTCTCCAGAAATACTTCTGCATGTTGCAGAGGTAGAACTTGCCCTTGTACAAAGTGTGCAGGTATTTCTTTGCTAGTGTTTAACGTGATATTATAGTCCAGTCTATTGAAACACTCAAATTTGCAACAGCACATACAAAGATCACATCATTATCTCTAATTAACTCTTCTGTTCTACCATAGATGGCACTCATGAAGCACAAAGGGCTGTTTGACCTGCTCAAGAGCCATGGCAAGTACCTGCTGGACACCAAGTTCCAGTCCTACAGTGGCTCTGTCAACGATGAGGATGCTGCACTGCAGACTACCAGGATTGCCATTGAAACCATGTTGGAAGAGCTGGCTCCCAACCTCTGGGAGGATGACCTGGACAGACTGGTTGATTTTGGTCATCTCATAAGCCCAGAGCTGGAAATGGTGAGTGGCGGACTTTATATTTCAACATCTGTTTAAAAAAGAAAAAAAAAAAAGATTGCAATCAGCAGCATAAAAATTTTGTGCCCAAGGAGCTGAGCTAAGCTCCAGATCTGCACATGCTACCTCAGGTCACCCAATGCTCCCAGCCTGCTCCTGTCAGATAAAGAAGTTGCCTTCTCTGCCCCACTTACCCAATACCCCACCAGAGTTTCCTATTCAGAGGGCAGACCAGTTATTGTATATTCAGAGCCTCTTCAGAATGACCTGGGCAGGCTGGGTAGATGGGCCAAGGCCAATTGCATCATCTTCAACAAGGCCAAGTGCTGGATTCTGCCAGAATCCAGCCAGAGAGGCTTGAGAGCTGTCCTGTGGAAAAGGAGCTTGGGGTGTTAATTGACAGCAGCTGAATGTGAACCAGCAGTGTGCCCAGCTGGGCAAGAAGGCCAATGGCATCCTGGCCTGTATCAGAAATAGTGTGACCAGCAAGGCCAAGGGGGTGATTGTCCCTTTGTATTCAGCACTGGTAAGGCTGCATCTTGAATACTGTGTCCAGTTCTGGGCCTCTCACTGCAAGAAGGACATTGAGGTGCTGGACCTTATCCAGAGATGAGCAACAAAGCTGGTGAAGGGATTAGAGAACAGGTCTTATGAGGAGTGGCTGAGGGACCTGGGGATGTTTAGCCTAGAGAAGAGGAGGCTGAGAAGGGATATGATCACTCTCTAGAAGTACCTGAAGGAGAAGGGAAGTGAGATGGGGGTCAATCTCTCCACTAATGAATGATAGAACACAAGGGAATGGGTTCAAGTAGTGCCCGGGGAGGTTTAGATTGGACATTAGGAGGAACTGTTTCACTGAGAGGGTTATTAAGCACTGAACAGGCTGCCCAGGGAGGTGGTGGAGTCCCCAACCCTAGAGATATTCAAAAGACAGATAGATGAAGTACTGAGGGATATGGTTTAGCTTAGTGATGGGCTTGGCAGTGTGAGGTGAGTGGTTGGATTTGATGCTTTTAAAGATCTTTTCCAACCACAACAATTCTATGATCATACCAGGCATTTACCAAAGCACAAAGATGGGATTTCATTGAAGCCATTAGAAATCACCAACGTGAGCGAGGCACAGAGACCACAGCCTGTATTACTGGGGAGAAATTGCCATTGAGGAATAAGGAGGGAGGAGTAGACCTTATGCAAAGTTCAGAGCTCTTCTCCCCAAACCATGCTGCTCTTCATCAGTGATTTGAATGGGAGTGAATTAGATCCTGGATGCCTGTGGGAGCTTTTACATGCAATCAATCACCTGTAAAAGAGATCGTAAATCACAAGACATTAACATCCAGCAAAACTGTCCTTCCACTGCTGCGAGTCACATGGCAGTTTTCACCAGTACTTCTAGGAAAAGCCTACTTATTTACTGTCTGGCAGCTCAAACCTTTCCCCTCACCCGCCTTTGCTCCGATGCAGAGAGTTTTGCCATCACTGATGCATGGGGAGGCTGTGAACATCGACATGGCCTTCATGACGTACGTTGCCTACGCACGCGGCCTCCTCAGCGCCGAGGAGAAGGAGCAGATCATCCAGTGCATGAGAGGTCTGGAGCTGCCCGTCTGGCACAACGGCTGCAACTGGGCCCTCATCAAGAGAGCCCTGATGGAGCGGCTGAAGCACAGCGGGGGACAGCCCCGGATGCCTCTCCCCACGGGCCTCGGCATGGCAGGTACAGCGGGCACGGGGACGTGGGAGCACAGGCACTTGGACAGCTCTGGTTTTACTTGTGCCTTTCTTAACATCTCAAGACACGGGATCCTTCTTGTGTATGTAACCATCAGAACTCAGTTAAGGCCCAAGGTCTAAGTGTAGTGCTCTGGCAGACAAACCAACAGCATCACAAGGGAAGAGCAATTCCTTTGTTATGCTTGAAAATCTATGTTAAATAATCCTTGGCAATCATAGAATCGTTTCAGATGGATGAGACCTTTAAGGTTATTGAGTCCAACCTCTCCCCTCACATTGCCAAGCCCACTACTAACCCATGGCCCTCAGCACCTCAGCTATATGTCTTAAATACCCCCAGGGATAAGGACTTCACTACCTGAGCCTGGGCAGCCTGGGGTGGTGTCTGAAAACTCTCTTAGAGAAAAAGTTCTTCCTCAGCTCCAATCTAAAGCTCCCCTGGTACAACTTGAGCCCATTTCCTCTTGTCCTATCATTTATTACTTAGGATAAGAGATCAATCTCCCCTTGCTACAGCCTCCTGTCAAGTAGTTGTAGAGTAAAACAACAATTTAAGACAATTAACAATTGTAGAGAGTTGGTAAAAGCAATTTAACCCATTACTGTGCCCAGAACTAATACCTGAAAACTAAACAGTATTTGTTCAATATTTGGGGTGACACATAAGATTTTTAAACTGAAAATCCCAGCCCCTACATGGAAGAAATGCATGGGACCAAGTGTGAGCTCTTGCATCAGTATCCATCCAGAATATTCCTATCGAGCTCAGTCTCTGCATGCTCACAAGAAAACAGACTCTCACAGACAGCTTGGAGGAACTACCCTCCCCACTCGTGAATAGTGCATGCAAGCAGGGAAAGCTTCTCAGCGTGTCCAGCTAACTGCAAGTCTTGTTTTACAGAGATATTCAATGACACTAGTGAAGAGACCCTGGAAAGAGCCTATGAGCTGTGGGTCAGGGACTGCAGGACAGTGCTGGAAGATGAGCCAACTGCCTTCTGAGAGCTGCAAGCCCGAGCTGGCGGTCCTGCCCCACACGTGGAGATGTTGGACATCCTAAGTCAGAAGGCAGGACTGAATTTTAAACAAGATAAATCCAGCAGCACTGTGAAAGTACATACACCCCAGAGCTGCACAGAACAAGTAGCATGTTGGCATCTGACCTGACTTACCTCTTTTGGTTGATCCATTTGCAAGGGAACTTGTTAGTGCTCAAGAAGTGATCACTCAGAAGTGAAACTGAGTGCCCATAGTGTAGTTCATAGTGAGCTGTCTCCTCTGGGGGAAGGTGACTGCTGTTCTTCCATTCATGTGGTTAATCCAACCTGGGGGCTGCCATGGCCTTGCACAGCGCTGGCTCACCATTGCTTGTTGTTAGACCTCTCAGGTCAGCAAGGGTCTAGCTCACATACCATAGAAAAAGAGAGGCATCTTCACAGCACCATGCAAAATCTCCACGCTATATAAAATATTCAAAGTGAGTTACCTGCTTCACTGGTTTTGGCATTCTCAGCCCTTGTTTTCTCAAGCTCATTCAAACTAGGAAAAAATAGAAAAGGAAACTCAGCTGCCAGCCTTTGCTCCCAGGGTAAGAGAATGACACACTCCAGTTACAGGCACCATCACACAGCCACAGACCAGCAGATACCGCTGCTGTGAAGCACAGTGGACTCTTGACAGCATGGCAGCCCTGTGTCTTGGGACTTAGATACTGAGGACACGCTGCTAAAACCATTCTTGCTGCCCAAACCTATGGTGGTGGTTTTACTGCGTGAGCCCTGAAAGCCACTGCTGTGGCAAACATGTTGCTGCTTTCATCAGTGTTGCCTAGGAACAAAGTTGAGCTCCAGGCAATACCACAGGACCCCTAGGTGTCCCCACAGAGCATCTGCCACCAGCTGGCCATCATACCCAGCTGGCCAGGGCTCCTTTCCCATGACAGTGCTTTCCCGGTAGATAAGGTCAGTTCGGGGAAAACCAAGAGAAGGCAGGGGACTCAAAGTGAGTTTATCATCTTCAAGCAGCCTCAATGTCACGTCTCAGCATCCTGGCAGACTCAGAGCAGAGATGTATAACTCAGGTTACACATCAGATGCTGAATGTGAAAAATGTAAAGGCAATGTCATCCTTCTCCCTGGAGGCTGAATCAAAGGAATCACAATCAACAAACAGCCTTTGAATTATTTACTATATTATTGTTTTTTCCTTCATGTCATACCAGTTTCTGCTGATGTGCTGGCTTTTGTTTTGCTGAACTAATAAAAGCTATTAAAACTGGAAAACTCTCAAACTAATGATTCCATTGCTGCACACGGCACATGCCTGTGAGCATTAGCGTGCGCTCGAAACATGCGCTGGAGAAGTCTAACATCATAAATGTCTTGAGCTTGGAGATGATGTACCAAGGAAGCACACAAAAGGACTTCCTTGTCCGTTCTGCAGAGCCATGCATTTCTCCAGCTTCAGGATGGGGTTTCATAGAGATGGCACCACCTTCCCAAGCAGACCTCTCACAGGACCCTCGAAGCAAACAGCATCAGAGCACATGCTCAGAGCTGCATCTTCCCACATAAAGGATCCCATCCTGCCCTGAGTTAAGAAAGCCTGAAATTTTGTTCTTTTTTCAGGCTGTCCAACATAGGTTCATTCAGCCAGTTCCTGACAGCAACCAATGAGGGAGGAAAGCACTGCCCCTGTGCACAGGGAAGCCAGCAGCACTATCACCCTGTCACTAGAACAGGCAGGGACAGTGCAACACCAGGTTAGATGAGGACTTAACTTTTTAGGAGCATGAGAGAGTGCCAAGGACAGCAGTGCTGAGAGGCAATGTGCCGAGAGCCTCTGAGAGGGGAGAGGAGTGTTGTCTCTAACCCACCTGGTGCTGACCACATCGCAGAAATGATCTGGGACCAGAGACCTATAGCTCTGGTGCTCCTGTCCCAGAGTTTACAGTGGCCATCCAGGTACCCTTGTGAGTGGTTTACCTGATCTCCAGGAGCTGGACAGTCCATCTTTCACATCAGATAACCTAGAAATGCATGAAGCACAGGATTATTGACTGCCCAACAGTCAGCATCCTTCAGGGCAGCAGTCCTGATCCCATTTACCTATAGGAGGAGGTACAAGACATACATCAACTTGAGTCACCTATTTTAACTATCCACGGAGAGACTCTCAGGAGCCCAACAGCACTTTACACTCCAGTCCCATGGAAAGCCAAGCAGCAGCTTAGTAGAGTCTAGACAAACTGAGGCCAGAGGAGCCACAACATTACACACACTCATTGCAAGCCCAGCGCCTCGGACTGTTGTGCTGTGGGTGACACTGATGTGGCTGAGGGTCACTTGCCAGCCATTCCCACATCTCAGCCTTCGCTTCATCTTCAGGAGCCGATGTGTGTGTGTATGTAACAACATATCAAAGGAGCTGCAGCACAATTAAGACTGAGAAGTGAACACATGATTATTATTTTTCAGCCTCTTTTCTCCTGCGGGTGACAGAACACAATCAACCCCTGACATGCTTGGTTGCTTAGTAGCAGACAGCCACATTTTTAATTATATACTAAAATATGCTAAAGAACATAAAACGGCTGTGTGACTAATAGGTGTGTATCAAGAAAGGCATATGACAGCAGCTAAATTGCTTCACTGTCTGATAAAGAGTGCCTCTGCCAGGCTTGTCATTGAGAGATCAAGGGAAGGGGGTGGAAAGTATTATTAATAAAACAGCGACTTTTAAAAATACACCTCATTGTTTGCAGGGCTTTTTTTTTTTCTTCTTTCTCATGTCTAGCATTAATTTAATTCCTTTCCACTTATTCAGCTTTAATTCCTGATTTTTCCAAATGGAACTGTTATCATTGGACCTAAAATCCCTGCTTATCTTCTTGTTACCTTCAATGACACGCTACACCAAAGAGCAAAGCAGAAACCTGTCTGGGACCCGGCTGGGCTCTGCAGGGACAGCTCTTCATGAGTTTGCTTGAACAAGATTATTTTAGTGGTCAGAGAACAACAAATTATTATTTACATGCTCTGAATTCCTTTGCAGCAACGTGCTCTGGAAACTGCTTTTCAGCAGGGGAAAAAGAGAAAGATGATGAGCTCTGATAGTTTTTTATAAAGGACCCTCTAAGGCCCTTTTACTACTCATGTCCAGTCAACAGTAGCATTCAATATAAAATGGGAGTCGGGAGAGAGGTTCTGAGGACACTACAAGATTTTGACTATTCAAAGGAGCAGAGCTCAACGCCCCATCGACTGTCCTGCTCCTCACTCAGCTCAACACGTGCCCACCCACCCTGTGCTCGCCTGTCTGGGGCTGTTACTGCTGGTACAAACTACACACTGCCTTCAGAGAAGGTGGTTTGCAGATACCAGCGTGAACTCACAGCTTGCCTCGGAGCAAAAGCTCACCGGCCTGTGCCGGGCTGGAACTGCCGTGGGGGCTGCGGCTTCTGTCTGGCCTGCACCGTGCTGCAGCTGAAATCCCCCCCGGCAGGTCTGTGCCCACTCAGGGAAGCCTGCCTACATTAAAGCCTCACAGCTGGCTGGGGAGGATGCAGCCCCACAAAAGAGAGCTGTTCTCTGCTTGTTCAATTCATGTCTAACTCTTGCTGACATCGAAGGAGGGAAGTCAGTGGGAGCGGGGAGCTCTGGAGTGGCACTGCTGAAGGGTGAGAGCACAGGGAACACACCCAAGTGAGGGCAGAGTACCTAGACCTGTGTGTCACATCTACCAAACCTGCTCAGAGCCCACAGTGCATCCCAGGGGCCCAGTGCCCTCCCCAGTACCCAGCCAAGCCCTGCTCCTACGAGGTGAACACAATGTCCTGACACCATGTTCATGCTGGAGATGGGCACTTGTCCATCCTCCCTCCCTCCCTCCCTCCCACATAACTGCAGCTGCCCTATCTACCAATCATCATAGTCAGGCAACTGCTGTGCCCACCTCCTAAAGCCTTTGGCAGCATTCTACAGCCACCCCAAGCACCCAGAGAGGGTCCCCTGGCCTCCCCTGCCCATAGCAGATATATGAGGAATTAAGAGTTTCTTCCATAGCTCCTCTGAGACAGTATCCACAATATACAACCATAGACATCAACCCCATGGTGACTTTCATAAATACATTAAGGTAATAATCATCATTTAGATTCTCTGCATGTCCAGTCTCATCCTACTGACCATGGCAGCCTTCTTAATGCCTCACACAGCTCTTGGACACCACTAATGGTGAACTCTGCCACAGGAACCATCACTTCCCTCTACAACCACAGAGCACAAGGGTGCTTCAGCCCTGCCAAGTGCAGAAATGGGCTGAGAGAGGCCATGACATAGGCTGGGAGCTGTCACAAGAGCATCTGTCCGCATTCAGCATTGTCTGAGTTCAACAGAAGCCTTCTCACTCCTTTGCAATCTTGATGAGAAAGTCCTAACAAGGAAGAAACTGCAGCTTCAGGCCTCAGTGGAGACATGAGCCTCAACATGCACTCATCAAGAGTTCAAAATGGAACAGTTTCAAGTCAGGATGCACTTTGGATCACAGGCAAAGACAACAGCGACGGGCAGTGCTCATACACTTAACCTGTGAAGCAGCATCCTATTAAGCCTTATCGATATTAATGAGTCTGTGACCCTTTCTCAAGCCTTGCATTTTGAAGTGCACTTCAAAGGAGCTGGAGGAACACCGAGCTTGACCACCATTCAGTACCAGGACCACTCCCTGATGTGATGGCAAGAGGAGCAGCAGTAGCTGAACCCGCTTGAGGCAGCACACTCACCAGCTCCTTGCCGGTGTCTAGTTGCTGCCAGGCTCTCAGGGGCATCTCCTTGGAAGGAGAGCATGAGGTGGTCACATGGTGAAAGGGTCCTGCTGTGCTACCACACCATACAGCCCAGTGCTGCAGCATCCCACAGCCCAGCCACAGGGCTTTCCAGCAAACCAAACCACACCAGGTGTTGGTGATCTTTTTAACATCCACTTTCTTACCCTGTACAGCATTTTCCAGGCTTGTCCCAAGGAATTGAAAGGCTCCTAAGCAGACCTGCTACCACCTCTCTGCTGACACCCAGAGTAGCTGCTTACAGCCATTACAGGTTTTTCTCCTGCTCCTCCTGGGTTATCCAGCTTAGCCAAAACCTGGAGCTGCTCTCACTGACAGTAAGAAAAATCACTCTCAAAATGCAGCCCTAGCACAACTGACCATCCAAAGGAAAATCAAAATAAGAGCTGAAACCAAAACTCCAATTAGCAATAATCCTAGGCTGCTGATAAACAGATTTCCTCTTGCAGTACTACAGGACAAGGTTTTAATGCTGTGCTGAATTTCTACAGAAACAGCATTACAAAGCCTGCTGGAAACACTCACAAGCTTTAATTCAAATATCTTCTCCAAAGCAAGCAAAAGGGCTTTCCCATTGCTGCCCTAGCTGAGCCAGGGTAGCTTCACCCAGCCATTTCTGGGTTGCAGGGTTTGTAACTTGAGTGAAACAGGACAGCTAATCATTTTTAATTGCACCTGAACTGAGTATTATCTACTCCTAATAGGTATCAGGTTTTCAATACAGGTCAAATTCAAAAGTTACGTTGTCTGCATTCAGGGCTGAACATCCATGAGATAAAATGCACAGCAATGTCCACAGAGACAGGGAGGACTCCACGCTGTGAGCACAGGAAGCAACAGCCTGTCAGAGAACAAGACCTGAAGGGATGAAAGCAACAGAGAGACAGAAAAATCATGGAGATGAGAAGACAAAACAAGACTCCAGCTGGCTCCTAACTGGCAGTCACTGCAGCTCCCAGCACGGCCCAGGAACAGCTGCTTGTATGTGAGGTGAGTGGACGGCTCAGGAGTGACCTGAGGGTGAGAGGAAAGGACTGAGACCTCCCTGTGCACAGCTGCAGAAGGTAGTGAGGTGCTTCAGTGTAGGGCTGCAGGGGTAGGTGACCTTGCAGGGGTGACAGTGAAGCAGTCAGAAATGCCCTGAAGCCTCACCGGCCCCATGCCTGACCCTGAGGAGAGGAATTCAGTTGCGGGTGACGCAGTGGTTGGCAGACACCCCTCTGGAAAAGGAGGGAGGTGAAAAGTGTTCCATGGAGAGGGATCTGGGAATCCTGGGTGACAACAGACTGAACATGAGCCAGCACTGTACTCTCATGACCAAGACCAATGGCATCCTGGGGGGCATCAAGAAGAGTGTGGGCAGCAGGCCGAGGGAGATTCTGCTGCCTCTCTACTCTGCCCTGCTGAGGCCTCATCTGGAGTCCTGTGTCCAGTTCTGGGCTCCCCGGTTCAAGAGTGATAGAAAACTTCTGGAGAGAGGCCAGCATGGGGTTAGCAAGATGCTGAGAGGACTGGAAGATCTCTGACAAAGAAAGGCTATGAGACCTGAGGTCATTTAGCCTGGAGAAGGCTGAGGGGGGACCTCACCAACACATATAAATACCTAAAGAGTGTGGAGTCTCCTTCTCTGGAGGTTTCCAAACCTGCCTGGACATGTTCCTGTACCCCTTATTGAGGGGGCTGAGCTGCATGATCTCTGCAAGAGCTCACAGGAGTGGTGAGAGGCAGTGATGTTTTTCCATGCCCACCAACTCTGCCCCTCACACTGCACCATAAGCTTCACGTCTATCTGCTTTGGCACGTATGCGCGAAGCCCAAGCAGGTCCCAGACCGAGGCCCCATCCCCGCTGTGCTATCACCATACAAACACAACCAGAGAGCTCTAGTGACACCAGGGCTGCTGACCAACACCAGGTCAGGCACACAGACACAGGAGCACTGCTGGGACTCCAACGGCACAGAGAAACAGGATCGACTGACACGGAAAACGAGTGGCTTACACAGATGTGAAAAACCAAATGCTTTAATCCATCTATCAAGAACAACAGTTCAAATTATTTCATTGGATACATTAATATTGATCCATAATTTACAGTGCTATGGACCATACACAAATTATTGCTGCAGTCCACAGCAGATGAATATCAACATTACAGTACCAAGCATCATAGCAAGAGGCAGTAATTAATGTCACTTTTTCAAGAAATATAGGTATTTATACTATTATCAACATCAGCTTCCCCCCCAGTGCATTTTATGTCAAACAACATAAATGTAAGTGCATTATTTTGTGCTTTGTGCTTTCCTTATGTACCTTCTTTTTGCTTTTACAGGTTTGTAAGAGTTAAATATTGCTTTGTAGGCCAAAAGCAGTAAGGAAGAACTTCACGGTACTCTGCACTTTCCTGCTTGTTGCATGGCTTTGGCAAAGTGAGAACTGGTCGGTGCCCTGTCCACCCAGTGTCACACCAGACACTGCCATCAGACCAGGCACCAGCTCCTGCCTGCCACACTCCACCCAGCTCATGCCAAACCCAGCCTGCAATTGCTGTCTCTGTCCTCTGCCATTAATCTTTCACAAAATGTCACAACCACACAATTCCACGGGCAAAGACACCTCCAGGTAGCATCTGCCTGGAGATCTGTGTCTCCTACAGACATTCCCCACTGCAGCATCAACATGTTTCCACTCAAAGGGTGGGCAACACCAGAGGAGGGCTGTAGCCAAAGGAAACACGGGGTGAGGAATGGGCAGGGCACAGCTAACTCGTATGTTGCCCCAGAGCAACACAACGCACAGGGAACACACAACACAGCTGCTGGGGCCACAGCGACTGCTATCAAGAATTCCAGCTCTTGATATAACGGTTTTGCTTGAATCCTGCCTCACCTCCACACAGTACATAGCCAAAAATCAGAAGTCCTGGCTGTCAGCGAGCGCCAGCGTTTCATATAAGCTTGAAAAATATTGATATACCACAGTCTAGACTCAATTTCCAAATGCCCAGCACAGGCATCAAACCAAAAGCCTTATTCAACATATACAGTGGTTCTCAGTTACTGCACTCCAGAGTGCACACCTTGATTTTGTACAATGCTGCAGAGCTGTCTCACTGAGCAGGGAAGGGTAACGCAGCCCTGTGTAACAGCCACATGCATTTCACAGCCCTGATCCTCTTTACCTGTCACAACTACCAAAGGGCAGCTCCAGAAGCCTGGACTCAGAGCTAACCATGGCACAGCTGCCTGCAGAGAATTCCCCTGCCCAAGGACCACGACGGCCATAGTGCATCCTGCAGGCTCCCGGGTCCTGCCCTGGGCCAGAGCTTCACTACCCAAGGAAAGACACATTCCCAAAAGCTGTCTGGGGGGGTGGAGGGAGAGGCATCATTATAATCTAACTCCAGCTCCTCCTTTGAAAAAGAAAAAAACAGAAAAGAAAGAGAAAAGCCACAACCCTGTGGTTGCATCAACACCAACACAGAGCTCACTGCTCCGGCAGAGACGGGGACAGCCGGAGAGGGCAACAGCCGCGGGCAGAGGGCAGCGTGGGCCCCAGAGCCTCTGCAACTCCTGACACCGTCCCCATCGCTGCCCAATTCACATTTGAATTCTGAACACTAACTGCTGCCACCGAGGTTTCCTTACAGAGCCTGACAAACCAGAGCTCAAGTCACTGACCGTTTCACCTACCCTACAGAACTCCCAGTGTAGCACAAAAGGGAAGGGGAAGCTCTTGTTTGCTCTATGTAGGCACCATGCTACACTGCAACACCCTGTCCGACACCACCCCAAAGCTCTCTCCCATGCCCCACTTCAGTCAGTGCTAGTCGAGGAAGACTACAACTAGAGTTTAAGGCACTTCATTCTGAACGCCATCCGCTCGCCTGCGAGTCAGCTGTAGGCTGCGAGTGAGAAATCCATCCAGTCCCTCTGCTCCCAACCCCACAGGTCACCTCTAGTACAACACCTAGGCTGATAGATACAAGTCTAACTACCGGTATTGCATAGGACTACGCTTGAGTAGATAATGCACCCAACTACTTTTACAACATTGTTGCATGTTAAAAATGAATAACGTTGTCATCAAGTAACAGTTATTTGCAGATACAGTAATTTACTCTTCTTTTTTTTGTCTGTTTGTTTTTTTCCTTATGTCAGCCCCAGTGCTGAACTACAACACAAATTACTATTAAGGGTATATTAACTACGTAGTTATGTTTCCAAGCATCTTAACTACTCTTTTTTTTGTTTGTTTGTTTTCTCCTGTATCACTAAAAATAAATATGTAGGTTCAGTTTCTCTACAGAGCTGTTTTATTATCTAATCTAGATTTGTACTCTACCTTAAATGTGTTTAAAAACGTTTTCAAAGTGAGACTGTAATATACAAAATATTCTCAAAATCTCTCTTAAAACACGGAACCCTGCACAAAAAGCTTCCTTTCAAGTGTTTACAAAGAACTCAGAAAACTTCCAATGGACTTTTAAAAACATCAAAAAACTGTTGCAATATTAAGAGGCAAAAAAAAAAAAAATCTTACAAATGAAATACAAACATATTTAAAACAAAACAAAAAGCTGAGGATAACTGAAGGGCCCCATGCAAATCAAAATCAACTGTACAATGCCATTTGAAAAAAAAATAACAACAAACAACAAAATAAAGCCAATTAGATATGTACAACATCATGTGCCCAGCTGACAAAAAACATAGCAACTTCTGCTTTGTCCAACAACTGTATCCCAACTTACAGTGCTCCTGCTTGGTTTACTGCTGACAAGCCATCCCAAAACCAAAACAAAAACCTAAGAGGAAAAAAAAAACTCTCCAACCGTGATCAAAAAGGTAAACCCAAATCAGCTCAGAGTGAAAGGAAGCGGCACTCTGAGAGAGACACTGGCATCTCCCTGCAGTTTTACATCACCATCAACACAATCAGGATGTCTCATCACCTTTGTTGTTGTTTGTATTCTGAGTGGTGTAGGGTGCGTATTTTTCCCTCAACATTTGCCACGTAAAGACCAATGTTTGAGGGACACTGTATCTTTAAGGCAGCACTCAATTAACACCATTACAAATCGAGCTTCTTTTTTGTTTTTGGTTTCTTTACATTCCTTAACTTTACATTTTTGTTTCCAAGGAAATAGGCTGCATTTACAATTCTATGATTCCTCCCTCCCAATCCCCCCCCCACCCCACCAAGTAGAAACAGACTCTTCATTTGTAATTCTATTGCTTTGAGTAGATTTGACCAGTTCAAAGTTCTTGGCAATCCAGTTCACAGATACTGTACATATGCTGTACAAGATTTTGGAGGCGTTGGTAGTTTTAAAATAGAATATACAAGTTTCTTCACAAAAATCCTAAAAAAATTCCTATATATATAATATACACCACACACACACACACGCACACACAGGGCTACTGATGAAGCACAAGAGGGGAAAAAAAAAATCATCAAAAAAATTCTACAAAAGGTAAATTATTTCATCTACTGATCAAGAACCAAAAGCAGTTTATGAAAGGTGTGGCAAATATATGCTAACAAGCATGATCGGTGTCCTCCATGCTCACGCTGCTTCGCCTGCTACTCGTCTTCGATGCTCCAGGAGACACAGAGGAAAGTAGTGGGTCAGTTACTCCAACCGGGGAGAGAGTATCGTCCATCAGGATGTCTTCCAGTTTGGATCCCATTTTGGGGGGAACACCGTAAGTGCCTGTCGGTTCAGTCACATTTCCGAGGTTGTCGCTGAAGGTGATGGTGCCGTCGGTGAGATCCAGGGTGGTGGTGCAAGACAGGTCTGTGTGGTGGGGCATGATGTCTTGGTTGCAGTTGTCCAGCACAGGCTCTTGTTTGATGACCCTGTTGACCATATCAGGGGAGCAAAGGCCAGTAGATGGAACAAGGGACAGTCCGTGTGCCCGAGCTTGCATTTCAAGTTCCTGCGAAGGAGGATAAAGGACAAATCAAAAATAAACCTGAGAGCAAAACCTGTCATCTTGAGCTCTTAAGTACCACAGTTAGTTGCTTTCTGTCAGACACAAACCTTCTCCTTCCTTTCCAGCAGCAAGTGCTTGCACTTTGTACATTTCTGCACTTGAACGTTAGTCTCTTGAAGAGGTGGGTGAACACAACCCCACTCAGGCCCTTTCACACTTCCCCTCAGAACCTATACCAGTGCCACAACCAAGAGCCCTGTAGCACAGACACATTTTTCCCTCGGGGCCCTCCTAAAACCTGTGCCACGATTGGAAATTCTGGCATCAGGTGAGGTGAGGAAAGCATTTAAAAGTCGTGAAGAAGTGAAACAGTAGAAGCTCATTACTTTTTAGAAGTCATATAGGCATGGCGTATCTATTTGGTGCTTGTCACTTCCTGCTGAGACAATAGAAGGGATATTTCTCATTGTACGGACTGACAGAACTAAGAGTAACAGTGAAAACTAACCAACACTGTTTCTCCACTGAAAAATTATAGTCAAGTCATGGTCAGGCTTTAGACTTCACACACAGCCAAGATTCCTTGAATCTTCCTGAAAAGCTTCAATTCCACCTTCACATTTCATCATACAGAAGCACTTGCCTGAAGACAGGTAACAGAACTCACTTAAATGCCCCTTCTCATATGCAGACAGATGTTTTTCTTCTACTTATGCATTATATTTAGCAATCACAATCACTGTTGTGATTGTACTGTTGCTAGATGTTCCCATTACTGAGGTTAACAGCCTTTTTCCCATTTTCAAGCTAAGACAAGAAGCTTGTAATGGCACACTGCAAGATCAGTGGAGAAGGCAGAACAAGGTAGCACTTCATCCATCAGCTAACGTGCCCAAATCAGGAGTTCCTTACCCTGTGCTTAATCAGAATCAACACAAAAAGGGAAAACACAGACTTCAGGTTATTTACTGCCCATTTGTCAGGGGTCTGGCTTTTATGTTATTTTGATTAAAGAAGGAACCAGATGAAAGATGCTTAAAAAGTAATTTGACCTAGCATTGCAATACCACTGCTTGATGTTGCTCTGCAGAAGGGCTGTGTGACTATCATCTCACGCTAGCAAACAGATTGCTCAACAAAGTACAGAAACTCTGCTGAAGCTCAGCCCAGCCTGTTCTATTTTAAAGCTGTTTACTGACACACTTGACTCCTGGGTATTTGTAGCTTCCTTATCCACTTTGTGGATTAGCTGTTCAGGGGTCTCCTGTCACAGGACAGCCAGCAGCAGAGTTCAGTTATTGGCCCTGCAGATGAGCAGCAGTACAAGAACAACTGGGACAGAACCATCTCCATGTTACGTGTCCTCACACCCAATTCTAGATGTACTTCTGTAACTATACTTTTATGGAAAGGAGTGGAGATCCAGATCTCTTTGGTCACCTGCACAACAGAGTTGACAACAAAAGCCGTATAGGTGCAAGGTTTAAACGCTGTACAGGTGCAAGGTTAAGGTTTCCTATCCAGTTTGGGGTGAAGGCAAAGTAATTAATTAGAGAAAGGGAGATGTCACCCATAAATCTCTGTGTAATACAGGCTATTGGGAGCCTGGGTGAATCTAACAAGGCAACAACCCATGGAGAAAACATTCATGTCACCTACTGCTTTTCAGTGTTATAAAGGAGAACTTTTATAGTACAACAGACTTCAAGGAATGAAGACAACCAAACACAGGTTTTTGGATAAGCAAACAGCTCAGCATCCATAGGTCTTGACTGTCTTGCTGTGAAGACTCTCAGAACCTTCACATTAAGTGTTGTTCCATGCAGCTGCTTTCAGACAAACCAGTGCAGCCTCAACACCAAATACAGCTGCTAGGCCCCAAGATATCTACAGGAACTCAAAGTATAGTGCTGCAGTGTCTGCCACCAATACTGCCCACCCATTTTGTCTTCTAAGCACTTTTTCCTCTCTACCAGAAAGCAGATGACAGATTCCTGCAAGAGTCTCAGGGAAAGGCTGACGAAGGGAGGAAATAAGAGAACAGAGGTAGAAGACTTTAATCTGCAGAGCTTCTCTGACAGAAAGGGCCTAAACTGTTCCACACACAACTTACAAAACTCACAAGCAAAACCAAAACCACTTCATTTACTGCTACTCATCTGAAATCACTTCAGAAAGAAAACAAACACTAAAGCTACAGGTAACAAAAAACTCCACAGATAACTGAAGTGAACATATCCCCAAACAGCTGAGCTCAATTTCATCATCACAAACAGATGACATTTGAAGTCCCATAGCCTTAGATCTGGCAACCCAGAAGAAAAAACAGAAATGACACTACAAACCTTGTAATAGTGTAATGTAATAGTTGTAATAGTTTTGGAACTTTTGTTAGCCATGGTAGAACAAAAATAGACCAACCCTGAGTGCTCTACTACAATGTAGGGATTTTATTTTAGTCTTTTTTAAACTCACGTATCCGGCACTTTTTTCTCCTCTGGGAAAAAAAAGAAATCTCTGCAGATATCTCAGCATCGGTCACCACTACCTAACACAGAGCATCCTTCTAACTCACATTCCTACCAACAAGCTTCAGCTACCACTATTTGCAGCCACATGCTGCAACATCGAGAGTATTTGAGGCTTCTTTATCAGCAAACCTGTATTCTGAGGAGCAGGTGCCTGTTGGCATGTTCCAGCTTCTTCTGCCTGTTCTCCAGCTCCTTGGTGCGCTGCTGCTCTCGCTGCAGCTTGCGGATGTAGTCCACGGACGCCTTCAGGATGGTTCCCTTATTCCAGCGCATGTCCCTTGAGAACCAACACAAAGGGAAGGGTTAAGGCTCTTGAGGAAGCTTTATTTTCTAGTCATCATCTTCACATTGGCAGCTCTGATTACACCTCACGTACAGTAATGCCTGGCTAATATTTATTCCAAGTTTATGAACAGAGCAGGCATCTGCAATGCGCTAGAGGGGGCCAGAGTGCAGCTCTTGGCAGCAGTCTGCAGCCAACCCCAGGGGCCCAGAGCCCAGGAGCTGCCCTGGGCTCTCCCCAGCACACTCAGGCAGCCCCTGCCTTGGGCACAGGTTGGGACCAGACCTGTGCAGAGCTGAAGAACAGGGCTCCGTTCATTGCTGACCTGATGGCAGGGCTGCAAGACAACAATGTCCAAACCTCAACATCGCCCGGCTTGCTGCCTGGGTGATGCCCGATTTCAGCCAGGGAATTACAAAGACAGAAAGATCTGACACCCTTTAGCTCCCAAGAATCAGCAAGTAATAGTCTTGGCAGCACTGTGTGACACCTGTGCTACAGCAGGAAGAGAAAAGCCTAAAATAGCAGCCTATTTGAGTGCTTTAAATGTGAAACACCACATTGCAGCCTGGGGGTGATGGTGCTTCAGTCAGGGGGTATGTGGCTCCTGTACTGCTTCTCCCACAGAATTCCTCCCGTATTCACTTTATAGAGAGAGGCTGCCTGCATCCCACACCATCTCTGTTAAAATGAAGTTTACTGCAGGCTGCCAGTCTGAATCCAAAGATTCAGATGTCCTGTAGGCTAATACTGTGCAATACTGTCTTGCTTGCCTTAGAGAAAGCAGATGAGCTTCTCCGAAGTGTAACTATGAGCAACTGCCTTAAAATAAGGAAATTCTCCCCAAAAGCATGACAAGACACTGATTCAGATTTGAGACTTTCAAGCTCTAGAGCAGTGTGGGATTCCTTGCTATTGAATCAGCATTGGGAATGCAGAAAAACAAGTTAGCAGCAGTAAAATTACCTACAAGAACTACTGGGAAACTACCACGAACACTGGCAAACTATCAGTGGGCAGACACACCTACACTCTTTATTTTTCTTCTTTTTCCTTGGAGGGAAAGAGAATATGATGGCTTCCCAGAAGAACTGCTCCCCTTTTTCACAGGAAGAGGGATTGGTCTGTCTTGCCAAGCTATGATATCTAATAAATTAGAAGAATCACTTAGCAAGACAAGCAGCCAGGCAGTCAGCTAAGCAGGAAGGCTAGGCCAGGGTTTCTCATCCTAACAACTCCACCCCTGATCAGGCAGCCAATCCTAGCACCAATCCCAGCCCTGTCAAAGCTGCCACACAATGCTACACAGTGACTGTTTTGTGACAAAACTTACCATGTTAGCATAACATTAGGCAAGTTCCAAAATGGAAAAAACTAACCACCAAAGCAATCTTGAAAATAATATAACAGAAGCTTCAAGCATTTCTACAGCTGTGGAGTGCCAAGAGTATACAAGAAAATTTAGGATTATTGCAGTTTTTTGGGTAAATCCTTTTCCTCCCCTGATTTTCTTTTAACATCTCCCTCCCCCAGTCTCCTGGGCCACGTCATACTTACGGGTCATTTGACTTGGGTATCAAAGTGCCTAGTTCTTTTATACGATCATTGATATTGAATCTTCTTCTTCGTTCAACTTGGGGGAAAAACGACACAAAACGTCACAATGAATATTCACACTTAATTATAACATACCAAGTGTTTCAGCAAAGATTTAAGTGCCTTTGAAATGTTTGCCTGAAGCTTAAAATCCCAGTGACAGAGTAATTCACTTTGCTCTCCCACACGTGCACACACTAAGACAGAAGTTCTGTCTACACTGTAAGAACGTGGGACTGCTGAAGTGACAAGGTGAAACACAGACTCTGTCAACCCGGATGGCTGTGTTAGTACACAACTCAAAATGAGAAGCAAATGTTTTCCTAGGGAGAAGCATCACAGGCAAACTCAGAGACAAAAATTTACATGCTCAAGGAAATCCCAAAGCAGGAATAATGTCTCTTTTTTTAAGTACTCTTCCAGATGCAACATTTAAGATCCAAAAGTCAAACTTAAATATCAGCTTTTCATGGAAAAGGCTTCTGAACAGCTTGAGGCATGAAAGGGTTCCTTTTTTTCTAGTAATACAAAGTATAAGAAGATCTTTTGTGTCACAAGATGCTCATATTTTAGAACGTGCTTTTTTCCCCACACTTGAGGACATGTGCTGATGTTTAAAGTCACAGAGATCACATATTGAAGATTTTAGATTAATTTAAAGAATAAAAAGGCAAAATTGTGCAAGGTGGATTTGTTAAAAGTAATTCCATTGATAACAATCATCCACTCACTTGGTTTACTTAAAATAAACAAATGAGAAGTTTAAAGTTCCAGAGTAGATTTAAGCACATATCTCACATAAATTTGAGGTATTTGATCCATGGGCATAATGAACTGGTATCTCAGCTCTAAGATATCAGCACTCCAACACTTAATGCCTAAAAAGCATTACTAAAATTGGTGTAAAATGCAAAGAACGAAAACTTACTCAAATTGTGATTGTCTTTCTTTTGCCTCTCCTTAGCCAAGGCTCTTGCTTCTGACTCTGTAGGAAAAATACATGCTGTGCATGTGAATGAAGCAATTAGAATTGAAGTCATTCAAACACAATGTTTCCATCCGTGAAACATTTGTGCAGGGAGCCTGGTTGGTATTTGTCAAGCCAATCATTAGATCCATTCCCAGGAGCAAGAAGGACCTGTACAGTCAGCTGTGATTGCCAGAACACAAGGCTGGTGTTGAACCTTCCCCCTGCACCTGAGGAGCATTTCTTCCCAACAGTTGCCATACTGGCTTCCATGACGAGAACATTTCCCACGGGGGCCCTGATTCAGCAAGGTATCTGAGGACAAGAAACTGCTGAAATCCAACATAGCTTCTCCTACTTGTACATACAGCCAACACACTTAGGTAGCACACAGAAGCTGAACCAGAGGAACAGCATGCTTACTGCATTGCAGGATATGAAGCAGCCAGGAGTCTGAGGCTCTACTCACCACAATTACAGCTATGTTCTTTTGTGGCACGTGCATGCGCATCACCACAAGGCTCAAGGTGTAACCCAAGTGACCTATTAAAAATACTGCATTTGCCAGCTACACTAACTGTTCTCATTACGTGAAAAAAAAAAAAGGATGAAAAATTCAACACCTTTGCTAGAAATAACATTAGAAAATAGTGGTCCTTGCTTCAGGAAAAAGTAAAGAGAAAAATGATGTCAACCATGCTGCAGAGGAGCATGAGGTGATGTCTCCAACACACAACTGCTCTTAACTTTTAACTTTCTTTAACTTCTACCTTGCCACACACATTTATTATTGGATTTCAGCATTCAATAGCTCAGGTAAAACCATAAGTGAAGTTGTTATTTTCAATTTTCATTCCATTTCACATTTCTCCAGCAGTTTTACGTATTTTCATGTTTGCTCTTCTATTTTTTGAAAAAGGTGAGGCCATTAACCTTTGCTGTGTTGCATTTACATCTCAAAACCAGTCAGCATTGTTTAGTTTCACAGTAAGTAAGTGATGAAGAATAAGTGTATCATCTACTACCACATGTTCCATTACAGAAACAACCCTTCACTGACTCTTTTTTCTTTATGTCCCATAAAAGTCAAAATAGCACATGATCAAGGTTTCCTTTGAGTACTGGAAGCTTGGTACTTCATTGGTTAGATTATAGAGCTACCCTAATATTCTACACAGTATTACAAGACAGTGCATGTCTTAACAAAACTTGAGCTTAATCTGACACTGCCTTATGAAACACATCTGAGGTTTGCAAGGCCCAAACTGAAACTGCACTCCTGGGTGAGCATGAGTCCCGTTAAACAGTTCAATAACTACAGTTGAGAACTGTCATCAACATCAGATGCTGAGATAACAGATTTGATTTTTTGGGAGAGTTCATCATCATTTTGATATTTATACAGTAGGATGAAGAAAAGTTTCTGACAAATGCTAGATTTAAATATTGCAAGCTCTCTCCAGCCTAGCTGCAACAGCAATGCTAAGAAATGGAGAGCCAAAATACTCCTGCCTTTAAGAACATGCTGATTTTGAAATCACAAGCTGTCAGGAAACATCATCCATAGGGCCTTCTGCACAAAAGTTTGGCCAGAACAATGTCAAAGTGACTGCTGTTAAATTTGGGGTTAATTCCTAAACCTCTCCTAAATTAAATGTAATCTGCTGGCATACATCTTGCACAGAAAAAGTACTGACCTAAATTGTTTCTGACTTCAAGTGAATGTAGCATATAGGCATTTAACTTAGTTCAGGGCTACTCTGACATACTGAGGACTTCCCTAAGACCACTCTGTCACCTATTTCCCCTCTCCGACAAGCTGGGTATTCAGTTTGCAGTCTACAGCCATCTATATCTTTCTATAACTGGGGCAACGAAACTGTCTGTAATGCAGGACTTGGTGCAGTTCTCATCCCCTCCCACCTTTCTCTTAACATAGTTCCATCACTGTACAAGCTTGTCTTTTTCTAGCAACCACACATCATTGTGCAGTGTGTCTTCATTTGGTGCTGCACTCAACTTTTGTGCAGTCATATAAATGTAGATATCCGCCAGCTCAGAGATGTGGCATTTCCTCCTGAGAAGCCAACTCCTGGGCTATTGAAACTGCTCCACTTTAATTCCTGCCCAGAACCTGCTTTGCAACTGAGTCAGCCTGTGAGTTTTCACAACACAAACCCAGAAAGACAGACAGACACGACAGGAACTATGCCTCTAGTGTACTGCATACAGCATGACTCCCTGCTGGGCTTTAAGAACAGCCATTTTGGGGTATTGAGATAATTTTGTCATCAGATCTAGAATGGATCTCCATTTGCTCCTCCTGTGGACAAGTCTGCCTTGTATACTGTACCCTACACATGGTTATATCCTCTCAAATGAAGCACAACAGAAAAAAATAAAAATGCTGGAGAAAATGAAACTTCCTATTTCTTCCTTCAAAGTGCTTAAGTTCCGTGCACATGTGCTTGAGAAAAAGAGGCTTTTCATGTCCCACTTCCCTCCTCATGCCTCCCACAGCTGATTCACAGTGCTGCTGGAGGAACCGACACGACAAGAAATTTATAGGGTACTTCATTTTCATCTTCATTTAAGAGATGCATACTCTCTCTCAAGTGCCTAGTTTCACATTTTATAAGATCTAGATAACCAGATTTCATATTACAACAGGTTATTTGGTCATTACTGCCCTCCTCTACGGGAATAAAGCCTCGATGTGTAGCATTCCCTGACATGAATCCCATAGAGTCCAGATGTAATGTCATTGAAGTTTGGTGTTGACAGAACAAACAATAAACCCAAACTAGAAAAACAGCTCTGCAAGAGATGCATGGAAGCTTCCTGTGACACAATGTTTTCTAGGTGTAGATCTGACTATAGCAGCTAGGGACCTGATATGAACTTGACCTGAACTTGTGTCAGTGAACACACACAAACACGATGGTGTTGCAGGCTAATGCATCTGCTAAAGAACAGTCTGCAAAGCAAGAAATCACTATTCATCCACAACAGAAGTTATGTCCAATATCACCTGAATTCAAAGCCATTATACTATTGCTGCAAGGTGGTATTTCAGACTTATTTACCTGTGAGTTCCCTCTTTATATTAGGAAGATTAGCTGGACACGAGTTGCTGATGTTCAGTCCTGGAGGAGGCATGCTTTGGTTGCCATAAATATCGATCAAATTGCCAGACACGGGCAACTGGAAAACATAAGAAAGAAAAAGGATCATTTTGTTTGCCCTTATGGAAGGCTTTGCACAGAAGAACGGTTGGTATCTGCTAAGAAATCTGTGCTCTTTCCCATGGTCAAACAGAGAGTGCAACATCAGCAAAAGTCACAGATATGGACAGGCATGAGGAATAAACACCTCCATTGGGAAAATTCTGTCCTCTTTCCTCATGAGTATACACACAGAGAATACACAGAAAAGGTAAAATCCTGGCAGTATTGCTGTATTGTTTCTCCTTATTTTTCAGTATTACAACTGTAGCTCTGTCATTTCTCTTACTCAAAACATCTAAAAGAGTCTATCAAACCCTCCTGGAGGAAGCCTCCATTTTTCTACAAATACAGGAGTGAAAGTATTTGGCAAGTTGTCACATGCTTGAGGAAGAACACTGTATTAATGCACCACATTTTTCATGTGATTTGAAAGCTACCTACACAGAAAACATTTAAGTTTACTTTGTTTTTCACCTTACATAACAGGAACACGCATCAGTAGGAGGAAGATTATTTTTACATTAAGTTTCTCCAATTACTTGTTCCTTCTGCTATTCTTCTTTAGGTATGTCTAAGGGAGGAGATTCATAGAGAAACAGGACAGTATTCCAACAAGATTTAGTAAAGCTATCCTTTCAACTGGAAAAGTAGTTTAAAAAGTTTACATTTCTCCTGAGTGGATTACTTCATCCCTCTCTATTTTGTTTTCAAACTAGGTTTTGAAAAGACAAGTAAAAACCACTTTGATGTCTTATCTGAGTGGCAGTACTTCTTATCATCCTTGTTGCAAAGAAAACCAGCGCCTCCAGGACACTGATCCTGCAGAGATTAGAGTAAGCATTAACTTTACACCCATGTAAATAATGCTGTTGAATACAATGGAGTGAGTCAGCTGGATTATTAAACTCTTACTGATGGTCTTTGCCAGACTGAGACTTAAGAATATTTCTCTGTCATCTGGAACTACCATAAGAAGCGAAGTTGATATGCATCCATTAATGTACTACCAGCCTGAAGCCACGCTGATACTTGTCTTGAACAGACAAAGGCCAAAAACAAAGTCCCCTGACCCAATATCTTAAAGTGATAGAGGAAAAAGGTATTTGGGATTCTCACCAAGACACAGCCTCATCTTCCTCTTAGCTCTTGAATGCAAGATTAGAATAAAAAGCACCTGTAATCAAGCTAAGGTCACAGCTGTCCATCACAGATTCTGGTCCCAGCTGTGACCTTCCCACATCAATAGCAGGATGATCACTCACTCTCACTGCTCTACAAGGCTGACTCTTGTGTCTTTTGGCCCCTCAAATGCATCCATGACATAGGCACAGCAATAGCGTCATACACCCTTCTGACTTGGATGTGCTTTTTGTATTCATGATTCTAAGTATGGGGAGAGCACAAAGACCTTGTTTGTAGCCCAGGGACTTGAAGTTCAAAACCAGACATGTGAAATCTAATTAGCAATTTCAAGGAATTTAAAAAAAAAATAAATAAAAGAAAGTTGGCTACTTTTTCAGAAGTGTAGAAAATAGCATCTCAAAGCTTGGGTAGGCTACAATGACACATGGAGAACAGGTATGGGCACCAAGCTCCTTTCCTTACTGCAAGATGGACCATGCTTGTTAAAATAAGCTTCTGATTTAGGATTTTTTTTTCCTCAAAGGTGTCAACACAGTGCCAGATTTTGTGTAAAGAAAGAGGATCTGTGTAAGCAGTCACCACAAAGGGAGAGAGTAATGCAGGCAGCAGCTGCTGAACGTGCACAATGAAGTCCTGCAGAAGTGTCAAGGCCAGAGGAACCCAACCAAGAGCTGTGCAACAACCACAGCCGGATAAAGGAAGACAAAGGGAGAAATTTGCACAGCTGCTAAATGTGATCAGTGATCCATAAGCAAAAAGACTGATCTGCTTCTTTCTTTGTCTACTTTTCCCAGCAAACTGAACTTCACTTCAGTTTTAATGTTTTACTATGAGTGAGACTCCATGTATGGTCCACACTCAACCTGAGTCTCTGAGAGCTCTCTTCTCCAAGATGGCTATAAGCCACCTTTTTGGGGCTAACTTTGTACAATTCCAGATCCTTCAGGCTCTGTATAAAATCACTGAGACACGAACTGTGTGATCAAGAAGGCTGTTCCTAAAGTACAGACTGGAATGGATTCTGTTTCCCAGCTCATGCAGCCTACAAATGCATTGTGCTTGTTCAAGGGAACTTACAGTCCCTAAAATAAGAGTCCCCTCTACTTTTGCAGTTTAACTTTCACGTGAAACTCACTGCATGTACTCACACAGCTTAACTCTTGCTAGGATTAGTTAGATGGATGAACTAGCTGTCATTTGAACTTGGCATATAAGAAGTACTTCACACAGTGCCTAGCCTAATTCAATTATTAAATCATATCTATATAGAAAACCCTCTCAGCAAACCAGTGACCATTCTGGAGTACCTTTCACCACAGAAGCAAAGCCAGTTAACTTGTGCTCCAATACCAAAGTTTACAAACACTTCCACGAGCAGTTGACTGCAATGAGCCCTTTTCAATTAAGAAGTACTTAGAAACTTCCCTTAGCTACTTTTACATAGAAATCTCTGATTTTGCTTATCAATTAAGTACTGTTACCAAATGTAACAAACTGGTCCTTTTGTTCTTTGTTGGTTAATGGAACAATAGCAGCCTTTGTCGTAGTCTAAGCGCAGCTATTTATAAGTTGCATCTCTTTGGAGACCATTTCCTCTCTGGATTTCTCCCACTTCAACTTAGCTCAGTCTACAGACATCTTACTTATTAGTAAGATGTTGTGTGTTTTAAGAGTTAAATCCTCTTCCAAAACAAAAGTGTCTGTTACATCAGGTTAGGGGTGTTTTTTTTTTGCAAACCAAATGTTGGGAAACATGGATCAACTTCCATTTCTTTAGGATTGGTACCAGAGGCTGAAAGATGCTTTTTGCCTCCAGCAAAGTAAAGAAATCTCAATTCCATCTTTATTTTGCAGACTTCATCACATACAGTGGACAACTGCTGAAATTTAACAGCAAATATGGATCAGGCAGCTTCTACAAGGCTTGTTGTAAATAGAGCAAGTGGGAGGGATAAAGGATATCCTAAATATTGACTGCATGGACTCCTTGTACCAAAAGTGTTCAGAGTACCATTATGTGCATGTTTGCAAGCAAAGAGCTACTACTGAGGTCTGTGTGAAATGAGACAGGAAGAAAAGCATAAAGACATCCAGGTCCCAGTCCAAGGGAACTTTGGAGAAAGGATTCCAGAACCTCCCAATCCCTCCATTAAAAGAAAAAGTCATTATTGTGAAAATTTCTTCACAGTTTTGTAAGGCCTCCTCTCAAATTCACTTTGACAGATGCCCTTTTCAAGTCATCTTAAAGCAAAAATCTTTTTTCTAGTAGGACTCTGCAGTTATTTCTCCCTCTCCTCCAAGGGTACTATTCAGCACAGGATGCTGAGAGCCATTTCCTGCAGTCTGCACCACATCCAAGAGGGCTGTGGGAATCTGTGGGAGTGTAGCAATAGGGTAATGGGACATCAGACAAGTACTGTCAGCAAATGTAAATCTATGCCACAAAATCAGTGCTATGTGTAAGCGGTAAGTTTTGGCACCAGATTAAAAAGAAACAGATGTCAGTGCTGGCAGACAACGACTTGGCCAGATCTAACAGCACTTGAGCCTAAGGCAAAAAAAAAAATCACTGGAGTTACCCTCCACAAAAGATCAAAATAAGATTATGCCAGAAATATGATTATATCAATGCTCACAGCAATATGAGCCAGCAAAGAGAAACAGCAGCTCGATGGAAATCTGCACTTTCCTTCGCTCACTGACTTTCATACCTCTGTGCTCTTGCCTTTTGTCATAGGCCTCCTACATCCTCGTCCCCCATTCAGTTTTTAAGCTTCTTGATTCATTCCCCTTTTCTCTCTTCCTCTAAATTTTGTAATGCCTCTGGTGTCATCCACTTAGTGACTTGGCTCCATTTGACATCAGCTAAAGGCTACGATGGATGTGAAAGTTCACAATTAAACCAGAGCTCCCGAACAAGGATGTTACGCATGGCATACAATTTCTTGAACACTGTAAGATAGAGGAACTTCAGGTGCTGGAGGTTTATTCTATGCCTTCTGAAGCCAAGTATAATGTCCATTGCAACCTTCAATATCAATGGGTGTGAGCTCACTGCTGTCTGTCCAGTTCACTCCTCTGTTACAATCCTCTCATGGACTAACTTGACTTTGAACTAAGAAAAGCAAAGTTCTTTGTACTCCCTCGATTCGACTCCATCTTGTGTTTTTTAAATTGGTGTTTTATATTGCAACTGTGCATCTTAAGCTCCTCAAAGAAAAGCTAATTACACTCTATGGGACAACACAGTAACTACATAATTGCCTGGAAAATGAAGTCATACTATAGTTTTGTGTTCTCTGAAGGAAAGACAGACTTAACAGAGAAATCAGAAGGAAAGGACCATGGTACCGTATTTGCCATTTGCAAGGCTGGGTCCATCAAGCCAAGGATTTCTTCATTGTAACTTGACTCCAGACTAATTATGTCATCGATCACGTCATCCATCTGCAGCAGAAAAAGTGGACAAAGTAAACCAAAATTGTTTACAAAATTACTAAAATACAGAGTGTGACAAAGCACTTCAGCCACACGCCATCTCTGCAGCATGAGCCCAAGCAGAGGTGCCTGTGCAGTTCTGCCATGCTTCAAATCCAATCCCTCAGCTGTGACTCCTGCTTTTCAGACAGAACAGACAGGTCATGACAAAGCTGAGGCTTCGTGGTCCCATCACCATTAACTGTGCACTACCTGACCAGTGACACACCGGTCCTGCTGGGAATGGCAGAGGGTAGAGCTCCCTATAGAATGACCTATGCTTAACAATGGGAACTCCTCTCCCCATGCAGCACTGCCTGCCCACCGTCCACCTCCTTCCACTAGTTGTGGGGTCTAAATCTGCATAAACAGGGGTCTCAACAGTAATGCCCAAGCCTCTAACTCTTGTGGGGGAAGGAGAGGCTGCCCACCCTCAATAACAGAATCTGTTGCATTCATGTTCTTAATAAAACCTCCAAAAAAGCATCACCAAGGCCAGCTTGGAAATGGCTTTAGGTGGTGCAGGCCATATTCATTCTGGGGCTGGGCTGGAAGGTGTTTCTGTATGCTCCTGAGCAGGCAGGAGAAACAGAGCCCTTCAAAGCACCTGTGCAGGTGCTCTGAACAGTCTTGCAGGACTGATTTCTTTCCTTTTTGCTCACTATAAAAAGGATCTTAAATGACAGTCATCTATGCATAACATTGATGGTACAAATAGTACTATATGGGATTTTCCTGTCAGCTCTAGAAAGTGTGATGAGAACAAATTACACTGACTGGATGTAAGGGCAAGGGAGGAAATAACAGATACAGTCCATATCCAAAGTCTTGTTACCAGGAAAAAAAGATCTCCAAGTTTAGAAAATAAAATTTCAATTTTTAAACAAAAGGAGGACTCCTGAGGATGAACTACCACAGATGGATTAAAGCCTCCTCTTACCATCATCTGCATAGAAACAGTCTTAGAAACTATTAGGACAAGAACACATACATGCAGTCTTGGGAAAAATCACATTAGAAAAGCTTACTTGAAGTGAAATCTCAAAGCATGGCTACTATGTTCTTCTGTTATAGCATTACACAGCTATAATTTTTTGATGTCTTAAAGAACTTTTTGACATCAATGCTAATAAACTGTGCTGTTTTGTTCCTTAAATATATCATACGTTCAACTTAAAGGCACTACGGGGCAAGTTTATTCTTCAATATAACATCAGAGAAACATGCTCATTAGAAAGGGGACCTGTGCTCCAGCTCCTGTGTCATCCAGTACCTGCATGCATGATGCTCGTGAGTGTGTATTCAGAGCCGGGCACTCACTCTCAACCCTGCTTTGCTCTTCAAATTTATAAAATCCCTGCAGAAATAAAAAGGAAAAAAAAAAAAGAAAAGAAAAAAAAAAAAAAAAGAAAAAGCAAAGCATGGATCTGAGTTCATGGCACAGTCTCCGTCCCAAAAAGAGCATGATTGAAACAGTGTCATGCACACATGTGCCCGATGACACAGCAAAGGGAAGCTGTAAACATCTCGATGGAAAAAATAAAAAGGTTTGGGTACAACTGGGATGATAGGATGGAAATATTTGATTTCTTTTGAAGCTGTGGAGCACATTGTTTTACACATGCCAAATATGTTCTGCAGTAACTGTTTCTCAAAAGGTGCACATCAACTTTTTTCCTCCCAGATTTCATCTTTATTAAAAATCTGGCTTAATGAGGGAGGATAAGGGCATACATAGAGCTCTACAATTGTCTCTTATTCGTCGTGTTATGAAAATACTGACACTTTTTAATGTTTCTCGAGTAATCTTACTTCAATAGCTGAGCATATGTGTAACATCCAACTAAGTTTTTGCCAGCGAAGATTAAGACAAAGTTGCAAAGGACTTCTAGACATCGGCTAGTAAAGTCATATTTGTGGCACTGAACTCATCATGAAACGGCAATCAGTAACATTTTAGGGTATATCAGCTGGGATAATGTGGCCTTTCAGACTTGCTCAAACTAAAATATCTCAAAAAGCTTTGTGTTTGCAGTTATTTTTGCTATGCTCTTTGCTCTTTCTACACTGAACGAGCCATAAATAACATTATTTCAGAAAGCTACAGCTTACAAAACTGCTTTGTGTTCTCCAAAGGTCAATTATTCACTGCATGCAGCAAGGAAAAGGAAAAAAAAAAAAGGGAAAGAAGTTTTAATAAGCATAAACTAGTTAAAACAGTTTGAAGAATAGGAAGTTAGAGAGATATCGGTTTTTTGCCGAACTGTTCTACACAAATGCATTTTCATCCAGCGGACTGAGGTAGCAGTGAATAGTTCAGAACAGAGGACAAACATAACAACAAGCAAATATGGTTCAAAACAGAAGGAAAGTAGGCTGCAATTCCATTTTACCAAAGAACAGAGACAGTGAGAGCATCTTACCTCTTTCTCACAGTTGGAGTTAAGGGTAAGCATAGCCATCGGGCTGTTGGGTGCGCTGCTTCCAGTTCCAGGTGGCATGACATGATCACCGGGCTGGTTTGGACATGGCAAGCTCAGGGCTTGGTTGGCATGTTTATTTGCTAGAGTGGTAGAGAGGTACTGCTTTACCTGCTGCCGCTGGGCTTGCTCAATATGGTACTTGGTTGGATTCTCAAGGTGAGTCTGCACCTGTGTGACAATTTAAAGAGTGTTTTATTGCTTTATAAGATCATTACATGTGCTCTTCATTTGAGCTATACATTTCTGATAAATAACCAGGTTGACTTTCAAAGTACAAACCTGTGCAGCTCCAAGGAAGCCAAAAGCGCTTCCCTAACATTCGGTGGAAAGCAATCAGTGTATGAGCTCGAGTTTCAATAACTACTTTAAAAACAATAAACCAAGATCTACTTATTTTTCTACAACGTGAGGTTTTTTACTGAAAATCAATGGTCAGGTTTTCCATTTTCTACAGATACTCCAACATAGACATTCCTGCATGCAGATCTTTGGCTACACGATGTTTGGTTTTCACTAAAATACAGAGAAACAAGTTGAACTGCAGGACTCATGTTACCAGTTGGTAGCTACCAATTAAAACCACACAGTACAGATCGCTATCCTTTATCAAATGTCAGGTAACAGAGACATCAAAAAGTCTGATGGAGTTTGCTTTTTCTTTTAGGTTTTGTTGCTTTGTTCTGTTTTTGCTCTTTTTCCTCAATAACACATTGGTTAAAAAAAGGGATTACACCATTTTCTTGCCTACAAATTATTTATGTCTAAGATATATAACCTAAATTATATAGAAATAAGACAGCTTGTTTATAAACACATTATGCAAATAAGGTGCAAGAAAAGAAGTGTTTCAGCTCAGATCAATCACTGTCCTCAACAACAACTATTTTTGTATTTAAAATAAGCTTTTCAGTACCTAGTTTTTTTTATATACAATGAAAAACCTTACACCAAACTATTCTCATGAACCCAAAATAAGCAAGAGACGAAAGGCAACTTTTTCCCATGCAAAATTCTCACTATGTCCTGAAAACTCTTTGCCACCTATCTTTGATCGTTCATCTTGTCATCTGAAGGTAGAAATAAACAAATCAAAATGCAATAATACTCTGAGAAGTTTTTTTTTTGCTTTAAAACAGTTCTATTAAAGTGACTTTTTCCAATTGCAAGTGATTATGCATATCTCCCATCTTCTTTAAATACCATTCTGCAACAACGACTCACCTGATAATGATTATACTCAAGCATTTCCAGCATGCTACTTAGAAGCTGCAAGCGAAGCGACTGCAATATCCTCCACTTGGTGCTACTCCAGTCTGAGGGATTCACGTAGCCAAGCACCATAAACAAGCTACCCCAAAACAGCAGAAGGAACTTGAATGCCACTGCCCAGACTTATAGTAACCTACGCTAATTAGCCATGCATGTAGAGAAACAAACAGTTCACACAGGGGCTCCTCTTGGAAGCTATGCAAGTTTAGCCCTAAGTATTGGTATTACTTTTTTTTTTTCCCCTGGCTTTGACATCATGCTTTTTCATAAACATAAAAGGACCTTTTAAGTGATGAGCTATCAAAGTCAGATTGACAGTTCCCTCAAGGCTAATTTTGCTATTCATCTTTCTTTCCAGTCGTACTGATAGACAATGGTATTTTTATTTAACAGTAAGGTTAAAAGTTGTTAAATAAGAAAAAAAATGAACAAATGTGCTATCAGCTAAACACATATCTCCTGGTGGGATGCACTGGATAGACCCACAGGGCCACACAGCCCTATCTTCAGCTCCCAGGTGCAGCAGTCCACCACTCGGATGGAGTGGTGGCTGCGTGAGGCAAAGACCTGCATCACAAAGGATTTGGAAGAGCTCTAACCTCAGCCTCACTGGTGCTTCAGAAACCATCAATTCTGTTTCAGTGTACAGCTGGAAGAAGTTTTCCAGTTCAGGAATGGCTGAATATAGTCTAAAGTGTACCCCAAATGCACTTAATCTTCACTTCTACCCAAATCACAGTACTGTGGACAGTCCCTACACCTTCTAGAACTTCTTGTTCTTTCTATCCAACTCCTTGGCAAAACCCTGTACTCAAGCACAGGTATCAAAAGCTGCTCAACTTGCATGATTTTCCAGGGTCTCTGCCGCACAGGGAAGCACATTTAAGATCATGCTTCTAGAGTTTAACCCAACTTGTTGCGCTACATCACATGATAGCACAATACAGAAGTCCACTGTGATAAGCACAGCACTTCCTTTGCCAGTCCCAAATTGCCTTACCAATTTTCCTGTCACCAGTGGCAAGAGTTACGCTACTCAGATAAGACTACTTTCCAATTCAATCTTCATCTTCTGAGTAGATGAAGTTATTGGTAAATGAGTTATTTTTGTAACAGTTATCTTTGAATACCTTACTTTAATAACAAGTCCCACTCATCTGACAGAATTTGCGCTTTCCTTTTAATCCACAGCTGGTCAAACATACCTCCACATTTCAATATCAGAACACATCACTATTCTCCAACCAGAGGACAATGTGATACAACTACTCCAACTTTGCATTTCAGTGCATCAAGGACAAGAGCTCTCATAGGATGGAAACAGCTTCACATACATCTTCCTTCACTCCAGCCAAGTGCGAGGCCCAACAAGCTACGCAGGAGGCATCTGAGCAACTTCAGTTTGATTCTTCATGTCACTTACAGGCCTCTATAGCTGCTTTATGAGCTCCATTGTCAAAATCTGGTGGGCATTACCTTTATGAACCCAGTGATTTTTGTTGAGATGAACTCTTTGGCCTAGAGCATCCTTCTCTAGTCTCTACATCAAAGCGAGCCCAAATGTGCCTACTTGGGAAAATGTCCCGAGATGTACCCGTCATGGTCTGCCTGTAGATATGCCATAAAACACTCTTTAACTTTTTGACAAAGTTATCTCTCAAGCAAAGAGTGCAAAAATGACATTCCACTACCCTAAATTTGAAACCATGAATAAAAGCTTTGACTCCAGATCTAATTTTGGTCCTCATTCCCTTCCTGCCCTTCTTGGGTGAAGAATAGTGCTTGTTGTTCTTCCAAATTCGTGAGAAATAATTTATTGATTTGGATATACTCCCTAAGAAATGTGTCTGAATGGGGACATGCAAGAAAAAAAAAAAGGAACAACTTGAAAATGAATCCTCTGGATCTCCAACGACTTATCTCCAACAAATTCAACCCAAGCTTTGCTATAACATTATTAAACTGAGTAGGGTATTGAGGTTTGGACGTTTTGGTATTGGCAAAAGGAAGAAGTAATGGAAAGATGTAATGGAAGTATTATCTGCAGAACTTTGGAAATCATTTAATACAAGGTGTCAAAACCAGCTAAGTTTATCATACCACGGTAACAGGACTTGTCTCTAAGGAACTACAGATCAAAGATGGTCAAGTAGCAGCCTCCAGTCTGGATTTAGTCCATAAACACTGCTAAGAATGCTCTATTTTCAAGCAGTATTCAGGTGCATTTTTAATTTGCATGGTTATCAAGGTACTCCTTACACAGGCAGCAGAATAACCTTGCCTGAGAAGCAGAAGTCCAGAACTGGTTTCATATCAAAGTAGCTTTAGATGACAGCTCAGCACCATCTCCACGGGCTGGCTCCATGCACTATTATTGCAACAGGTACTCAGCACTACAAGCTTCAGGGGTCATCAACTCAAACTCTATCCATTCTTGCCATACTGACACTGAGCTAGTATGTGGGGTTTTTTTTTGTTGAGCTGAAGGGCTTATGAAGGCCCTTAAAAGACTGAGCTGGGCTGGGAAAGTCCTGGATGGAGTCAGGCTGATCACTCAGCATGCACTTATTCCTTGCTCTTTGGAGCATCCTGGAGAACAATGCTACCTTGAGCAGGGGAAAGGTTTTCTCATGCCTTCACTAATCTCAACATCTGACTGCTAATTCCAGTGCATACATGCAGTTTGAGTATCCGAGCAGGAGAAAAAACAGTTCCCAAGAAGCTGCCTATTTTTTTCCACATCACAGAAACAGCAGTAATAACCCATATTTATACCACAGATTTTTCCCAGCCTTTGAGTGTCATGCCAAACAAGCAAACATTTCATCAGTGGCTTGTACTAGCTTTAAGCATACACATCGTATCAGTGGGAACTTCAGGTGTACTTCAGACTACATTCTTCAAAATCGTTATATTATATTACACATCAGCGACAGGACTCCTGAGGAGACTCACATACTGCCTTGATTTTGAAAAACTACAAATGTTTCCTATGGCAAAAGGAATTTAAGGGCTTGGGAATTTAAACTCAAAGTGTACTGCTCAAATATTTCCTCTATGTGAAGTTAACACTTCTGACACTTGTTCCCCCTGTCAAGTCTTGCTGTGAATCTCCCAGACTTACTAATAACTTGTTAATGATGGCACAAACTTGCAACAGTGCTATGGGGCAACAGGGCAAGGCATTCCCACTCCCAGTAGGTAGACATGGACCAAGTCCCCTTTGTTAGAGGCATACAAGAGAGTTCACTCTTGGGCAGGTCCAGACCAGAGGAGTCTATTGGCTTGGCCAACCCATTTTGCACAAGGTAATCCAGAAACTAAATGGCTAATGAATAAAATA
Source organism: Urocolius indicus (assembly GCA_013401255.1). Lineage (NCBI taxonomy): Eukaryota > Metazoa > Chordata > Aves > Coliiformes > Coliidae > Urocolius > Urocolius indicus. The sequence continues at coordinate 624,457 of WBNH01007126.1, forward strand.
AAGGGGACCTTGGATCAGAATAAAAAAAAAAACAGTAATCAGCTGTGGCTTTGCTACCAATCATTCATTCTCTAGGATAACTTCAAGTTCATAGAATCACTTAGGTTGGTAAAGACTTTTAAGATTGAGTTCAACCATAGATGGAATAAGATCATGTTTAGCTGCATCGGTATTTCTGGATGAAGGTAACTAGGCTAAGTTGGCAGTCCTGTGTTATTTATACAGCTGTGAATTTGACCATGCATAGGTTGATTCGTCTGAAATGGGTAACTGCAGGAGGCAACCACAAATGCAGCATATCTGCTGTTAAGAGGATTTGTTCAAGGTGGAACACTGCTTATTAGTAACCGAGATGGCAAAACTACTTATAATCACAACGTGTTACTTATCACATCTTCAAGTAACATTGCTTTCAACCTTCTCTTGAGAATTAAAACAGAAAGATGAAAAATGTTATCTCTCTCAGTGTGATCACAAAACATTTTTGTATGAGCAGCCTTAAGTGGTACACGTCAGTAATCAGAATTAGGAGGAGATTCTTGTCACCAAAAACATCACTGAATCTTCCCGTGAAAGTTAAGCCAAATCACTTAATGCTTCATTTAAGCACAGACAGGCTTGGGCATAGGGACATACCAGAGATTTAGAGCTAACAGAGGACAGCTAACCAAGGAGGGAGGAAGACTCTTCCTCCCAGTCCCACTTTTTTTTTTTTTTTCCTTTTTTTATTAAAAAGACCATTTGTTTCAAGTAAATTGCCTCAGGACTTACAATTCATAATTACAAATAAAATACTTTTTGGTCAGTTTTCTGGGTTCAATAGAACTTCTTGTTGCTTAGACAGCTAAATGTCACGGGATTTTTAATAAAGGTTAAAATTCTGTGTCATTTAACAATTAATGATACCCAAAGAAAAATGATACAAATCCACATCCACCGAGGAGTTCTGCCAGGGTTACAGGCTTCACATGAAACTACTTGCAGCTGAAAGCCTGTTCAATAGTCCAGGGGTTCAAAGCTGCTTGTTAAAGTTGCTTCAACCCATCACTTTCAAGTATAAAAACGAAACTGCAGCAGCAACAAATTGTTTTCTAGAACTCTGAATAAAACCAGAAAGCTGTGTAAGGAGGTGTCTATATTCTCAGGGCAGGGGGCAAAAAAAGAACCCTGAAAAATCTGAGGAGAATGATCTATGAAAAAGATAACCCATTAGTGCCCCTTGCATTAAGAGTGATTTATCCTCCTGAAGTTTTCTAATCAGGTTCAAGATTCTGCAAGTCGTATTCCCCACAGCTTGAGCTGAAAGTCTGGAAGTCCGGAAAAGGCCATAAAAAACTTCCATTACGTGCTTCATTGCAATGCCAGGAAGAATCCTTCTACCACCCAAATTGGAGCAATCCAAATAACCAGCCAGACAATGGTTTAACTCAAAGACATTTCCCCACATGCTGCATTCAAACATTATGCAATGCATCACATTTTTCCCCCTAAGGATGTCAGTGACCTGAAGATGCTTCACATGAGAAATTCAGTCCTTTTGCTTTCTGAAACTTCTTCAGACCTCCAAGATGGAATAGCTTACTCATTTGAAATGTAATCAACCCAAAGTTGATTGGCTTGTGATATATCATCCCCTACTCTCCAGCTGCTGTTCCACCCTTCCCTTCATCTCTTCTGGAGCATATTCGTTCCCCTTCCGTTTGGTCCATAACCCAGAAAGAGTGGCCAGAACACTGACCAGAGAGCCAAAGAGCAGGAAAAAGGTGAAGAGCTATTTGTTATTAACTAAGGAATGACAGGCAGGATGAGTTGATTCCAGTATTTTACCTTAGAACGTAAGCAACACAAAGAATCAGTATCAGTTAGTACACTTAAACTTTCTGGTTACTTAATTCATCTAAAAACCCCTCTGAACTTGAAAACCAAGGCAAGTATGAGAAAGTTATGTAAGATCTGGCATCATGATTGCAGTCTAAGCAGATCCAACAGTCATCTTCAAGCACAAATAGTCATGAAAAAGAAAAGGCATATTGTACAGAATGAACATCATTTATACAACTAGGAGTTGTTTTGCCCATCACCAAAAATTCCTCTGTGTAACGTGACTTTTTATCCCAAGGAAAGACACAAAGCAGACAAAAAAGAACAAAGTTTTTTGTGGATGAGTATTTAAAAATTGTGCCTTAGCTATACAAGCACATGACAACAGTATCTAAGGAAATTAAAGAGGGGTTAGCCAAATTCGCTTAAGGCAACAGGAATTGATGTAATTTGCAGGTTAGTGGCATGCTAGCTGCCATTCCTCAAGTGTGACATTCATACAGGATTCAATCCTTTGAAGTCCTGCTTTTTTTTTTTGGGGGGGGGGGGTGGTTAGGAAACCAGCATTTCATCTGTTAACTTCCCAGCATACACACTGTAAATCTTAGTTTTATACAGTTACTGAGAGAGTATGAAAAAGCATTGCAACATTTTAGGACCGGCAAGTAATTGACTCCGTAGAATGTTAGACACAAATCTTTTGCTAATGATTTCACCTACTCCAGGTGCTTTAGAGCACAAACATTTTGTGACTAACAGTTGACAGTATCAGCCACACAATTGCATCTGACAGGCAAGTTTGAATTATGGTACTGCCATGGTAAAAAGCTTAATTCAAGCACCTTGTATTTATGCTCACTTCTCCCATCCTCCTCTCATAAGGAAGCTGGGCAGCACTTCCACCAGCACTAGCGGGTTTGAGATTAGTCATGTCGTACTGTGAGCGACTCCTTAAGAGGAGCTGCCAGAGATAAAGTTGCTTACAAAACAGCTCTCTTGCAAGACCTGGAATGGAGATCTAAACTCAAGAGGGAGTGGAATTGTAGCACTACAGATATTTCAGCTGCCCAAGAGCCCAATGTTAGAACAGATGGTCTGAAGTCATCTCTGCTCCCAGCTTCCCCTTGCAGAACCTTTCATAGCACCAGCATAATCATACACCCTTCCTACAGCCCAAGCAACACCAACACAAGATTTACCAGATCACTCTAACACAGTTCACTGTCGACTTCAGAGCCACTTCAGAGACGTAAATGTATTTGTCCAACCTTATCTTCCTCCTAAGGTTGCCAAGCACAGTGTTAGCCAGTGCCAGCTTTGACTTGTAGTCACATATTTAGAGCTTGAGCAAGACTATCAGTTACATTTCAGAGAGGTTACTAATCCAGCCACCCTTCCAGCCTTCAGTAACCCCTGCTAGACCTGCACAAGGGTATTTCACTTCTAGGTCTCTGGTTCACCATATGCCTGCTGGAAAAGACTTCACTCTACTGCAGTTGCCATGGCAGAGAAGAGGTGCAGAACACCCACCTTTCTGCACAGCAGGGCCTTGACAGGACAGACTGCTACAAAAATCACATCAGCCTTCACACATGCAAACCATTTAGAGATTCTGGGTACATTTGTAGAGCCCACACCTGAGCCAGCATGTACTTCGCTATATAGAAGCAGCAACATGAGTTTTCCCTCAAGTCCTGCAATGTCTTGAGGAGGCAGTCTGTAAAGGTATGAAGAGGTATCCTTCTCCACACCTGGTTTTGCTTAGGTTGCTCATTTGTCAAATGTGAAGAATGCGAATGGGACTGGGTAAAAAAAAATGGCATCATTCGTAGAAAATGAACAAAGAAGAAAATAGAAATCACTTTTATAAAGAAGGTGGATAAAAAGTAAGAATTAAGCTTAGAACTGAAGAAGAGACAGCACATGCCAATTTTAAAATATAAAGTCTTATTATCAACTTCTCAGAGACACAGAGCTATCCACACACAGAATGGGACTGGTTGGTTGGTTGTCCAGATATTCATAAATAAAAATCAAGAAGCTTTAAGTCTCCATGCCAAAAGCAGGTTTTAGTGCAGTAAAACTACTTTAGTCCTACATGGATTTGTCTTAATGGGTTGTTGTGCAACACTGACAGTTTACAGGTGAAATTTAGGCTAAATTTTGCCCAAACTGTAAATAGAAAGTGTAAGAAAGGCAAAAAAAACCCCAAAAAACTAAGCCATTACTTTCAAAAATTTATAAAACCCATACCCTCAACACTGGTCTCATTTGTCATTATGAGGCTCGTGAAAGGTTGTTCAAGTTTATAGCATGAGACTCAGTTCCAAGCCAAGATAACTTCAAACGCTGAGGAACGTCACCTTCAGTACTTCGGGGCTAAGCAAGATGTGAGTTCCATTGAAAAGTCTCTCAAATCCACAATGCCAGCTTGTGAGAAAGAAATGCTGTTCAGAATATTGCCTGTGGGCTAGTGAAGTATTTATTTAAATTTCAGCATTCAGCATTGAAACACAAGATAGGGAGATGTAAAGACGGCACTAGATCAGACCATACAAACACCCAAATGCCATGAACAGAAACAGTCGTCAGCTTCTCTCTTTTTAAACAAAAGCTATGTGTAAACTCAAATGCAACTCCTGGATTATTATACTCCAGTGAAAAAAAAAAAAAAACCTCTCCACTTGAGGCACACTGCACATCAGAAGAACATCACAGATTCAGATTAGTTTGGGCTGGAAGAGACCTTTAAAGGTCATCTAGCCCAACATCTACATCTTGTTGCATGCTTCTCTAAAGGCATATACACTTGTTGTGTACATGTCTAAAAATGACCTAGGTGAAAGATGCTACACTCATTGCTCACATAATTACATGGGGACTAGGAGGTTGGCAGCGTGCTCCCAAGGTCACTTACAAAGCACATATCGAGAACATGCCACTAATCATGACCTAAATATGAAAACATAAACCAAATGCACCAACCCAAACCAGTACCACACAGTGTGCACTGGAACAACTTGTCCTGTGCATGCACCAAAAACCCTTCCTACCAGAATTTTTAAAGGAGCATCCAAAAATAAGACTGAAAATAACTTCAAAAGGACCATTTAATTTAACAAACTGCTTGGCAACACACTGGCTGCAGCATAAAGGACACTGTTTTGAGAACACACCTGTTTTGAGGCTATCCACTTCACAAGAAATACACAGTGTGAGAAGTTATCAAAAGAATGAAGATTTTGTTAATTCAAAACAGTTTTATGCTGTTAACATGCCCTGAGCTTCTACATGTCACAGTTAATAAAGAATTAGAAAGAAACAGCTGGGCTCTATACCACTTTGCCTACAGCCAATGATGTCTCATGTCAGCCTCAATATGGAAGGCTTGAATAAGCAGAAGAATAAAGCAGTCTAGATACATCCATTTTATTTGCAGTACTAATATGATCATTAGACACAGTCTAAAATTGTAATAAATCGTTGACTTCATTTAAGTGAAGGAAACGCAAGCTGGCTTACCACTGAACTCCTTGATTTTTATCCTTCTGCTCAATGAGCTGTGATGTTATTTATGACTGTATTAAAACCTCCTGAGTTATAATAAAACAGTTTCAGTACCTCAGAGTGCTTGATCATCATGTTCGCTAATGTAAGATAATCCAAGTCACCTTCATGCAAACTCAATTGGCTACGAGCTGAAGCATTCTGCTAAACACAAGAACTGGCATTCAAGGAAGGGAATTTGACACAAAGGTGGGTACGCTCCTTGTACAAGGTGGTAAGCTACTGGAGGAATTGAGACAAACTGATGCCATCAAGCAGCCAAACTCAACACCAGTGCTGCTGGGGTTACTTTTGAACAGCAGTGGCTCCTCCTAGGGAGCAGAATGCTGAGGTCCAACACTCCCATTAAGCAACATGCATTTTTTATTTCCTGACATCTCGCTCACGAAGTAGGTGCTACAGCAGAATCAGAGCAGACACAAGAGATTAAAGGTAACAATAGTAGGAAATAAAGTATGTTTATTCCATTCTAATTTTACCAGAAACTACCACAAAACTTAGCACTTCAGTTATTCCTTAGCTAAAAAAAAACACTGCCATAATACTTCTGTAACACAAAGACACATTTAAGGCAAATAGCCATTAGGTTGCATGACCTCATCTCTACACCCCATGATCTTATTCCCACAACAGTCAGACAGTAGTGACCGTCTGGCTCCCAGAAAAAAAAAAAAAAAAAACCACTATCCAACTAACATCAGCTCATTTATTAAACAAGGTTGTCAACATTTCGGCCCTTTTAAGATCTGGGGCTTTACATACATGGAGACATAGCATCATCATCTATTTTATACTGACGGAAACAACACCCAGCCACTCAGCCATTTCTGTAACCTTCTCCACACCTGCCCCTCCATGTCTTCCAGAGACAAGCTGTTGAAAATCCTTCTCCTCATGTTATTTCACATATGGTATGCAGATAATTAGTTACACTGTGAAATAAGAAGCTTCTGTCCACATACCCGACCGTTCCAGGCCAGAAGATTGGGTGCTTGTAGGACCATCACTTGAACCAGTGAAATATTTTGACAAAACCCGAATTAACTGTCAGTAGCCCTGTTGATATTCCAGTTGTAACAAAAAAGTTGCAGCCAGACCATTACTTCAACTGATATTGCACAAGCACATCCCTTATAAAAACACTTTAAAGACTGTGAAATAAGGATTTATATTTATATATATATAGTTAATATTTATAATATATATATTTTAAGGTGGTCTAAACTCCTGCTGTGGTGCTCTTCCAGCACGTACACACACCCTGGCAGAACTGTGTTTTCAGCATATGAGCACATGCAAGACCTCCAGCTTGCAAGCGATGACAAGCTCTTGATTCCCTGCTGCATGGAAACCTACAAAGTCTGGAGTTAGGGCTCTTTCTGCAGGGCTGGAATCACATTTTATTACACAATACCAAACAAATTCCACCTTCTCAAATGCCTTATAGAGAACTCTTCTCAATGGTTTCATCCCAACTCCAAAAACTACAAAAGCAGCAACTCATCAGGAGAGGCATATTCACAAAACAAAGAAGGAAAGAAGAGTATGTGCTATCATGTCAGTTCTCCAAAGGTTAGCAGCAACTAAGAAACACTAAGAAATTCAGAAGTAATAGCTTTGTCACAAGATCAAAATGTTTTTTTGAGGAAGAAATGAGGGCCTCCAGACTTGGTCTCAGAAGAATCCCATTTGAAATCGCACTTGACCCACAAGAACATAATCCTTCAAATGCCATTACAAGAGCAGGACTATGTTCACAAGGGGAAAGAGGTGGTGTATCTTCCATTGAAATCATATTTATTTATGTAAAAAATCATGCATCTCTTTTTAACACTGAAAAAATACAAACAGCATGACGTGTATTTCACAATATGGCCCTCATGACTGACTGAAAACTTAGACAAAACTTTAGCTACACAAGACATTGTATGGGAACATAACACAGTTCAAGGCAACCAGATCCTAGAGTTAGATGGAGGTAATTAGAGATTAGATGTGGATTAACTAGATCCTAACTCAATCTTCTCCTCCTTCCTCACCCTTTTTTAAACCTCAATTATAAACTCATTTTAGCATATTACTACTTTACAGATGGAATCAGTATTGTTAGAGATCTTAATGCTTCAAAACTGCAAATAAGCTCATGTTGAATGAGTTTAAATAAAGTTTGAACAGAGGAAAAGTAAAAGTGTTGGGGTTTTTTAAAATATGCTAGGAGTCAGAGGAGACACCTGTATACCCATGATAGCAAGCAGTTGGGTTTGACAACAGCAGATGTAGTTGCCGCTGGTCCCAAGGACACCGGTCAGCTGCACATCCTCAACCAGTGTCATGCAAGATGTGGCACCCAGGAAATTCAGAACACTACATGCAGTTCAAACCCTTGTGTCATACCAGCTCCAGTCTGCTCTCACAACCTGAACTTCCAGCAGTTGCTGGAGAACACAGGTCTTCTCGTTTAATTTTGTCTGACAAGAACCTAATCAGTATTCATTCACAGCACTGGGAAAAAATAAGACAACATATATTAAGTGAGAGTAACTGGGAATTTATGTCCAAATTGCACCGCTGCACCACACTAAAGGCAGAGCTAGCCCAAGGTGTCTCTGCTGATACCCAGCTGCCTGTTTCTACCGTACCACATCAGCTCACTGCTCCTACCCTTCGGCTATACACATACAGTTGTTTGCAGGGATACACTGACCCAGGCAATCAAAAACACTAAGCTTATCAAAAAAAGAGACCTTTCCCAAACCAGGCCTTTTTAAAATCTCAAACTGCCTCAGTAGTCCCCACAAATACTTGTATTGGTGCAACCACAGGGGCAGCAACTACCAGGGCTGCAAGGGCCATCAACAACCAGCTTTTCTGCCAGTCAGTGTATCACAGAACTAAAAAGGGCACCAATGAGGAATCGCTTGAGGAACAGCCAGAGCTGCTTCTGCCTTACCCCAACTGGTGGCCTATAGCTATATACAGTTGGTAGCAACAGCTATTGAAGTATGTTATCTGCAGTTGCAGCCACTAGAGAAGAAAATGCACAGCTGGATTGACTGTGTTTCTCTGATAGTTATCTGACATAATTTCCTAGATCCCATAGCAGTGAGCGCATTCCTCACTCGGCATCCAAAGTAGATCTCCTGGACACTGCTTGCTCAGATCACTCAGAACCATCAAGACCTGACTCAGTCCTCACAGCCTGCCAACTTTCACCAGAGCAGATAAACAGAATTAACACATTTTCTTGAAGAAGGTGTAAGTTCAGAGAGAAAGGTTTTCCATGGACAAGTCCTGGGAATAAGTAGAAGCTCTGGCTGGAAACTTTTCCCTCATTGCTTAAGTTAACCACTGCAAGGAAAGGCAAAAGGCAATTCTTCACAGTGGCTCATGGAAGCAGCACTTGGCAAAGAGCAGCCACTCATTGAAAGGCAGCACTCCAGAGCAGAAGGCACCACTTGTCTTCCCTCAAAAAGCCAACGTACATTAGAAAAGGATAAACTCTTTTGAAAAGCCACAGTAACATGATTAAATACTACTTTTCCTTTTACACAGCAAACCACACAGGACTGAACCCTTAAGGAATATACGAACTTTCATGTGAATGGAGCCCATTAACTGCCGTGCAATGAATGGTGCCTGTGGTCCAGAATTCATTTCCTTTCAGAAAGTGAAGAGGACAGAGAAAGCTTGCTATTGCTACACACAAGTGCTGACTCATTCAAGGACATTTTACTCCTTCCCTGAACAAACTGTTTCTTTGAGACCCAGGCTGTTGTGGTGTTTCAGAAGAGTACAATTTAGGTGGGAGTCAGGAAGGAGCACTGCAAAGCGGTCAAATTATACTATAGGAAAATACTGTTAGGCTGATCAAGGCTGACTCCTCAATTAGTAAATTTTGATAATATAGACAATTGCTATGGTTGGTTTATTTTTTTTAAACAGAAGACTCACTTCTGAAAAGTTTCTGTTTAATAAGACATGAAATAACTTCAAATAACCGTTTAACAACATAAGAATTAACTTTAAAAGCAGTCCCTGAAATGCTAACGTTGCTTCCACAGAATAGCCCTGCTTCTTGTGAGACTGTAACAGCAGTAAAAGCAGCTCTGTCCCCTTCAGCAAAAACAAGCTGTCTGCCAAAAGCAGCTTTATCTGTAGAGCTGCCATTGGGACAGTGATGCTGGTTAAGGGCAACTGCCCTCTGGATTGCTGATATGGGTAAACTGGACCAAGTTTTTCCTGAGAGTATCACCCTCCGTAGACAGGACTCCTCAAACTGAGAAGAAAAAAAACCCCAAACACCTAAAGAAAACACACAAGGATTGAGAAGTCACAGCCCTAGGAAGGTAGAAATAGTTGCTGCCTATAGCTCCTTGACAGGACATTTATAAGGACCTGAGACAGGCAGATGAGCTGTTTTCCACACCTCAGTCACANGGCAACTGCCCTCTGGATTGCTGATCTGGGTAAACTGGACCAAGTTTTTCCTGAGAGTATCACCCTCCGTAGACAGGACTCCTCAAACTGAGAAGAAAAAAAACCCCAAACACCTAAAGAAAACACACAAGGATTGAGAAGTCACAGCCCTAGGAAGTTAGAAATAGTTGCTGCCTATAGCTCCTTGACAGGACATTTATAAGGACCTGAGACAGGCAGATGAGCTGTTTTCCACACCTCAGTCACAGCTGCTTTCAAGGAAAGAAATATTTTGTAAAAAAGATTATTTCCATTACTTCCCTGTTTATATTTTCTTCTGAAAAGAACAGAGAGTCTTAATTCATAGCCAACTATTAAATCCACAAACAAATTTTGATGGTTTCAACTGGAAATTTCCTGAGGATTTTTAGGAAGGAAGCCCGAAATACAAGCTTTGATTCAGCTCCTGTGAGATAGAAACTCCTTCTCTAATTTGTACACTATTTCTGATTCCAGGTTGGAATAACCTCTGGTTTCATACCACTATGTTTTCGTAATGCAGTTGTCTGGCAAGGCCTTTCAGCGTAATTAGGAAAGAAATGGAAATGTCAGTGTTGCAATAGGAAGGGAAATACACACTGAAACTCACTTTTGGAATTTTCTGGAATTTGCAGCAATGAACTCCTAGACCTTTTAAAGATGCTGAGGTGGCTGCTGAGGCCCCAGGCTCATCTCCAGAGATAACTCTCAACATTGCTGAACCCTCAGCATCCTTAACACTGTCATGGCCTGTTACGCTTCGTGGCGAGTCCGTCTGCTGCTCTCCAGGTTCAAAAGGAGAGGACAGATAGATGGGTACATACAAGGAGTACAGTGTCCCAAGACAGAAGAACAGCTCTTGAAAACACTGGTTTCTTTAAACACAGGAGACACCTTTCCGCTACTGACAATGTGTTCATTTGGAGATAAGACACAGATTCCAGCCAAGTCAGTAACAAAAACACTGTTGTCAGAAGTCACGCCTTCAAGTAGGTGGGATGCCTGAAAAAAGTTGATCTCCGAATGATGTTTCTTTCACTAACTCACAAGATTTGTATCACAAAGCAGGAAGGGGGGATATAATCCAACATAACACAGTTGTATCTTACACAGGATAGGGAATGTTCAATGAAAAACACACTCCAGTTTTATCACCTAAGCTTTGAAAGCACTATAGTTTTACTTTCTGAACAGGTTTATTGGTTCTACTGGATGTTAGCAGCAGCTTTATTTAAAAGAGACAGCCTGCTTTTCACAGACTTTCTCTCAGTAATTGGTTTTCACATGTAATAACTACTATGTACAGCATGCAACTGGTTAACAGCTTTAAGGTGCCTCTGGGACATTAGTTAGTGGAAATAAAATACAGTAACACAAGCAAACAACATGACTAGAATAATGTGTCAAAACAGTTTTTAAACACTCGAGTATTAGCCTTCATCACAGAAAGAAACAGCCTAGAAAGACTTGTACAGCAGCTGAGAGCATTCCCCAGAAACACACAAGCTCCTGGAAACTGTAATGCCATCTGCTGAGAGATTATGAATAGTGCAACACAATGAATGACATAACTGAATGTATTCCCAGTGCTTCTGAGCATTCTGTGTACTAGTTTAATTACTGTAAAATTGATGCAGAAATGCTCATGATCAAAATCAAAAAGGAGAAAAAAAACCTGCTTGAACTGTGTAAGTTACCCACGAGTTTTCAAAGAACTAGTTGGAAGTTCAACTATTGATCTTGAGCGTGTCGAGGACACTGAGTCTCAGAGGTCCATAACAGAATATCATTCCAATATCTTTAAAAGATAATATGATGTGGGAAACAAACTATTGATTTGACATGGACATTCTAACTTTGCAAAACCACTGGGATTGAAAGGAGCTGTGTTTGTTGGGTTTTGTTTGTTTGCAGGTTTGGGAGAGTTTTAGTTGTTTTTTTAAAATCTAGTTGATTTTCTGACCCAGATCATTACAAGGTGGGAAAAAAGACACCTAGTTTAAAGTCAATTTAAACTATAAAACTTCATTAATAAGTCTCAAATACATAAACAAGTGGGTAAAAGGTGACAATCTGTTGTATTGAGCTGTTACCCCAGTACCCCACTGAGCTCTCTGCAAGCTTTTGAAGGCAGTAAGGTATTTCTGTAGTTGGTAACAAAAGAATTGCTGAGAACTAAAGACTGGCAGAGTACTAGTTACACAAAGGAAAGCACTTTTTTTTTCCCAATTTACCAATCTGCTAAGCATATAAAAGCAAACAATGTTTTCCTCTGTCACAGTGGCAAGAAACAAACACAAGCTTCTTCAGAACACATCCCATCCAAGAGTATGCGCAGAGGGCATGTATGGAAGGAAGGCAAGTGAAGCGGTTGTATTTTCTTTTTTGCCCTGAAATACTACATCCAGTTCTGCCTCAGACAATTCAGCAGTTTGAAGAAGTTCAGAAAAAGTCTTGCAAAGGATTCAGCATCTCGCAAGACTGCCTTAAGCAGAAAGCTAGCACAGCCTGCTTTTCCTCTAGCCCACAACCGGTTTTAGAAATGTTGCAATCTGAGTCTGACATTAATTATAAAAGGAAGATTTACAGTAATATTAACTTAATTCTTTAAGTCAGACAGACAGACCTAACCAGATCTGCTGGCCAACAACTGTTTGACTTAACAAATTCAAATTGGACGCTGCCATGCAGATATCCGCCCAGAAAAGTGCAAAGGCAGCAGTGTATTGATCCAGTTCTAGCCTGATCCTCTCATCATTTTTCTGAGTAATGCTATTCCTATCTATGAAGAATGCTGCATGAATATTTTCCTAAACAAATACAAACCAGATGAGTTCTGTCCTCAATTCAGGGAGAATTACCACCACAACCACCAAAGAAACACATTACTAAACCAGATGAAGCCGGCACTATTTTCCAAAAGATAAAGGGTTAAAGAAGTTACCCATTTCCTTAACTGGACAACCACTACTGTTGTGAAGTCTGCATTCAGTTGAATTCCATCAGGCCATGCCTTCTTAACAGGATCTGACACGTATCTCTTGAGGATCTTGGATTTTTTTTTTTCCTCCTCTCTGCCTCTCAGTAGTAGACCCTAGTAATAAACACACCTAAAAAGCCAAATGGTAATCCAAACACAAAATAATATTTAATTATGAAGTTGGAGTGACTGATGACAGGATCAAATATTTAACTTAAAAAAAAAAAAAAAAAAAACCAAACCAAAAAACACACTTGGCAGGTCCCTTACAGACAACACAATACTGGTTTTTGTTTCAAGTTCATAACTTGGCTCTTAAAGTAGTTGATAATGAACCAGCAGGCATTATTTTAAATCAACCAGTTTTATTAAATGAGCCAGAAAGGAAAGAGGCAGGGCTAATTACCAACATTCCTTGATGAATTACCTAGCGGTGTGTGGTAAATCTTCAGGCGTCTTTGTCTTTATCCCCAAATTTATCCCTTACTTATTTCTCAAGAGGTTAAAGGACATGAGGCTAATTAAGGAACCAATCCAATGACAGACAGATTCATTCAAGGTAAGGCTGGTTTTTACTCTTTAAAGCTTTTGCATCTCTGCCTGGTACTTCTTAATCTAATTTTTTTGGGGGGGGAAAAAAAAAAAAAGTGTACTGCTGGGGAGGGGTGGAAAAGTGCTAATCTTGTCACGGTCAGGCAGGTTGAAATTGCCATGCAGTGCTGGGCAAAATGCTACATATTTGTAATTTAGCCAATAAAAAATTCCTTAAGCCTCTCCTGAATGGCAGGAATGTCTCCAGCTTGTCACTTTGAATTCGTTCACTACACAGGTTCAACGTCTCAGAGAATAATGCTGCCAAACTAGCTGAAGAACTGAAATATTTGCAAGCACACATAACACCAAAAGATTACTTTAAGCAGATCTTAACTTTCACGTTTAAAATTTAGCATCTATCCAAGGTGTCAGCAGAGGCCAGTCTAGACCTCTGCCCAACTGCCCTGCTGTCCAGCACTGCATGTAGCTTGAGGCACAATTTTCTGATGAATTAAACTATGGCAGCAACAAGCCAAACTTCAGCCATCAGCACTGATCCTCTTCACACAACCTGAGCTCCATAAGGAAAGTAGAATAAGGTGTTTTTTAAATTAACATTGACTGAAAAATGACTTAATACAAGCCATTAAAATCTGCTATCTGGTGGGCTGCAGAGCCTCATCAATGTTTTTAATACCCACAACTATGGGCACCTACAAATCTCTGGAAGATTAACTTATCTTCTGCAGCTCTGAAACAGCCCCTGACATGTGGTGAACCACCATTTTCCCAAGGTCTGGTAAATCAGCCATCACATAATACAGCTAGACCATGAGAAAAAAAGTGCTTTGAAGCTGTACCAGAACAAACTTAGCAAGCTCTCCTTAACTTTGGGGATGTTATCACGAGAGTGGGGGAAGATGGCAAATCCTCGAGACCACCAACTAGGGGATATACCACCAGGAAACTTCTAAAAGGTGAACAGAGCTCAGACATCCAGATGCCTGTATAGTTTTGTGCAAATATATCCTTATTTCCTCTGTGTATTTCACACTACCAGGTAACCACTGTGAACTTGCAGGCTAACAGTTCTATGAAAAGGAGTGGTTTCTCAGCTACCTTCCCGCCCTGCTGAGTTACCTGTAGCTCACAGTACCACCTGCCCAGGAACTAACCTGGTCTCCTCCAGCCACATAATTCAACAGCAGCAGTTTTGTGAGCTACATTTTATGTTTACCATGACCATAGCTGAAAAGCGAAGATGGAAAGATCAGACACTTTCATCAGCTTTTTTTTCTCAAGAGCTAGGAAACACATGCATTTGCATTCATAGTAAAAGGAAATTTGAAACAAAGGGTGAAAGCAGTATTTTGCACTAACAGCCCAGCAGTCAGACACTGGTACACTGAAGCATGTTGCCCCCTTGAATTCCATGCATTTTTCATGTCTAATAGCCTAGGTGTGAAGCAAGAGTTTACATTTTACCTCTATTACTATCCACAGACATCTAGCACCAGTGCTTGCTTTGGAACAGCTTCCAACCCACTAAACAGGCAAAGATTTATCTTTTACTTACATGTAGGCTTAGAAGACAAGGCAAGGCTTTAGTGGTTCTGTAGTTAAACAGAAATTTTTCATTACAAAGAATTTGCTGTAGGCTTAAGTGATGTATACCAAAGTCACTGAGCATGAGCAGCCTTAGTATAAATGTTCTACCTGTAGTTCACCAGGCTCAGTCTGGCAAATCCCTTGCCTAAGTTCTCAATTGCAAATACACTCCATGCTTACATAACATACAGCACACACTACTATCTACTATTGTCAGGTTAGATTACATTAACTTTTAATCAGATAAGTGTGTCCACAAACACACATTTGCTGTAGCAGATGCTGACACACATTTATCTTCACGTCCCATTGTTCTTGTTCTTCAGAACTGAGAGTTAAGTCCCCTATACAATGAAGTTTGATGGTAATTATTACACCAAGAATACTACTGCTAACTGCCAGGCAGGACTGCATTACCACCACAGGTCACACTGTAATAGGCACACTGGAAAAGGCCTAGGAGGAGGTATTTTTTGGTATAGGTCCATAGTCATTAACATCATTCAGAAGGCATGCCTGGCATTTCAAAAATGACAAAATACAGGGTATCTGATGCAAAGAGCTTATCGCCGTGGCACATTTCAAATCTGAATGAGCAATGACATGAGGGAGAAGGCAAGAGGCCAGCCTGGTTGCCTGTACCTTTCCAAGCAGTGCAGCTGCAGTGTTCCTCTCCTGTCCACTTGAAAAAAAAAAAAAACAAAACAAAGTTGTTGAAAGGGGAAAAAAGCACAAACTACAGCAATGGGACAGCATAAAGGAAGAGACAAACAGACCCACTCTGGTGTCAGCGATCAGCTGACAATACTGCCGTGAGATGGGCAAAAGCTTTTGGAATGATGAAGAAAGAGTGGGAACAGTATCTAATTCTAGGCTTTGAAAATAAGAGGTTTCAGCTTCTTTAGCAACCTAGCTGAACAAAGAAAGGCCACAATGACAAGATGTAGCTGTAAAGAGCTGTATTTCTAGTACCACAAGTGCCATTGACATCTACCATGAAGACACAGACCTAAGCAGTGAGCACGGGGAATCCCAAGCAGGGTTCTTAGCAGCAGAGACATCTTTACACGTCCAGCATATTACAAATGCTGCAGGCAAATACACTATCAACAATCCATAAATAACAAATATTTCAAATGTTTTTTGTAGGCTATATTCCCCTATATACGAGTTTATACACGTGTCACGTTTTGGGATGAACTGCCCTGTTAGCAGGAACAGGTGCTATGCAGAAGCACAGAGGAAAGGTCTGAAGCTGCAGACCAAGAAATCAGGACCCACCTTGCCCACATTGCTCGGAGCACAGGAATTGTTTGCTCACTCCAGAAACAAGGATAAAGGGGCTGTTAGGATCCTGAAAGGGACCTGTTAGAAGATCTGCTACTCAGGAGAACTTTTTACATCTCATTACCCACCAAGCACTTGTGCAGCATCCAAGAAACATCTGCAGTTCTGCAGGAATAGGCCAGCCCATGCAGCAGACATCCACTTCGAGTTCTCACTTCAGCCCTTAAGGTTGTACTTTACAGAGGCATTTGATGCGGGTCTCCCATCTCAGTGCCTGTGCCAAATGGAAGTTACAGTCTAACTCCAGTGGCAGTCAAAGAGAGAGGAACAGAGACGTAAGAAGCTCAGCAGATTTCTTACTGTACTGCTTATTTGGTGTGACAATACTTGGGAGAAAGAGGAAGTAAAACAACTGCGTCCTTGGAAGCATTAACACACAGCAGCAAGGATGGACTGGGACAGAGGCCATGGCATTTCACCACAACACATCCAGTTTAGGCTTCCATCACCCTTGTGCCATGGCCTGGTGCATCCGGTGACAGTTCAAATGTCACATCCATGCACCAATGGAGGAATGCCAACAAAAAACATGGAGGGGCAGAGTGAAGAATTGTTCACCCTCAGTTTTATAGTTTGCCAGTAGCTTGGCAGGCAGGAAATCACTCACTTGACAGGAATCCTGCAAGTTAGTTGGTAGGAAAGGAGGCTGGGAGCAGGTGAGGGAAGGCATGAAAGAGACAAAAAGTAGAAGCCAGCAACTCTATCACATCAATAGAAGATAGTCCCTAAGTAATTGTCAATAGACAGCTGCTAGGACTACTGGAGAAAAGCTAATTCTGTGATATCAAGCCGGAAGACAGCAACAGATGAAATCCAAGACAGCTACAGGGAAGCTGAATAACAGAGCAAGAGCATATTCTCGCAATTTCTAACAGCCAAGGATTCCACTGCCTTTAACAAACTGAACTCCATGAAGTATAGGATTAATAACAGTAACATCTTGCAAATGGATGACTGAGAAGCCAAAAGACTAACCTTTCGTCAGGTTTCAGTGACTACAGGCAGGGACCTCCTGAAGCCCTGGGCTAACTCTGTTTATAGAAATGCAGCAACATGATCCAGAGACAAGCTCTGGAACACTTAAGTCAAGATCTGCGTTGGTGCTTCTGCTCCAACAGATAAGGACTCCTGCCAGATAAGACAATAACCGTGATCAACAATAAGAAAAACAAGAGCTTAATACTAATGAAGTATACAAAACTAAAACTGTATGGAAGACATAAAACAATCCACTGAAGACATCTTAGGATGAACTCTGATCCAATACTGATAGGTCTTGGAACTACTATAGTGATCAACATTTTAAGTTATGTGCTCATATTTCCCAAGCAGAGCAAGAAGTTGAACTGCAGCAGAAGAGACTCTTGAGACATCTCCCTGTAGCACTGGTCCTCAACTACCAACAGGAGAAGGATGACAAAGTTCTTAAAGATAAACCTATCTGTACGTCTGTGAAACCGACATAAGCTGTGCAGAAGGATAACTGAAAGCTGTAATAAATCTTCCTTCTGCTATTAGATTCAAAGAGATAGTTTCAAGTGCATTAGACCTATTCTCAGTCCATCTCAATTAGGCTGCACAAAGCAACACAAAATTTGAATTCCAGTAGGTCATTTCCTACCTTGCCAAGCTACATTACTTGGCAGAAAAGTGATGCAATAAGAAGCAATTGCTCAGGAACATGAAATACTATCGATTCATACAGCCTTGAGCATACCACATGAACACAATTTGGAGATTCCTATGCAACATGACAAAGGTCTGTATGCATTTCTCTCTCTATTGTTTCTAAATAAAAATCTTGGGAAAAAATATAAAATCCAAACTCACTGAATACCTTTGGATTCTTTTTAAACTAGTCATTCCAACCTACCATCCTCACACTGTGAGATACATGAGAAAGGGAAAGTCACACAATGCAATTAAAAACACAAAACACTGACAAATTCAACAGGCTTGGAGATCCTGGTAAAACTTGGTAAGATCCAAATCAAACAAACAAAACCAAACAACAAAAACAGCTACTACATTTGGACTAACTTGTTTGTGAAGTAACATGCAAAAAGCTTTATTTAAAATAAAGTTGCCTTGAAGATTAACATTCTGGAAAGTGTAAAAATCCCCTTTTTGTCTATCCCATTCTTTAAGGTCACGAAATTCAGACCATCTGGATAATAAAGTTATCAACTTAGTTCCCTATTTATCTAATTAAGACTTCTGTACAGCTCATGGAAAATTTGTCTACAGCTAAAAAACAACTGAAGTGGAAAAAGCAGCTGCAGGGAAATGATGTCATTCGTACAGCTTTACTGCAGGCAGAGTTGGCTGTCAACGTACCAGCACCAAGAAGATCCTGATTTATTGTTTATCTCATCTTTTGAGCCAATTAACCTGCTTAAAAAGAAACAAACCCACACAAACATACAGACCTTTCAGCCAAATTCTACCCTCACTGAAGCATCAGTGGTAAATTTTCAGACAGATCAGGGCTTCAAGCCTGGTATTTTGTAACAAGTTTTTTTGTAGTGAACTGCTCCAGTTGCATCAGTATGGACAAAAGGATTAGTCTTTAGCTGCTTTCCCCCTAAAAAGACCACAAGGAGCAAAACTATGCATAGCAGTCTCACTTCTCCTTGGCACAGACCAAAGGGACCTGTTTCTGCTAATTTTGACTGCTAATTATGTAAATGCTGGTGATAAGAAGAAAGGCATCGTTTTGTTCCAGTAGGTACCTCACACCTTCACAATCATCACCTTCAATGCACAATTCTGTCACCAAAAGGTAGTTGTTTTCAGTTATTACTTTTAATTTACAAGCCAGTTAAGGATCTATTCTCTATTTTTTTGTTGTTGTTCTACAGTGGCATACACGTTTCCATTTGGGTCAAAAACAAGTGCAAGGGAGGTGACATCCCTCTTTCCAGAAGACCCTCCTCCATCAGGAGGAAATGGAGAACACATACTTCTTCTGTAATCCTGAAGAGCAAGGATTCAGGTTCGAGTCCTTCCCTAGAAGTTCCCTGCCAATGCAGGTTACAGATTTGCATACAAACCCTACGACAGGCCAGTTCCTAGCAACCCGATTTATAATCATAGAGCATCACCTTCCCTTTTCAACACCTTCTGTAGTTTGTCCCTCAGATATAACGAGTTGCCTCCTCTCTAATATAGATAGACAATTGTAAAACGAACAACACAGACAACTGCTAATGCTTCTTTGAGGCTTTGCAGTTCTTTAACAACACAATATTGATCAGAAAATACTTTCCTGCAAGTTTTCAGAGGCTTAAAACAAAGCCCTGAAATTCACATCATATCACATTACGATGAATGGAGGTAATAATGTAAGATTTGTTTATTTAACCAGGTGCATTACAAATAAAAAGCTTTTTCAGAGCACCTGCACATCTGCTGGATCTGAGTTGTAACTATGGTGTCACAATCCAGAAACAAGATTAACAAATTGTTACACACAAACACTATGCATAAGGTTAGGTAGAATAGCTCTTCCCAGTCCATTTCAGACTCCTCACCATATGTACATACACACACAGAGTATATATTTCATTTTTAATAGAAATATGAGTGTATATTTATGGAATTCAAAGTTTGACTGTTGCCTTTTTGCTTCAGTATCACAGACCATACTCGACTATAACTCCAGTGTCTCAATTAAGTATTAGTTTTGGCCCTGTCAAACAAAACCAGAACGCAGATTCAATAAATAAAAGCACCCCACATTGCCTGGATTACCCCATCACACACATTGCCTCCAAACCCTGGGCCTGCAAAGCTACTTTAAAACTAAATCTTTGAATACATCTCATGGATATATAATGGCGATGAGTAAACCACAGGCGGCTTGTAACCAAGTAACCGAGCTCAATTAACTGATCTGGTGAGAAAAACGGTTACTAAATAACAGCCTGTATTAAAAAGAAGATTTAATAACCCAGAACAAACAGATAACTCTTGAAAACTACTGAAAATTTAACTTTTCATGAAATATAACATCAAATTGCTCCAAAATGTTTTGCCTTTCTTTACTCACACATTTCCTATCGCTTTACTCTACTTGGAATTATCCCCTGCATGAAATTATCTCTTTTCTTATAGCTCTTCACGTTTTTCCCCCCCAAGTAATTAGCAAGTTACATCCCTTTTGACAGAGGGATACTAACAAGCTCCTACAGTTTCCAGTAGGACAAGGAATCCAAAGCTACTAATAGCAAACAAGTCATTTAAGCAAAAAAGGATTACGAAGCCTCGTTCCAAGAGGCTGGAAACTCACCCGTATTTCAGATTAAGGCTGAGGAGCTCTTTTGTAATGAGTCCTGACTCCGTTTTACAGAAGTATTACATTGTTTTCTTTTTACAACCCAAAATTTTGATGTGAATATCTACTAATAATGTCGTCTTTTTTACTATAATGAAGTACTAAAAGACGGAGTAGTGTTTTTTCCAAAGGTAAATGACGGAAACCTCAGTTTTGTTACAAAACCTCCCTCCCAAGATCTCAAAGCTTAAAGAAAACGAAAGTCACACACATTTTTTCCAAAAGATTTTCCATTTTTCACTACCAGGACACCAAAATAAGCCACACATCAAGGCATGGAGTAGTTTATTTGCTAAATTTCACTCCCAAAAGTCTCTGTGACCACGTCATTAAATAAAGTAGGTTTAGCTGAGCGAGAGCTCCTAAACAGAAAGGCAGAGAGAGCAGCATACCTTGAGGACCTCCATGGGTACCTGGGTGGCAGGGGGCAGGCTGGTGGGGACGCTGACGTTGATGGCAGGTGTCTGGCTGACAGGTACTCGTTGCTGCATGAACTGGGCTGCTTGCTGCTTCTGCTGCTGCTCCCGACGCTCTTGCTCCTGCATCTGCTCACGCATGAGCTGCTGGCGTA
Organism: Urocolius indicus; assembly: GCA_013401255.1. Taxonomy (NCBI): domain Eukaryota; kingdom Metazoa; phylum Chordata; class Aves; order Coliiformes; family Coliidae; genus Urocolius; species Urocolius indicus. The sequence continues at coordinate 645,676 of WBNH01007126.1, forward strand.
GCAGGATTCGTGAGGTCATGCTGGAGGAGCTTAAGGGAGGCTTGGAAGCGCCAGGATGCTCGGAATTGCTGTGGGAAGACCAGAGAGAGACAGCTCAGCTTTCCCAAGTGGGATCATGGCTCCGGCAGTGGGAGCTTGCAGAATTACTCCGGACTGCGGGGCGGGATGGGTGAGGATACTCTGCACCACACAAGGGGGAATTCAGAGCCGATTTACTGCAGGTACTCAGCAGCCACATTAGGCTGCTTTAACTTGACTGCAGCTAATCATTTCCAAACCCCAATACCCAGCTGTAAACAGCTATTTGCCAGTTCCATTTTTACAGTAACCATCCACAAGAAATACAAAGGCTTTTACAGATAGCAGCAGGGATTCATATCTCTTTTTTAAAAGAAGTAATAATGGACTGTATCAAGCCTAATAATAGGTATGGATAATACTCCAGGTATAATGATCTAGCTCAATAACAGATTAAATAAATTTGTGTCTCCCATGAAAATACAACATAACAAAGTTCAGGTTTTTTCTGCAAAATACTACCTTGGGATTGGATCTGCAGGTTGTGACACTCTTTATAGCCAGGAACTAGATTAAAAAAAAAATCTAAACCCAACTCCTACTTCAGGCCTACTGGCATCTTCCAAGCCTAGGGAACAGGCAGAGGAAATGCTAACAACAACTTTATTTCAGTCACACTTGATAAAGAGTATTAGGCTGGTCCGAGCTAACACACTGCACTGCTTCATCACCTAAGGACTATTTCTAAGCCACTGGCAAGCAGAGTTTCCTACCAGATGGCATGAAACAAATCATGGGACTTTGTCATAGACTGCAGGGATGTCTTCTAAAGCAATCCATCATTTTGTTAGCTCTAAGAATCAAAATACATTTAGAAGATGTTTCTGTAGCATAAAGCAGAACAATTAGGGTATGTAAAGTACCCAGCTACACATCCTTCAAGAAGAGGATGTTGGAAGTGGGTAAGAATACATGACTCGAGCTACAGTGTGTATAGTTCAGGATTTTGGGTTCTGATTTTGACTGCTGCAGCTGACTGCAGTCAGCCCAGGGAAGGAAAGTGCTCCTTAGGTTATAATGATGCAGGGCAATGGCCGGGGAAGCCAGCAGAATGCTCCTGCTCTAGGAGGAGACTGTTCTTGCAAACCACACCTCTGGCTGCAGTGTTCAGGTGCTACTGCAGGATGCTGATAGGACAGCTTGCAGAGGAGATCAGGAGCCTGCAGTCCTCAGAGCTACTTGTGCTTGGGCTACTGTAGCCAATAGAGCTACAAGCTTTCCAGTTTTGTTTAGGACCTATGTTGAAAACAGTTCAGAGTAGAAACCAAAAAGGAGAATCCACACTTAACTCCCCTAAGAGATCAAACTCTGCTTTTCCAGAGCACACATTTTGCAGGCAGAGAGGCAGGGGACCATCTTGCTATTTAAGACCTGTCAGGTTGAAATATTCACAGAGACAGTGATCCTTTTGATAAAACAAGAGAAAACCTTTGTGGTGAAACTAATGCAGCTGTGGAATAATCGCACTAATTAGCTGCTCAGGACAAGTCATTGACTGTGATACTTGTAAAAAGCACCACTCTTTCAATTAAGGGTGAAGCATTCTCACATCTAAACCCAGCAAGAGTATTTCCTGGCTGCACATCTGAACCCACTTGCACGTTTCCAAACTGAAGAGATGCTTTATGTCCATGACCAGGAGAGTTACAGATCATTCATCTCCTCATTTTTTTTGATCATGTACCCATACCAGGAAAAAAATGTTTGTGCATGCACAGTATACTTCTTTATTTGGTACATGTATTATCGAAGTGCTGATACTTTCTTCCCTCCCACCAACATTGCACATCCCACTTTGGAGACCACTGTGACAGATGATAATAAATGAGCAAAAACCAGGGCCCTCAATGCTGTTTTTAAGGAAGGATTCATTCTCCTCACATTGAGGAAAAGTGCATTTGTACTTTATATCGCACTAAACAGATTTTTCATTTGTGTGCTACTGATATTCTTTACAGATACCTAATGCTGCTAAATTGGTAACCCAGCAGATCCTCCCACCTTCTTTCATTTTGAACTGTTTCTCCGCCTACCAAAGCAAAGTGTGCTGAAAGCCATCTCCGAAAAACCTTCCCATAGATTAGAATTTTGGGGAATGCGAGGGAGAAGGAAGAAGAAATTATTTCCATGGCATTTCAAACAGCCTCTGCCAGAAACCTCATCACACTCACGCAATTCCTGTACCTACTCACACCAACAACTCAACTGTCCTTACAGCTTCCTGCAGGTGATTTGGGGGTCTACAGGAGACTGAGAACTGCCATCAAAAGCTTCAAGAATTGTGTCTTTAAAAGAACAATCTCAGAACATCTTGTTCTTCCCCAAAGGGTAAAGACTCTTCCAGGTTTTATTTCTTTTGCAATGCTGCTCAATATTTTAATTATTCACTGAGGGAAAAACAAAAGCTGAGATGTAATTAGGTAAGTAGCACAAGCTCAGGCAATGTACTTTTTAAACAAGTATCAAAAGAAGAGTAGATACCAACAAGGGGACGAAGAGTTCACCTCCAGAACACCAGATCTGGGTGGCCAGATGAAGAGAAAGAAAAAGCTTAAGATGAGATTAGTGAATTATCCTGTTCATCCTTATTTCAAAGGAGAAGCCAGAAACCAGCACAGCTACAGAGCCACAAGCTCAGCGGCTGCATCACTCAGTTATTTGTGCACGTTGTGACGTTACGTAGCAGAGAGGAGCCCTGAATGCGGCAGCGCGGGCAGCAACGTGCTGCAAGACCACAGCTCCTGCCGTCAGCGCTACCCGCTTCAAACGCTTTTATCTGGGATAAAAGCTGCTGCACAACACCTGCCTGCCTGACCAGATGCTCCTGTCACAAAGACTGCGAAGGAAACTGGACAAACACAAGACAGCTCCTGCCATGCAGATTTGTGTTACTTACCCCCCAGGGTCTGTACAGCTCTTGCCACGGGCACCAAGGCTCCTTCTGCTCACCATGAGTAGCACTGAACATGTGTGGAAAACTGTATGAAACTTTGGTATGTCATCCGCTAGGCCTGCCCCATGCACAACACGGACCATCCTCCCACCCAGTTTCCCTTCCCCACCGCGTCTGCTCCTCTTCTCAACCACAGGACACGCTGGGTGAAGGTCTGAGGTGGAATGGGTTTCTACACCATGTACCCTTTGAAGGGCAAACAGGTGGTTTCTCAGAAACTCAGTTTTGCCATCAGAAAAACCAATAAAAACTTCTTATATCAAAGGCTTCAGAGACTTTTGAAACTTCATGTTTTTAATGCTTCTTGATCTTTACGTGCTGCTGCACAGGCAGATCTTCTCCCATGACCGAGCACAGTGCCATGTACTGCAGCATGACCCAGCACCCGGACAGGTGGATTCAAAACTCTCCTACGTGAACTGATTCACCTCCAGATTACGATAAGTCAGTAACAGAGCCCACACACATGCACACACAACTGATACATGATGTGACTTAGATACTTCCTGCAAACATGGTTTATGGGTATCACTTAATTGCAATAAATGAAACCGACTCATCCTTTTAATTGACATATGATTAAACTGGTTATCCATTAGCAATCTAATACGCATAGTGTAACAGACTGAGAGTTATTAGTTATGAGTGTCATCTGCCAATCCAATTAATCATGAAGTGATAACAATTTATTAAATAAGCTTCAATTACACATCCTTTGCACAGATGCCTGGGAAATGTTACTTACTGCATACATAAGTTATAATGCAGATGGCTATTGCATAATAAAAGGCAACCGATCAGATTAAAATCAAGTTTGATTTGGTTGCCGTCAACTCCAGAGATTACAGAGACCATACCTTTTAGAACTTAATCTACCTTCCCAGGTGCATACTGATTATTTTATCTCTGCCTCCTTAGGCAAACAGTCAAACTCATCTTTTGTTGATCAGTTTTGTTTTCAGATTCTTATAAATTGATTAAACAAGTTCTCTGGTTCACACGTTATTTGAGTTGTTTGGTTTACAAAGGTTATTTTGCATTACCTATGTATTTGTTAGGAAACATCATTTAGATTTTGAACTGGAAAAATGACTTAACTCAGCTTGCTTTTTAATTACTGTTTTAGAATTCTTTTTAAGAAAAAAAGAAGTCTCCAATGTAAAGATTCTTAGACCAGTTCCAACAATTAAAAACACAGATCAACTCCTCAAATCCCAAACGTACTCAAACTGAGACAGCCAAAAATACAAATAAAATACATTTTTTTTCAAGAGCACTTGCTCTGGGCAGGATCAGCTACTCTGCTCTAAGCAGAGAAATGGCACACAGGAGAGATGCAGTTGCTCTCCCCTGTTCATGCCAACTGCTTGTTAATGGGTTAGTCCACAAAGAAATCAGCCAAGAAAAGTAGATTTAGCACCTCAAGAAATCCACCTGAGCTGCACCAGATCTCAGTGGCAAGAAATAACACAGGTTTTAAATGCTTGTGTTTCATGTCTTACCTTTATCCCATTCATAATTATTGACAGAGGAAAGAAAAGTGTCCACATTTAAGTATCAAGTATCTGACATTAGCATAAAACTATCTTGATCTTCAAAGCAAGCAGATGAGACGTTGCCAACACATACTCACATACAACTCACATACTTGGCCTGGCCTCCAGAAGGCATTACCAGAAGAGGCCACTGTACAGCTCCCTTTCCAACATTCCTCTTCTTTGATGACCACTAGAGTTTCCTCAAAACTAAACTTCATTTGTCCAGATTCTGTTTTCAGTCTCTCTACAAATCAAAAAAACCTCAAGAATCTTTTTGTCACTAGTACCACATAAGTGGCTGAAGCTGTACTTCTATAGATGGACCTGCTTTGGCAGGAGAGCTGGACTGGATGATCTCTAAAGGTCCCTTCTATACCCTGCCATTCTATGATTCTATGATAGCAGCATTCAACCGGCCAGCCAGCACTGCTGCTCACCACAGAGAGCAGTGACAGAGAACAGAAGGATAACAAAAGAGAAACCAAAAACACAAAACATCAAAACCACAAAAAATGCAAGAGGGAGACATTACCTCCCAAAAAAGAACCACAATCCCCACAAACTACAACAAAGCCCCCTAATACAATCTCTTGTCACTCATCTTCAGCTAAAGCATGGGATTGCAAGTACAAGGAAACTACCAGGGCATTTTCCCAGGAGAACTTTGTACTTCCTTCCTAAAATTTAACAACTGATTGCAGGTTACAGTGATGCTCCACTCAACATGTCAATTGTCTGGCACTGCTTAAAGTATCCATGTTAAAAAACTCCAGCCAACAGCTCATATGTCCTTCCTGGCCAAGGACAGAGCAATTACATAAAAGGTGTGGAGACCTTTATCAGCCTTTATAACAAAGTGGAGACTATGTTTCAGGCCTCTCTATGAAAGGTTTCCACATTTGAAAGTTACATGTTTAAAGAGAGACACTGTTATATCTGCTCCATCATCAAGGTGAACGTTTTTCTGTCCCTTTATCTTGACCTGCACCAGCTCAGAGCTGCTCTCCTGCACCAGCACCACTTACCTACCACCTACTCGAATGCATTGTATGCACCTGGCTGGCGGTAGGAAGAGGCTAAAAACCCTCCAGCATCCAACCATGCAGGTCTATTATCCAAGGCTGATCTAAAACTAATTCAGTGGACACATTTGTCTTCAAAAGAAAAAAAAAAAAACACCCAAACAAACAACACACCAACAAAAAATACCACAAACAAAACACTTCAATCAATCCTCGGTTAAGAATACTTTTAAGTAGCTATATACCATTTAGTAGTTTTCCATTTTTCTTCCTGTCTTTAAAACACACCTTCACAAGCTGCTGAACATAATGCTTTCTGAACTTAATGAAAATCTCTCTCATGACCCAGGAGCACTCGGTAAATAATTATTAAGCTCTGGAGTTGGCTTTTGCATGAGTGTTGACTTAATAAAATGCCGAAAGTTGATCTGCTTGAATGCCCATTTACTTGGGGACACAGCTTGCAGTATAGCTTGGAGAGCTTGATCACCACCAGATTAAGGAACAAGGTAAAACTAAAGAGGCTCACTCTTGAAGCTGCAAAGGTCACATTTTACAACCTTTCACTACCGCTCTTGCTAAAAGAGAAATGAATAATTGCAAACCGAGAGTCTCCTCAAATACTTGCATATAACAATCACTACAATGCATCAAGTCTTCTTTTATACCTAAACTGAATCTCCATAAGCCCAAATGTGTGTGTTTGACATGAAATTTCAGGAGGAGAGATATATATCTTTAGAATTTTTTTTAAAACATGGACTGCTTTATAAGTCGTCCCCTTCTGAAAGTCTCCATTCTTCTCTCAGCCAGTCAGCCACAGCTCCAGTGGCTCTGCAGAAGACAGTGGCCAGCTCCCAAGCACAGTATTTTTAACTCCCAGAACACAACCTCCATCACAACAAATCAGTCACGCAACCTGCTCACGGTGCCGTCGCTCCAGGAAAGTGCCACTTACAGACAGAAGCTGTCAAAGGAGCAGGGCGTGAACATCTGAACTCTAACAGCTTCCATCTTTCCCCCCAACTCCTTGTGTCCAAGGGCTTTTGCTGAGCACCCTCGGGTGAAAGTCAAGCGGGTGGCCCTGTCTCTAGGGGTGGCTCCAGATAAGGACCTGGCAACTCCAATCCCCAGGGAGCAGCGAGGCGGCAGCGGTGCCCGGTGCCTGCCGGCACTGCAGACCTGTGCAATCCAGCACCTACCAGCAGGAGAAGTGCGGGTGGACGCAGCCATGCACAAGGTCTTCAGAGATCATTAAAACTCCACAACAGACCAGAAATCCAGTCAGGATCTCACTATATCTTGCCTCACCTGCATGAGCGAACTGCACATTCTCCTGATAGAGACAGTCCCAGAGCAAGGTGTGGGTCTGCAGCAAGCACAGATCAACGCCTGGTACTATCGTGGGGCTGAATGTGACCCTTGGACCCGTGCCAGGCTGCTGTGTGCCCCTTGCCAGCCTTGAGCCCTCCCCTCGGGCTGTCCCACGCAGGGACAACCTGCTGCAGGTCTGGGAGAAAGGGCAGACACAGGTTGAGTTGAAAGCACTTCTCCCATTCATTAATTAAAAGGGGTGTGATCAGGCCATTAATGCCATCAGAGGAGCGGATAAGGGCTGTCTGTAATGGCACAGTTTTCTCACGATCTTTATCACCAAAAAGATGAAGGGGAAGGGTGCATGCAAGTTAAATTTGCTTTCTGGGACAGAAATCTTTCTCATTCAAGGTTCACCTAGGCAAATCTCCACCTTAGAACCACTGGAGATGCATCTCACTAGACCTAGGCACACATCTGTAACAGTACAGAGACTCAATGTTATGGTGAACACAGTTTTCCTTGTTTCACCTCTGCTCAATGAGGCTGAATCCCTCAGAAAAAGAGCAGGCAGGTGAAAACACCTATACACACAAATACCTCAAGGTCCCAAAAATGTTCCATTAGGAACATGTAGTTGACTTCATTACCCAATATTATAGTTTGTTGCTCTTCCTCAAACCTTCCAAGCCATCACAAACTTTGGGAAGTTACTAGAAAATTTTTTAAAAGGGGAAAAAAAGCAGGAGACAGAGTTGTCTTTCACTTGAAAGTCTGACCTTGTCAAAGGCCTTTTGAACTATTTTTCAGACATTACATCTATGGGTATTTCTCCTCTCTAAAGAGCTCTACACACATTTGCAAAACAAAAAGCCAGATAGCTAAAACAACCAAGATGTGATAAAAGCAAAAGCAAGGAGATAACACTCCACTAACAACCTCTGCAGTTCTTGATTTTATAATACAGAATTTACCTTCTTTTATCTGGGTAAATACAAAAGATAACACCATTGCTGAGAGGGAACATGACTGCACTTTTTGATACTTTGCAACTGCATAGTGCCTAGATCTGACTCCACATCACCTCTCCATCATATCTTGGTTTAGAAATTACATATCACTTATATAGGCTGATAGCAAGTTTACTCCCAGAGGCAGCCCCTGCAGAAAAGAAGACTTAATCATGTGTTCACAACTTGTATCCATCCATGCTCAGATCCCCTCCCAGCCAAAAAGCCACCAGGCTCCTCGAGGCTTACAGTGACCCAGCAAATCCCAGCCTAAACCTTTCCACTCATACAAGGTTTTCTGCTTATTGACTTCACTGTTCTAGCACTATTCAATGTTTTCCAAAGACAATGAGAAGCTGCCTGGTCCTGTGCCACTGACATCCTCGTCCTGGTATGCTGAGCAAACAGGATCTTAAGAAGTAAAAGGGAAAGTGTTTCTGGAAGATTTGCTTTAAATGATTAAGAACCTGAAAGAGTTATAATGAAAACCACAAAGTTAATTCAGTGCTCAGCATATGATAGGTCAGTTTTAACAGTGTGTGGGACTTGCTTGTTACAGCAAATACTACGTGTAAGGGAACAAACCCATACACATTATTACAATAACTCTAACATTATCTTGCACAGATATGCAAACTATCCCTTCAGTCTCTAGCCACAGTGTTAGCTGTTCATTACAGGACCTGACCAGATCAGGGAGCGTCTTGAGCAACTTTTCTTCTTAACACAGCAATTCTCCAGACTGCAGAAATCAATTCCTGAGCATCTACACATTTTTAAACAACTTGAGAGTCCTTAAGCATGGCTCATAGTTCTGTTACATTTTTGGCTATTTGTTGAAGAGTTATTGGGGCAAAGAGGACTGTTTCACCGTGCAGAGGTAGAGACCGTATTCAGCAAGAAGTTGCTTTACAAACCATTTGTATATTTGCACTGCAGTTGTGATCTGCCATTACAGAACAGATGTACCACTCTTGCTGACTTGGGTACCCACAGTGCAGACAGGAAGGTATGGTAAGCTCCAGCTATCCAGCTAAGAAAGCATTAGTGATGTTTACAAACTTGCTAACTGAGGCTAAGCAAAATGACAATTCACTGAAGAACTGCCCAACTGCAGACAACTACAGAAGAGACGGCTTTTAATGCCCTTGTTTTGGCCATTCAATGTGACCTACAATATCCCAAAATGAAGCTCCTGAAGAAAACAAATCCCTGCAGTCCATCAGATGATGTTGCTAAGCTACCACAGGATCCATCAGTACAGCTACATCCAGCAATAAGATCCCTCTGTCCCCAAGCCTTTATACCAAAGCCCAGTCCCTCCCAGCTCAGAGATCTCCCAAGGTAGGTACAGTTTCTGTGTGCTTACAGCCTCTGGGTGTACACTGTGGGTCACGTCAGAACTCCTCAGTGTCTGCTCTGCAGCTGCACAAGGATGGCTGGGGCAGGTCAGTGTGAGTGTTGATTAGAGAATTTCTTCACCTGCCATCCAATAGCAGTAAATTCTGTTTTTAAGTTCATGACATCTACATCAACTGCAATCTTTCACAGAAATATTAAGTATCAATTTAAAGGCTGAAGTATTGGGGAATGGGCATCTCCGGGGACTATTCTGGCAATTTCTCCTCCACTCCTGTAGAAAAAATTATCTGCATCATGTTTCTAGCCAGAAATTGTTCATGAACACCTGAGATTGGTGAAAGAGGACAACAACGACCTAAACTTCAGGTCACATGTAAATAAAAGAAATACCAAATCAAAAACATGATTATAGCATGAAATCTCATTCAAAATAAAAACATGCAAACAACATTTGTACTTTCTGATTTCACAAAGTGTCAAAATATATACAAAAAGATGCTCCTCATATCTTTTCTTAACAACTCAAATATAGCCCTGCAGCCTTAATTTTGTTTACAGTCACCTTTTTGTTTTGCATATTTCTTATGTTGCAGCTAAAAAGCATGAGCTTTTCTCAAATAATAGACATCAGGCAAAATCCTCAGAAATAACTTCATGCAACCAAGTAACATCTCAAAAATAAAGCTTCTGCAGTTCTAGGAAAAGGCTATTTTCAAGTAAAATTGTTCACCGTTGTCCATGTTTTGCACAGTTTTATGACATCTGAGATACGCTGGCCGTGCAACTTGCTGCAGAAATGCCACTTCTTACTTTTCAAAATACATTACAGCTATTAGTTTATTTAAAAAAATAAAAAATAAAAAGCAGCCAACTCCAAACTATTTACAAGCCTTTTTGTTAGACCCTTTTAATCTCCTCTGCACTGCCAGAAGCATAGCACTTGAATGGCTATTTCTGTTCAAAGCTATATTTGTTGTGGAACTACTGCAAACCCCTGAATCATGTAAACAGAGACAAGAGCCAAAAAAATGTTTCATTGGACTTGAAGTTCACATCTGCCTTAGTTACTAGGCCAAAAAAAAAAAAAAAAAAAGGCAAGCACTTAGTTTATAACCAATAAATCCTGCAAAGACTACAGTTAATCATGAATTCCCGCAACAGGCTTTTGTTTAATCTGGTTTATTTAGCATTCCTGACCTTGGCAAAGTATCTGCGGGAGCACCCACTGTTGCTGTGGAGCAGCAATTCACACCTTCTGATATTTTAGGCTACAGCAGCCGACTACATAGGGCTGCATTAATCAACCAGGTTTATAAACTTGCAGCAAAGTCACCTGGAAACGATGTATAGTTCCAGACTTGCTGGAGCCCAGCAGCCAACAGTATGGCTGTCCCTAAAAAAGCCATATTACAATGGCTCTCAGTCTGCACTTGGGAGTAGCTGCATATTTCTCGAAAATAAATGCTTGGCAAGCACGCTGCTGGGAGCAAAACGACTCTCCCATTTCTTAAGCTTCTTGGTTCAGAAAGGTTAGCACTAGAAACCACTCCCACACCTCAACCTACCACTTCAGATGCAAATTTCACCTTCTTGTCACTGAAACTTCTCCTATTCCTTCTGATCCTCCTCCAGCAGGAAGAATTCTCAATATTCCATACATACTGTAAACTATGAAAAGTCCCAAAACAATAAAATCCCATGCAGGTATTTGATCCAAACTTCACACACATTTCCAAGAGCTATCCCTGCAAGCGAGCACAAACTCTGCCAAGAGGTCTTTGGCACCAAACTTTAGAAGAAGCATCACAGGTACAAAGACAGGAAGCATATTTTTTAAGAAGAATGGAACATTTTAAGTGGATTAAGGGAAGTAAAAAAATGTTTCCCTCATTATCCATAGTAAAAAAAAAAATGGATTAAATCTTAGTAGCCTGGTTTTTCCATAAAGCAATTTGGAAATTTAGTAGCTGCTTGATATTGAGTTGTCAGTGTGTGTCTAAAACACTGAAAATATCTTCCACAGCCTTTTAGACAGCCTCCTGCATAGCCACATTCAGGAACTCCAATTGGTTTTCCAAGAACTCAGACAAAAAAAAAAATAATCTATTTTTAGTAACTTCCAGAATAAACACCATGATTTGTGATTCTTGTTTTGTTTTTTTTAAGGCCGATACTGAAAAGTTTTGTCCATTTAAACTTCTATTATGTACCACTTACTGTAGAGTTCAAGACTGTACAAATCATCCAGAAAGAGTTAAAAGATATTTAACCTGGAAGTGTTACACTTACACATTATTCTACTTCTGCATGTCAGCTCTAATCTGATTATACGACTTCTATTCTTAATAGAAGTACTTACATTCAGTTTTGCCTTGAACTGACAGACTACTTAAAATTGTATTAAAGCTAGTATCAACCTGTACACACTCCAGGGTACAGAAAGCTAGCATCAGGTTGCCAAAGTTATTCAATTAACACTTGCACAGTCAAAGAGTCTGCAATCCTACTCACAAGTTACCAAAAAAAAACCACCCTAAACCCACAAACCCCACGTCTGAGTTAGGGAATGCCATCTTCTGCAGGATTTCTTACCCAGACATCTCCCTTTACACACTAGATGGAGCTTTGTGCCCTGCTTCCCCAGACTGTAGCCTAGCACTGCTCTCACTGGGGATAAAAACGGTGAAGAGGCAAGGGGTGAAACGCCAACAGCCAACTTCACCCCAAACAAATGGGGTGCACACTGTGGCTTCAGGAACAGCACAATATCAAGCAAGTATCTGAGCTCTCATCATGTCTTTCCTGGTCCTGCTCCTCCTCTTGTTAAAATAACTGCTTTGTAATTTTCAAAGACTCAAAGATTTCAGTAACTCCAAACCTTGTACTACATTGCAACTTCTGCCAGCCTTTACTATGGCCATGAGGGCACTGTCTTGAGTTCACACCACATTATAATTACATTGTTTTTTCTCCTCTTATCACAGAAGAACATTTAAGCTTATTGACAGATTACACACCTGAATTGGTCCTGGATCTCTCTTCATATCACCACTTACTTTCTTTTAAAATAATTTCTTCAGTCTCCGCTTTAGCAACGTGAAACATCTGCACCTAATACTTCTGCTAGGGCTCCAGAATTGGACCCACTGACACTTTGGGGAACTCACTGATTAAAGTAAAATTCCCCTTGACTTGTATCTGCTGGATTTGGCCTGTATTGTTTCAGAACATAGTTCAGGAGAAACAGCTCATACTTCTGGTGAGCTGCCACAAACTCCTTTAGGATCTTTCAAAGCCCAACAGGATATGGTTCATTACCAGTATTTCTATGATTAATTTAAACTCAATGGGACAGAGCAGAGCTCAGGAGAATGAGTCACTCCTAATGGCACAAGTGGCCAACACTGCAAGGGTAAAAAAGCATCAGCCCCAGGCTATGTCAGACAAGGCAACATCAGAGAGGATGGAGAAGCACTAGGATCAGCAGTCCATGATATTTATTTAAGACCTTTTTGGCAAGGGCTCCTGCCTGAGCACCTCTGCTCAAGAACAAGGACCTGAAAATGAAGTGATGACCGAAAAAAGATCCCATTTCATAGTGAAAAGTTAAAGAAAAGCTTGACCTTGTGATCTTATAAAATGGAGGTTGATGGGGATGAGTGTTGCTGTCCATAAATACAGCAGGGAAACGAACCCTCAGAAGAGAACAAGTCCAGCATTTCACCATGAGATACAAACCAGCTATGAACAAGATTAAATTGGTACCAACAGTGTCATTCTGAGAAGTGCAGTCCTGAAACTGTTTCCAACTGGAAGACTGGCAAAGGAACAACTTGCTTCTTCTCAGATAAAGACTCATTGCTTAAAGTAGGTCACTGTGGAACAAAGCAGTCTGCACAGGATTGCCGGCCACAGAAGATGCCCTCCAGCCAAAGGCTCCAACAGGACAGATTCAGGACAAAGCAAACTCTGGCAGAGCGCACAGATCTCATGTAGTGCTGGAATATAGTATTGTACACAACAGGAGATGTCAAATGCAATCCTTCTGGAAGGTGAGCATGCTAGCTTGAACAAGCTTCTCAGAAGGTCCCACCAAAATAAGATGCTCTTCCAGAGCTACCAGCCCATTTGGACCCTCAAACCATCTGGTATGCTAAGTTGGCTGGAAAGCAAGTATCAACAGTCATTGTGCTGAAACTTCTTGTAAATCCTCTCTCCTCCTTTCACCCCCACATTCTAGGATGCCATTGTCTGTATCCTCTCCCATGTTAGCCCAGCTGAGTGAGCCAGAGTTCAGAAGTGCTGAACTGAAGTCGTAAGTACCTCAAAAATGTGACCCCTCCTTTCTAACTAATTTAGAAATAACATCAGTGCCTATGTCACCACTTTACAAGTAAGTAACTACAATTTCGCTGACCCCACATTTTGTGTCTGTCTGCTACACTACTTACTCCCTGGGCTTCCACAGGGAACCATGCAGAGACTTGAGGGGTTCCAGTGCTGTCTTAATTTGAGGCAGTCAGACTTTCAAATGGAACGTCAATGGATAAGACTAAGTTCAAGTACTAACATTAGGAAATGGTCTGAAAATAGGCTGCAAATAAAGGTCATTTTTGTAATGCAGAAGTTTCACCAAGTCACTAGTTCTTAAATAGGCAAAAGCTCCCATCAAGCAGTACAAATAACTGACATAACAGCACACAAGAAAGCTAGAGTTAGAAAACTGTGGGAGCAGGTGATGAAAAGGAGAAGCTGTTATTCGTTCACATCGGAAGGATCAGCCTCAGTCTCTATTTTCCTTCTGTCAACCACACCACATCATTGAGTTTAATTGGCCTACAGAGTCAGCATTAAGTTTTGCTTAAATCAAACGTTCTGGGTAGGTCACCAGCTCTGAGCAAAAAAACATTTGCTTCTTTATTCAGTCAAAGGACAAAATAAAGATAGGGAAATGAAAGGCACACCTACCATACTTTCCTCTCCTAGTAAACCTCTCCAGGTTCTAGACAATGGCTTCCTGATCAGCCCTTAGATACCTCCAGCAGTCCAAACTGGACAGACAAAACTCATCTGTCAATTGAAGCATTTTCTTCCCCATCAAGATGTTTATAGCATGCAGGTAACTTACAGTAGACTTTGATAGAAGAAAAAAAAAAAAAAAAAAAAAAACACAACACATATTCCCTTCCCCCCACTTCGTTTTGCAAGGAGAACTAAGACAATTTGCCTTCAAGAAGTTTAATACCATACCTTTACTTGCCCACCAGTTTTTGTTATCCTGAAAATCCGAAGCTCTCATGCTTTAAACTATAAAGCTCACCTATAGAAGCGCAACTTCCCTTTATTTCCCAGTTAAAAATCTGATAACCCAAACATAAAACGAAGAAATATCTACTACAAAAAAGAGACAACTAAAAGTACACAGAAAGTATGCAGAGATATTTAATCCAAGGCAGATTTAGGTGTGATACCTTTCAAAGACAAGACAGCAGCTCAAGGGTCCAACAACTACACATCATCTGACAAAGATGCCATCATCATTTCAACACAATGACTTTGAGTAGAGCCTCTTAAGTGACTTACTTGGGGGACACAGCCTCGGCAGCACAGACGGGTGGAAACCACATCTCTAAATTGCAATATCATTCACGTTCTGTAGCCAAGAGTCATGTGTCTCATTATCCTACCTATCATTGAAAAGCAACACATAACGTAACTAAAAGTAAACCTGTCAGGATCTTACACCACCTACTCACTAGTTTAGCAGAGAAGAACGCTTTTCATCTGTTACAGCAACATACCCAAATCTTTGGCATTCTGCTACTGTTCAACATCCCTGGACTTGCAATTCAAAATTTCCATCAAAGTTCAAAAGTGAAACAGAATAAAAACACCTTCACTGGCCACGCTATTTCCAACCTGGGAACAAAGAACTTCAGCCTCCAGTGCTCTTTAAATACCGTCTAATTTATCCAGAAAAAAAAGGTAATAATTAAATAGTACACAAAACCAAAGTATGCAACCTGAAAAACACCTCCCATATGGCGTTTCAAGCACTTTCTAAACACATATTAGCTCACACTGCTAAAACTGGGGTGTTTCTAAATAATCAGGGCAAAGCAGAGATGGCCTACAAAACACACAATAATGTTAAGCTCAAAATAGTACACTGGGGGGAAAAAAAGCAGATCAAGTGTATTAGGTATCGTGTTCTAATGATTAATTCCACATACATTGTTTCAAACTGAAATCTTGAGTATGTGAATGATTATGTATGAGTTCTTAAAAATCTACCTAGTCTTTAGCACTACTGAAAAGCCAGCACATTAAATCTTTACAGACTGGGATTCAAAATATTCCCTGAAACAAGAGCAAAAAAGCCCAAGGCAAAAAAAAAAACCCATAAAAATTCACCACTCATCTCACCACACGCCTCTGCAAAACCTGCACCAGGTAAACCAGGGATTGCAAAGTCAGCCAGAATAATGCAATTCCCAGGCCAAAGGGTTTTGGTTTTCAAACAGGTCCAAGACTTTGGTACTGTAGTGTCCCAGAACAGGACTGGAGATGAAACGTTAGCAAGTGTCAGCAAGTGAGGCACTTAGGACTGATACCGGCAGTATAGAACCGAAAAGAAATAGAACAGTCTTACAGTTACTACTTCAGGTTAGTTGTATCTTTCCTTATTTAAAGAAAACCTCAATATACCACTATAAAAAAGGCAATAAAAGGCTCCTGTGATTCCAGTGAATGCAGAAGACCACAGTCTGAGAGGCTGAAAAGCCTTCCCTGTGTCCACATGCAAACACAGGCTGAAGTCAGTAGGAACGGTCTGATTCACCTCTAAGAGAAAACTATGGCATTTCCAACTGAGCTTAGGGAAAATAAGCTGAGAGTAGTATCCTCACAATGAAACTACACCACAAAAATGCTTGGTGAGCCATGGCAACTCCTCTGTATTACTCTGAAGACATGTTACTACAGGGATAAGTCATGGATAAGACGCATTTTCCAAAACCCTTCTCTCATGCTGATACTTTCCCACCCTGAATAAAAAGATGGAACCCACAATCATGCTTCCCTGAGGTAACAGGTACACAGAGACCATGCTCCAGAAAACCAGAAGTCAGTCTGTTAAAAACTGTCTAGTGTGTTCTAGATTTAGCTGCAGCAGCTGAAAAACATGGTTTCTAACTGATTTATCATTTTCTCACTGCATTATTCAACAGCTGCACCACTTTATCAACTGTCCAAGTACCACCCTCCAAGATGCAACATACAAGAGCTTTTCTATAATCATTTTTTCCATCATAATTAGAGCAGCAAACCAAAACTTGATATTAGCATAAAATTGCTAAGTTTGCCATAGAAAAGTCCATCTTCAGAACTTCCAAGTTGAGATTAAATGCAATAAAAACCTTTGGAACTAATAAACCCAGTATGCAAATACAAGGTGAGTCCCACACTGCACGCATTTTTGTCTCAGTTATACTCAGGTTTTTAATTGAAATGAGGAAAGTATACAATTTGGTTTTTCTGGCTAAAAGTTCAGTGTTTAAACTTTTAATGCATGTGAAATAACCATTTACCAATGGGAACCTATAGATGGATGGAAAAATGACAAGCAAACAAAAAAAACCCCACAACAACCAAAGTATCTACAGAAAATAGACATAAAACTGCATTTCCACAGAGCAAAAAAGCATCATGCAGCTTGGAAACATCCTTCCATTCCTATGTAACATAATGGTGGTATGAATTACTGCCAAAGTAAACTTCCAAAATGTTTGCTATGGAAGAAAATCAAGCGAACTAAAGTTCTATGTGCAGAACCCCGTTTCAAGACTGAAGGTTTCTTTGTTCCCTTTAGAGTCAGGTCGTTTCAAACTTTGATGCCTACATATTTTATTGTGCTTGCAAAGACTTTATGAAAAAAAAGAAAGAAAGAAAGAAAGAAAGAAAGAAAGAAAGAAAGAAAGAAAGAAAGAAAGAAAGAAAGAAAGAAAGAAAGAAAGAAAGAAAGAAAGAAAGAAAGAAAGAAAGAAAGAAAGAAAGAAAGAAAGAAAGAAAGAAAGAAAGAAAGAAAGAAAGAAAGAAAGAAAGAAAGAAAGAAAGAAAGAAAGAAAGAAAGAAAGAAAGAAAGAAAGAAAGAAAGAAAGAAAGAAAGAAAGAAAGAAAGAAAGAAAGAAAGAAAGAAAGAAAGAAAGAAAGAAAGAAAGAAAGAAAGAAAGAAAGAAAGAAAGAAAGAAAGAAAGAAAGAAAGAAAGAAAGAAAGAAAGAAAGAAAGAAAGAAAGAAAGAAAGAAAGAAAGAAAGAAAGAAAGAAAGAAAGAAAGAAAGAAAGAAAGAAAGAAAGAAAGAAAGAAAGAAAGAAAGAAAGAAAGAAAGAAAGAAAGAAAGAAAGAAAGAAAGAAAGAAAGAAAGAAAGAAAGAAAGAAAGAAAGAAAGAAAGAAAGAAAGAAAGAAAGAAAGAAAGAAAGAAAGAAAGAAAGAAAGAAAGAAAGAAAGAAAGAAAGAAAGAAAGAAAGAAAGAAAGAAAGAAAGAAAGAAAGAAAGAAAGAAAGAAAGAAAGAAAGAAAGAAAGAAAGAAAGAAAGAAAGAAAGAAAGATTGATTTACAGTTTTAAAAATATACTCCTAAAAAAGATTTTTAAAGCCCGTTAAATGTCCTGTCTGAAAATATTAGCAAGTGTAACATTCATCCCATTCTATCAATCTGCTCCTCAAAGTTTGACATCTGAAAGCAAAACATTATTTCACATAGTGAAAACAGAAGGTATGTTTCTTCAAAACACATGTTCGTGTAAAATCCAGGAAAGAGATATATTTACAGTTTTAATAAAAATTATTTAATCTATCCTCTTAAATAGCAGTTTCTGATCATTAACAACAGTAAATACAGATAAGACCTTTATTGAACTACAATGCTAAATTTCAAGTTTCTGTAAGCAGCCTGATAAAGCAGCTCAAATCTTCCTCCCTTGCATATTTGTTATCTAAAAACCACAGACAATATCATTTCAGACACCAGAAAGTTACTTGGAACTTCCTACGCTGTGGGTCAGCCGCCCCAACAGATCTCTAGACACAAACAAGTTTTCCTTCTCCATCTCTGCTTTCTATTTAGGTCTCCTGCGTTTCCATGGGTTTAAAGCCAAACCTTCAGCACACAGGCATCTAAGCAAGAGCAATTTCTGAAAGTTACTTCAGAAAGTTGATGTTAATTATTCAAGATATTTCTTGGTGTATTCGTCCTAGTAATCTTAGGATTTCAACTGAAAATGCAAGGTCAGACTCATAACTGCTGCAGGATTGGGGGAGAAAAATATGCTGATTTTAATGAGACTGTTAGCAACTTTTCACTGAGCGTTAATTTACAGCACTAAAATCAAGCAAACATTCAGTGCCTTGTAAGAAAATTTAGCTGGGACATGGTCTCAAACCCAAGAAAATCTTACTTCCCACAGACTAATGCTCTTTTGACCCAGGTGGTATTTGATAACAGTATTTTCAGCTGAGAACACTCCTGTCCTTACTGCATCCGAGGAAACTGCAGTGGCAAGGCAGCATTGACCCCATCACGTACAGCATTAGTTCTGCTGTCCGCCGCATTTGCAACAGAGTGAACCATGAACCAGCTGGCTGACCATGAAAGCACAGACAGAGGTCTTGTGCATGCTTGTTAGGCTGTTTTGTAGAAGAAAAAGAAATGAGCAAGAAAATATTTACCACCCTGTGTGGGTTTGGGTTTTTTTGTTGTTGCAAGTCAGATAATTTCTCAATTTTATTCCTACCTGGGCCAGGAGAAGAGAGGGAAAAATAAAACTAAATGATCATATAACACTGCTTGTTCTCCAACTACAAGCTAGCTGCTGGAGCTGATGTGCAGACACAACCTGTGCTGGCACCAGAAGTGACAATTGCACTCTATAGCTCTGCTGCAAGCTCAGAGAAGAAAAAGGACCAAGAACTTACCCATGGGATTCATGTTTCGATCTAGCAAGGAAAGAGCTCACTGGGAACTGTGCTCCTGATGGCCACAAAACCAAGACCAGACAGAAAGGTCTTAGTAAGCACTGGCTTCCAGAAACTGCACTTCCACTCCTACCATCCACCTCCTAACCCCGCCGCTGCATTTGTGGCTGCCTTTGTTAGAATACTTCTGCAAATGAAAACAGATGAGTAACTATTGCTGCTTTAGCAAGCTCCCAAGCCCATGGTCACTAATAATAGCTTTGTTCCTTTTATTACTAAACAAAACAACAAAAAAAAATTTAAATGCTTGTATAAAATGCACATTGCTGAATGTTTCCTTTCATTGATCCAGTGCCGTTTCCCATACAAGCTTAGGCCAGGTCTCTCGAAACATTTCTGTGGATCAACACAATGCAGAGCACTCTCCGGCTTTTTGAAGGGGCATCTCTCACCAAAAAGAAGAACTTAAAAAAATGAGGTTTTGTGCTCTTTCACTTTAGATATTCAGAGTTCAGTTAAAAAAAATGTAGGAGAGAAAACTAAGCAAACACATTCACACTCTTTGCATCAACTTAAGCCCAAACACAGACTTGAGCTCGCTGGTATGTGACATCCCCGGGGCTTATGAACTGAGAAAGGCTGGTGCTTTGGCAGGCTGAGCTCCCAGGTCCGCTGCTACATTGGCACAATGCCGCCAGCGCCAACCATGCTCCAGCAGCAAACAGGTGGGACGGGAGGGAAAGGGCAGTGTGTTGCGAAGGGAAAGGGGAGAAGGGCAACAGGAGAGGAATAAAATGGAGAGGGTATCAAGCTATTGCTGCGAAATGATAGTGGAAGACTGACTGATGACAAGAAGCCTTCCCTTGCACAACCCCTGTCCTGGTCTGCCACTGCTAAGGAAGAAAACAAACCAAACAACCAACCAGAATAGAAGAATCAAATCAATCACAAGAACTTCTGAAAGCAATAAAAATATCCAGCTTTTTATATTTATAATATATTTACAGTATCATCCCTTTTTATCCAAAAGGCTTATTACCTGATGGAGCCTTACAAAGCACATCCCAGTTGGCCTAGGACCTGCTTATATACCTTCCTCCTTCTCCCACAGCTCACGGCTGAGCAGAGGCTGTGCCTCTTGGCTTCCCTGGTCTTACAAGCAGGTTTTCACACCCAGCTGGGAATGAACCACAGCACCTCCAAGCCCAGGGCCTCCGTTAGCCTGCATCATATTCCTGGGAAATGACTCTGAGCTGCTGGGCTTTGGCCACCCATGCTGGAAGGTAAGTAGACATCCAGAAAAAAAAAAAAAAGATACTGACCATTTAAAAGTGAGGCCACAGCCTTTTCATATTGTTAACATCCTGAAGCTTCCAAGGGCTTTTAACTGATTCAAAATTTCTATCATTGGGTTGACTGTTGCTGAATAATCCTGAGCATCAAACAGCCAATGGGATTTTTTTTGACAGGAAGTAACCAAGCCAGAAGCAGCGAAAGCATCCTCTTGTTCTTGTGTGAGCCCTGGGTTTTTTTAGTTTATTTAAACAATGGCCCCATGAAACAGCTTACAATAATGACTGTTACAAAATAGGAAGCCCAATTATTAGGCAAGCTTTGTCTTCGTAATTCAATCAGCCTAGGGAGGATATGACAGGCACCATGAAGACAAAGGACTGGACTTGGTGACCCCAGGCATCTCTTTCAGGGCTCTGTTTCTGCAGCTGAGTTACTTCAGAGTTGAAGTTCACTTTTGCTCATTTAGGAGCCGTTCCTGTAACTGTGGCAGCAAAGCACACAGATCACCAAGCATGCACACCAAAGGCAAGCACTTTGGAGAGGCTGTGAGAACTCTTACTGAAAATAGTTAAAAAATGGAAAAGTAAAGTTGTGTATTTGATCTTTTCAGTGATCAAGGGGTACACACAGCAGGACAGGTAAATCACAAGTTAGTCTTGAAACAAATAGCCAAGCGTAGCTTTGCAAACCAACAAAAAAAAAATCACTGTTCAAAGTGGTCTTTAAATAGGTGTAGGATTCAAAGGCACCAAATTTCTACATGTCTGCCAAAGGCATCACTAGGACCAGCTCTGGAGTGATATAGTTTGGACCAGATGATGGGACAAACCTGTCACCTTGTCATTATAATAATCCTACTGAAACTATGAAAATCAGGTCTAAGTGCTCATCTGAGCAATACTTGTGTAGACAACAGCAACACAAGTGACTGAGCAACAGCAATACAGGAACCTGTAAGTGAATCATTAACGAGCAATGATTTCTCCATTACTCAGTGTGGCTATAGAGTTACTATGGGTAAAAATTGCTTCTAAAAAAAGGGAAGAGCCAACAACATGAGTACTAACACATTCATCAAAGCTCAATCCAATGTAGAAAGGAAAGAGGAAGGCACAGCTACTAGTCTTTGTCCACAAGAACCGCTCATTGAGGAAGGAAGGCTCCATAGCTCAGAGCAACAGCGCTGGAACAGCATCACACACATCTCCTTTCAAGTGGGTCATGTTCAGGGGCTCAGGTCAACTAGCTGTTGATTTTGCACTGCAGCGAGAAATTATTAACTCATTCTACAAAAGCTACACATTTTTCAGATTAGTGATGATCTAGATCAATAGCCAACAACCTAAATGTCAACAGTTTGATCTCTACTCAACTGTTTCCATACTCCTTTACCCACATTCTACGGTAAATACTCCTAGCACATTTTCACCAAGCATTTGTGGTCTATGCTACTGAAAATAAGCAACAGGATAATCAAGCTGACATTCTCAGCCAATCTCTAGGCGAGATTAGCAAGCAATTAAAGCTGTTGTACGAGGAATTTTAAGTGCTCTATGACTTGATGCCAAACAAGAGCCAGTCAAGCACTGGAATTTATGTTTTGCAATTCTGTTCCACACAGAAGACAAATTTAAAGAAAATATTTTTGAAGCAAGGATTCAACCAATTACCAAAACATCTATTATTGCTTATATGCTAATATATGCTGAAAGGCATCCTGCAAACAGGGACATGCAAAGCATTCTGACTGCTTCCTACCAAAATTGTCTAAGTTGACATATTCCTTTGAAACATTCCAATCTCATTCCAACTAGGGGGAGCAATCTTCTTTTTATTGTTTTGTTGGCTAAACATAATTAATGGATATGTTAATTGCATCTCAGACAGTTTGGGTGCAGCATATCCTGGGAACACTTTTAAAGACCTGAACTAAACCTCAGCTCCAAAAGCAAATGAGCATTTTGCCACCCACTGCATACAAAGAGATCCAAAAGGACAGGTAGCAGAAAACACAGCTTTTGTCCCAAGAGCTGATCACTTAATCCCAGCTACGCCTCTTCATTATGTTGCCAGGAAAACTAGACAGAATAACAGAGAAAGCCATGCATTTCATGAGGGGAAGAGTTACAAGATGTTCAAGAGGAAAAGCTTGTTTTTAAATACAACAGAAAATAAAGCAGATTCTGTGAACTGTCACCCACAGCAACAATTGCACAGCTTGTATGGGTTTGATAATATGGGTTGAAAATAATTATTTTCATAAACACACCAATTGAGGCAGAAAAAATGTTACAATGAACAAAGCAAGTAAACCAAGTTAAATAAGGCAAACGAAGCCTGAGCTACATTTTCAGACTGATCTGCTGTTCACATAAAGAATGCTCTACTTGGAGATTAGGGGTGAGAAACAAGAACTCATTAGCTCTTCTTCAGGGTTCATGATTCAAATCTGACAAAACACACACTTCAGTGTTTCCAAGCTTAAAGAAAATTCCAGCAGGGTCACAGAAGATGCTATTTATAGCTGGCTTAATCTCTGTGCACTCAAACACAGCTTTTGTACATACACGTATTTTGTTAGCACTTAAATAAAAAAAAAAATCAACTCTGTTACTGAAAACTTAATCATCCACAAGTTCTGAAAATGAAAATAACTTTTTCCTCTTAATATTAGCTGCTCCTGACTGAAAAGTATTGAAAGCCAGCCTATTTTTTTTTCCAGACAAAACTGGTACTGGAAAAAAAAAAAAAAAAAAAAAAAAACAGGTCCTGGAAAATATTCAGTGACAAAACATGAAAGAAGAACATGGAAAGTTACCAGCAATTCATTTCTTCAATAGGGAAAACAGTTCCCACCCTCAATGCACCTATCAGTTCAGCTGAGAATGTCCTGAAACCTGGAACATCCAGGCAGTGAAACACATTGGGAAATGCCCAGCACATGGAAGGAAAGCCAGCAGTCCCACAGCCCCAGTATCTAGGGTCATTCTGCAAGATAAGCATTGCTAAGCCCCTGACAAGAAGAGACTACAAATCAATGGTCCTCTGCTTTGCCTTGTTTCCTGACTGGCTGCTCACCGTACAGATTGTTTAGGTCTGAAGCTATTACAAGAGGACAAAGCAAATGAGTCAGACACCTGTGTAATTTACATCAGGACCCAGGAGAGATGATGGGATGGCTCCTGTGCCAGGTGAACAGTGCCTCACCAAGCTGACTGCCCTCTCAGGCAGGATGCCTGCTTAGCAGACAACCAGGGAGCAGCAAGTGCTTCTTACACGACCACAAGATGTGAGCAAATCTGGAAAGGCTGCCTGGCTGTACAGGCAGTGCTCAGCAGGGCAAACCACACTGGATGGGCTGGTTAACAGTAGTCACCTTTGCAGGGGTCAACATTGAGATCAACACTGAACACTTCCATTAGTGACCCTTGGAAGATAAGCAAAGCTTGACTAGGCAAGGCTGCTTGTTCCAATAACACTGAAGTTTAGTCTTTGTCTCTGAAGTCATTTATCATACACTTAAAAGTATTTTATTCATCAAAGTTACAAAGGTTTCAGCCATGGGATGAAAAAGTAGGTGGCCCATGCACTGCATCACCCCTTGGAAAGATAGACAAGAACACTTACACTTGCAACAAGGCTCTTGCTGCTCTTCAAACACTACTCTGTGCATGTATTGCCACACAGGCTCCATACAAGCCATTTGCTTACAGAGTCCTTGTTGCTATATTCTTCATTAATCTTTGTAAGTAAGTTTGTCTGTTGATCCTCTACAATTTTAAGACATTCAGAGGTTGAATGTTCCTACCAGCCACACTCTTTATGGAATTACATAGAGAAATCATATAAGCTTTCCATAGCGTTGACTACTAAAATTCAGCTAGCCAAGTCAACGAGAAACCACTGAATCCTTACATGGATTCTCCTCTCCCCACTGAGCATGCCTAGCATAGAACACCACGTGAAGACAGCAAATTTCCCTAACTGCCTTCTCAAAATACTAACGGATCAAACCTGACTGCAAGGGAATGGTGAGCAGCTGAACCCTCCTCCCGCCTTGAAACAACATTCTGGTGACTCAGCCCGCAGCATTTTCCCCGCTCAAATCCAACACACAGACACACAAGTTATTTAGCATATTGCTACTCTGCAACGGTGCCAGGGTCCAAGATAAGTTTTACTACCTTGAAGCAAGTTTAGTAAAGATTGTAACTTGAAGGAGCATAGCAGAGCATCTTTACCAAACACTACTGTCAGTGACAACACATTTCTGACATGTTGCATTTAAGGCACTGAGTTAATAGCTATTAAGCATTGAAAATCCAATTACTTTACCAATTTTCATGCACTGGAAAAAAATTAAGCAGAAGCAGTCAGAATCTCCCCTTGTCAGCTTTCTGTGACAGAAATCTTCTAGCAGTCATAATTCATAATCAGCTATCATTTCTCTTAAGGTACGCCTCAAGGAAACTTGATGTACATCCAAAGTTCTGCAAGCTTGCTGCTTTCTGTTGGATACACCTTTCATTTTCCCTAAGAGTGCAAATCATGTTCTGGAAATGCTACAGCATGTCAGGGATACTTAAAATAGAACAGTCTGTAGCTGGTGATACTGCAAATATA
Source organism: Urocolius indicus (assembly GCA_013401255.1). Taxonomy (NCBI): domain Eukaryota; kingdom Metazoa; phylum Chordata; class Aves; order Coliiformes; family Coliidae; genus Urocolius; species Urocolius indicus. The sequence goes on from WBNH01007126.1 coordinate 670,845, forward strand.
AACACAGCTATTGGTATAGCAGTGGGAGTTCATAGCAGTGACACGAACCCAGAGCAGCTTGTGGTCAAACTCCACTGGCAAACTGCCGACAGCTCCCTAAAACACAAGCAGAAGTAAAGGAACGGCCATTCAACAGTTTGAATGGGACTAACACAAATAAAATGAGTTGTGGCAAATTCCCAGCACAATTCTAACCCTCAGGCTCCACTGTTAACTAAATTCAGGAATCTCAGTCCAGGAAGAAGGGAGGTAAGACAGGTACAAAAGTGCTTTAATAAAGTAACTGTTAGAGAATGAGCTGATTGCTAATCTGTGTGATTTTGACCTTGCTGTACGACACAAAAAAAGGCATTTGCAGTTGGAAGCTGGGGCATGGTGTCTAACTGCTACTTTTACATGATCAGGGAAAAACACAATCATGGCTTTCTGTAATAACAGACTTGAGAGAAGGATACAAACACCAAACAAGAACCTCAGAGAAAAAAAGCTGGAGTGAGAAACTAGCAAAGCCTACAAACCTCAGAGTCCACTTAAAAATATTAGATGTCAAAGTCATCAAAGCACACCACCAGTTACAACTGCGTTCAAGTTGAATATAATAATGTCATGTTTATTTCTGTCCTTGACTCCAGACTAGGTGCTCCAGCTATATTTGTGCTTGTTGTCACATTTTAAAGGAAACACACACAGTGACTGAGCAGAGCAGTAGAGGGTGTATTAGATTATCTATTTCAGAGAGTAGCCTTTGTGCATCATCAAGTTAATAAACAATTTCAGGTCAACAGAAACACTAAGGCATGTATCAACAAATACTTCGCCAAATGTTTTTAAATAACTAGTTCTATTGGACTAAGAGCAAACAATATTTCATCAATTTTAGAATAATTTTAGTGAACTTTTCCTTTAAAAGGAAAAAAATATATATTTCAAAGCCTTCATCTAAAAGGTGACTAAGTCTTTAGACACGCGGTGACCCAGCTACTGGTCAGAGCCACTTGAGCATACAGTCCATCTGGCAGTGTCATTCAAGCACCGGGCACTGCAGCACACACATCTTGACTGCAAGTCTTCTCAAGACTTCTGAAGAAAACACTCATGATCCCTGGTTAGTGCTGAGCACATTGCACAGAGCACCAGTGGGGAGAGGGGAAACACCAGTGTCCCAGCACTTACATCTGATTTCAGTTGCACTGCTGCTGACTATTAACTACTGTATAAAAAAACAGAGACGAGACAGAGAAGCTTAGGATCTACAAGTTGCAAAATAAAGAATGGATGACTTCAGTTTAGCTGCTTGATCTCTACTTAGGCTGCGCTGTCACACAGAGTAAATTCCAACATCCTTCTTGCAAGCAGCACACACTTCAAAAGGATGTTCACTGTGTTATTATCAAGAGTTCAAACGTCAGGTATAAACAAAAACTGAACTGAACTTCTTGCTGAAGACAGGAAAGATTGCTCCCAAAGGATGACTATTCCTGTGACAAATGACACCTGCCAGCAGCAGCAGTTTAGCTTTAGGTACAACTTAAGTATGGTATTTGTACTCAGAAAGGGGTTCATGCATTTTAGGGTAACGCTACTTTGGGCAGGCAAAGTCAGATCTGCAGTAAATCTGATCATTATTTTGCAACAAATCAAAGTACCATGTTACTGAAGCTCAACTAAAATAATTTCAAATTGACCAAAAACTGGTAAAGATGGAAATTCTACATCAGTAATTTATTTCTTAGTCTTTCCAGGAGAAAGACAAAAAAAGGCAAAATTCAAAGTGTTCTGAAAAGGAATGTCCCTAGTTTGAGACATTTCACACACCAAAAAGAATCAGCTTCATATTTGCTGAAATAGTCAAGATATCTGAGAGGTCTGCCACCAGCAGAAGTCACCAGAAACTGCTGCAGGAGAGGTCCCACTGCCCTTGTTTTCAAAGATGCCAGAGATGTAGAAATGGTCCCTTTCTAGTTTCTACTTCCACTCATTCCCTCCAATGTAAGGCTGATAATTCGGTCCACAGGAGATTGCTTCTTTCAGCTTTTTGTGAAACACCCCATGCAGGAGGTGGAACTATGGATTCAGCCCTTCCAGGTCCAGTACTCCTTCCAGTGCTCAACCTAGATGCCACAAACACAATTTTTGCTTCTAGAGGTTTTCAAGAAGCCCCTATGCCTCTCACTACCTCCCTGCATCAGGCTACAATTTCTGGGACAGAAAATTGACCATCCTTCTCTCTCCTTCCCTTTTCATCTTTCTTACCCCTCCAGCCCAAGCTCAGGCTGCAGATAACATGAGCCAGACTCAGACATCTGTGCATAAGTCATTGATTAAAAGGTTTTGGGCCAGAACTCAGAGACTCAGAGTAGATGGCCTAGACCACCCTTGGTCAACCTTAACAGTACAGCTCCTCCACTTCCTCTAAATAAAAAAGAATCCAGGACAGATGACCACGGGATGCATCCACAAAGTATTTTCTAAGAGCAGATGGAACAATCCATTTGCCTGAAACATTAGAAGTTATATTATTTTAGTATCAAAAGTGGTGTTCTGGCAGCCGTGATAATCACAGGAGATGAGCAATTCCAGAGTTCATAAGCAGACTGCATCATTAGATCAAATAGAGACACATAAAGAGAAAAACAAAAGCTTTCAGCAGACAGTCCCTCATTAGGCTATCAGGTGCTCACACTTAGCACACCACCACCATGCTCCAAAATACACCTTTTTTGCTTTGGTATTTCTCACATGACACAGAAGCAGAGCAAGAACACCGACAGGATGCTAGGCAAAGTCATTTCTCTTCTTTGAGGTCAGCACAATTATATACCAGCTCTATGAGTTCCAGCATCTACTTTCTCACACAACTGAAGAAAACTACCAAACTATAAGAAAACGTTTGCTTAACAGTTGACCAAAGCTAAAATACCATTCAGTGGCCTGCTGTTCCAATAGCATGTAAACAGACGGATCATCATTAGCAACACTGAGATTTTTTACATGCCACTGGTTGCATAAACCAAGAAAAGGGCTGTTGTGGTGGAACAATTGATATGAACTAATCATATAACCATAGAACATTGATTCCTTTTTGCTACATGTTGAAGAAGCTCAGTTCTCAGATGCAAACCCAAGCCAGCTTAAATTTGATTAGTTTTGGGGAAGAGTGGGGGATGACAGGGAAGAATTATTAATTTATGATGGAAATGAAAAATCCTAATGCAATCAAATAATTGCTTATAATTAATTTGCCAAGTTTTCCTGTATTGTATGATGGAAATCAAGTCATAGAATCACAGAAACATTTGGGCTGCAAGAGACCTTCAGGTTCATCGAGTCCGGCCTTTGTCCCAGCCCTATCAACCACTAGACCTTCAGTGCAACATCCACCCGTCTCTGAAACTCCTCTAGGATGGTGACTCCAGCACCTCCCTGGGCAGCCCATTCCAATGCCTGACAACCCTTTCAAGAAAGAAATTACTCCTCATATCCAGCCTGAACCTCTTCTGGTGCAACTTGAGGTCGTTTCCTCTTGTCCTATTGCTTGTTACTAGGGAGAATAGATTGACCTCTGCCTTGCTACAGCTTGCTTTCAGGTAGTTGAAAAGAGTGTAAGATCTCTCCTAAGTCTTCTTTTCTCCAGGCTAAAAAGCCCCTCTGTATCCTCTTCAGCACCTCAGTGTCACCACATCTGAATACTTCCCCTTCCATAACAGAGCTACAGCAAGGTTTTATCACCAACATCATGCAGTACAGCCTTCACGCTAAATCCTAGTTATCCCACTACTAGTCACAGAAGCAAACATAAATCACAGTGAGATGTAAGTTACAAAGCCCACAATATGGCTGGTTTGGAGCACAGACATATGGATTAAAGGGCAGTCAAGGAGATGATAAAAGACTGTATTGTGAACTTATAAAGAATCCAGATGTGGCTATTAGGCAGGAAGCTACAGGAATTTAATGTAGTTTTGAATGCCACAGGGAGGGGACAGAGGAGAGATAAAGTGGAAGACTTCATGTCAAAAGAAAGCCTCTCACACTACATCCTTTCTCTTGTTGGAGAAGGAGGGCACAGGAAAATGCAAGAAAAAGATGCAGAGAAGTAGCTGCCAGGACAACAGTTGGCATGCAAGGAAGAATCCTGAGAGATATGGCACAGGTGGGAAGCACAGCATGAGACAGGGAAGGTGACAAGGAAAGATAGGGCCAGAGAACAGTGTGGAGAGTGCAACCAAGCATCATCATAGTAAGGATGGAGGAATACTTGTCTGGGGTGTATACAGAGAAACTGAGCAACAAATGAGTGCAAGAGTATCAGCTCTTAAAAAGAAATCTAAAAGAAGTTTTAAAAATTAATTATTGAAAAACTGAGAAAAAGAAGAACAGGAAACCTCAAATGCTTTTTGGTTTTGTTCTGTTTAAGTAAAGGTCAAAGCTACAAGTGTTGTGTAATGAAAACTAAAGAACAGCTTCAAGAAATGAGTTGGTCAGAGTTCACTCTCAGTACATGGGACCATCCAGGAGAGCACTTCTCAGATTCGACCATAAGCAGACACTGCAGGAACTTCCTTTTCCAGTAACCTGATGGAAGGGCAATAGCCTGTTGTATATGTTACTACTGTCTGACACATCTCTCCAGCCTTACAGCTTTAGCACTGACCATTGGGTTATTCCTACCTGTCAAAGAATATCACTGTCAGTAGCTTAAGGCCATGATTATCAGTAATTGCAACTAAGCTAGTTCTGTCAGCACAGAGGGAAGGGTTGCTTATATTCTGCAACATTTTGTAAAAAAACTCTTGCCTTTCAGAAGCTTACAGGACACTTTTGCTTGCTTATGCTAACATCCGATTACACAGCTATAGGACATGGCAAGGGCCAGGGCTCTGTTCCTGACTGCTGCTCATCTACACCACCTGAGAGGAAGTCCATCCCTCTTCTGTTTCTATTTCCCCATTTGCAAAGCAGGAATGATGATAAAGGCCTCTTCTATAAAGCTTTTTTTTTTTTTAATTAGAAAACACAGCCACTGTTGTCCAGGCATAAACAATGGTCCCTGTTCTAAAGAAAATGGAGAGAGGCCAAATACTTGGACGTATAACCCAAGCAGAGCTGCACAGAGGGCATACAGTCTGATAGGAAGCTTAGAGATGCCCAGCAGCACGGGCGTTAAGGTGCAAAGGGGAAGCACCCACACACCTCCCCGACTTCTCTCTCCTTCCAGAACACCACTCCATATACTTCACGTCTCACTACGCAAGCAGCTTAAGTTACACACAATGAGAGAAAACAACTATAAAAAGTATCTGGGCTGCTGAAAGATCTGCTTTCTTATCCACAGCGTGTTGTATTTGCCTCTGCAGTTTTTCCCCTTACGCCTCTGCCCAGATGTGAACCGAAACTAGTTAAGTAATAGTTCACCCTTGATGATGCAGAGTTTCTAATGAGGGACTTCCCAAGAAAATAACACTCAGACTTTGAGTAATAATTATTCATACATGTTAAAAATAAACACAGCACCTAACACTTTTAATTTGACAGTTTCCACCAAGAAGTTATGTTTCCCTTAAATATTTACATTACAAAAAGAAATTGTACAGCATGTCTCCCAGTGATGGAGGAGCTGAAGAATGGCTTTACTGGACACCTCGATTACAGTTGTCTTCTTTCAGGCTAGGTAAAAAATTTATGAAGGTCAAAAGCATTCATTTGCTTTACATATTTGAGCAAAATGAATTAAGTGTTTAAGTGGGTGAAGGTTTTGCCCATCTGCATTAAACACTACAATTACATCTGAAAGGATTAAACAAACCAGCTGTTGAATGACTGACTTTACAATTCCAACAGACAGTTACACAAATCCAGAGACTTCTATTGATTATTTTACTCATTGTGGGTGGGATTGTTATCTCTCTCTAACTGGAAACAGCTTATTTAGGAAAGTCACAAAGCTTAAGTTTTTTTATACACTTTTTTCTTCCCCCATTTATTAACATACCATGGTTTTTGTTCATGTTCACTCATATACATACCAATTCTCCACCTGTCATATATAAGCTACCTCTTTGTTTGCGCTGCCACAGCACACAGGAGCAGTCAATATCAATCAGCACCTTGTACAAACAGCACTACACAAATAACAAACATGACCACCCAATAACTTATTACAGAAGACAGACAACATAAGTAAAATGGAGGGAGTCAAAAGTGTGCCAGGAAACAGCAGTAGCCCTTATAACACATGCCAGCCAAAGGGATGAGTTTGCCTGTTTTTTAACAACAACAATAAAAACCCAACCAATTCCTACCACAAATCTCTTCTTCACTCCAAAGAAAATGGAAATACTCAGGAAGGAGGAATACTGTTTCAGTGCTAAAATTAACTTTTTTTACTCATTTTGATGTGTGTCAAGGCCAACAGATAGAAGCTTTTACTTTAAACAGCGTTGTAGCTGATAGTCTTCCTCCCCATGTGCTGCTCTGCTGAATGTTCCCCTTCATTTTCTATGAGCAATGTTGATTTTATGTAATGCTGCCATAGGAAGTGTTGCAGCAGAACACATCTGAAGATACCTATACCTGCTAATTTACCCCCTGTGCTGGCAAGCTGAAGATCTCAAAGGAAAGAATGGAAGGCAAAGACAGATGGAAAAACCAAGCTAACAAGACTGTTTCTATTAAGAGCACTTTGTCAAATAATAACTCAAAAGAAACTGAAGAGATGGGGCAGAAGCAGACCCACAAGAGAAAATAAGGCAAGGTAAGCAGATTCAGAGAGACACTTGCTGCAAAAGGTTTGTGAAATGACTCACCTAGTTCTCTGTTCCACTCTCCAGCTTAGCTCAACACTGCATCAGAGGGAAGTGCTACACGTCAGGAAAAAAGGGTGGAGTTGACAGAACACTTCCTGGGCAATCACAGGAGCAATAAGCAGCCTGTTTGTCCACCCAGTGCAAATTACAGGAACATCAACACTGCTCAAACAGACACAGCATGAAAGAGCACCCTGCAAGCTGCTCCATCATCCTTGCACTGTCAAAGTGTAAGAGACTGGTTATAATCTGTTCCTGCCATAACAAGCTCAGGAGTAGGTAGCATCCACTAGGAACACTGCAGAGGTTCCCGTGTGCCACCGAGACAACCTTCAAAACATGACACCAATTCCCTGCCAGTCTCAATTTCCAGCACATAATAAAGACCATTTTTAAAAGTTCACTGGAATAATCATCATGAAACTGTCAGACAAGGCAGATGAGAACACAACAAAAGCTTTGAGAAGAAGCAGCAAATGTGCTATCACATGAGACAAATCTGTAACAGTGACTTCCAAGGTGGGAAGGGGAGAAGGTAAAGAACACATATGAAATTATGGTAGCCAGTTTACCTTACTAATAGACAAAAACCCCTCCAAGATGAGAAAGCAAGTATGGGAATCCCAGTGGAACTGTTGGGTTCTGGGGGACAGAAGACAGATGTGAAAGGATAAGGAAAGTTCTCACAACTAAAAGATATATTTGACATACTTAACTTCAAGACAGAAACAATGGCCAAGAGACAGATCCCAAGAGATCCAATTTTTGCTTCATAAATAACCAAAGGATCTTCTAGAGATGTAGTTCCACTTATTCCATACGAAGGCCCAAAAACGCATATACAGCCAACAGTCATTAAAGCCAGATCAAGGAGATTAAGCAGAAACTCACCTTGACACCAGCTCCCAGCCAGCTGCTGACACCTGCCCTAGAAACCCTCTGGACACAGCTCCTGCCAGGCCAGACTGCCTCAAGCTTCCCTGCTGCCTCGCTCCCCTTGGGACAAGGCTCCCAATACCCCATCGCCTTCCCTCGCACATCCAGCCAATACCTTCATATCCTGTGCTATTCATCTTTCTCATCTTCTTTTCATCCTCATAGCAGAGCTATTACCTACAACACTCCTAATCACAGTTAATTGGTGTATGCTACATGGAAGAGATCCATAATCTTCAAAGCATCTTCCAAACAAACTGCAGCAAGAGATTTCCCCCTCTGCTCAAGGCACTTGGCAAAAGCATAGCAGCAGACATTACACCAAATGGCCTTTTTGTTTCCACTCCCTGAGTCACAACCCTATGCATCAAAGATTGATTTCACGCCTATCTGGGATGAATGAGATTTCCTAAACGTTTATGACATGCTAAAGAACAAAAGCAGTAAGGGGAAGGTATGATTCACCAAGTATTTGTTAATCTATAGCTGATCTTCAGAAGTTATTACATTTGTATCATATTTCAGAAATAAACATTGAGATTTCCAACAGTTATCTCAGACCTCCAGCACACAGCACTCTATCATTACAGGCTACCACAGCTGCTGGAAGGACAAAACCACTGACAGTAGCCTTCTCCAGGAGACAAAAAAATAACAGATTACCCAGAAAAGGCATCCTTAAACAATGATGTACTCATTGACTAAAGGTTCTTTCCCTCTCCCATTACCATCTCTACTTTCTTCTACTAGGTGTAAATGGCAGCACAAACCACTTCTTTTTAACCTCAAAACCTAAGAAGAAGTGTGATGAAGGACCATCCATGTCTCTTCCCATCCTCAGAGGTATTTGGTACAAGAAGAGACAACGCCTATCCCACAGGTGAAGAGATAAACCACCTCCCTTGGCCACCTGAATCACTATTCTAAATTAAGCATAAGAATATGGAAAATCCCAAGCTTTCCTTTGCCTCCCCATAATCCTATTCCCAGTTTCAAGGGGGAAGTCCTACAGAACTTCAGGGATCAGTTTTGCTCTAAGGTATGCACAAGCAGGCTACGGGTTTCTGTCCTGGCTGCATTTTCTTCTCCCAACACCACTTTTAAAAATGAGAAACAGAGATAAACCCAGGCTAGAGAGGTGGAGTTGCATGTTGGAAGTCATTAGGTGAGGGAAGGGGCTGCAACACTTAAAGCTAGACTTAAGAGCTGTAACTTCAAGTTCACGTGATCTTGTAAATACTCCAGTGCAGACTTTATACCCATCTTTTTTAGGAAATGCTGTTTGCACCTGTAAAAGCTCAGCAAAAGAAATGTCACATTTGGAAAAACTTTTAAGCTACTGAAAAATCCTGATCTCAATGAAACCACTGGGGTGGGGAAGGAACAATACCCAGGGAGGTTGGACCTACCATAGCTGGTGATGCCAACAAACTGAACCTCAGATTCAGGAACATGACAACAGCCACTCCCACACCGTCGATACTACCATCCTAAAAAACAGCTATTATTGAGTACATTGGAAGAAACTACAAAACCCAGGTAGTAGGAAAGCTTCTTGTCTGATGTTCCCAAAGTACAGTGCTGGCAGTGACTCTAGTACATGCCTCTCTCTCACCTCAGTTATCCAAGCATACCCAACCCCGCCAGTCAGTGCAACAGCACTGATGTTTACAAGAGAATGCAAAGGGTTCTTCCTCCTCAGCAAAAGCACCACATATTATTCCACCTACTTTTACAGAAACTTTCGCTTGTTTATAACCATCCAGAGACTTTGGTCTGTGTTGTCCCATGCAGGAGAAACACAATGTAATGTCATCTAAAACATGCAAGCAAAACATGCAAACAAAACTAGAAAGACACAAAACCACAACACCAACATTTATTTTAAGTTACATCTATTTACAAGGTACTGGACATCAAAGCTGACAGAAGACAAGTAATTCTGCAGCATTCACACCTGATGTAGAACCTCCATGTTCCACTGCCACTTGCCGGATGTGATGGGACCTTAAAAAGGACATCAGAGCAAATCAGGTTCACTTCCCCTAACCTCCACTGATACCAGGTTAGTTGGTTGGTTGGGTTGGGTTTTTTATCCTTCCTTCGTTTTATTTTAACCTTTTTCTGGCTTTACTTTGGCAGAACCAAAGTAATTTTGTTAGTTTTTACTGTTTCCTTTTTTCCACTTTTATTGTATGTGAGCACTTCTGTCTGATATCAAAAGGAATTAAGCATTCAACTACTTTAAAAACTGTTTCTTTTCAGTATGATGTTCCCATTGTGTTTTTTCACCTTCAAGGACTACTAATATGCTAAGCCCAGGCCTTGGGTTTTTTTTCCAAACAGAGTAAATCTCCTGACACCGCTGGCAACAGAAGCATTGCTTGAACAGAGGAATCAACAATTACTCTTAACGGAATATTGTAATCAATGAGACAATCTCCATAACTGTGGTTCATAACCTCAGTTTCACATCTTATAGAAGTTCTGCTGCTTAGCAAATGAGGAATGGGCAATCTTCAATCTTAATGTAATCAGGATGGAGCCTTCATCCTGTCACATTTATATCTTCCTCCTCATCAGGTAAATTCTCCACTGGCTAACAGCTAAAAGCAGAGTGATCTGTTATTCCCATTCTTGCCAGCAAGTGTTGCTGTTTACCAAGGGAAAGCAAAAAAAGAAAGAAAAAAAAAAGGAATAAAACCAGATATTGCTAAATTTCCTGTTTGTATTAAATCCTTTCCTGCAGAATTCTAATTCATCACTTGAAACTCAGTGTGGCTTCAGAGGAACGCACTTTTGGTAGCTTCTGAAAGCAGAAAGCTTGCAGACTATTTTCTGCAATGAACATGCATATGATCTTTGGCAGTGTTGATAAGCACATTGCAAATGCCCAAGGAGAAAATTTGTGTGGGGAGATAACTGCAGAAACTATTCTTAGTAACAGAGTTCTGCATCTGTTAAACTAACTCTTGCTGGCACTGTGATGAAAATTTATATTCACAAACACGTGCTCCTAATGTTGTGGAAAAGATCCTATTTTAAATTCTGTTTTATGTAACTTGAAATATCTTGGAGCTCCTGGAGGTATTTTCATTATGCACCAAGAAGGAGCAGAGCTTGGAGCAGTGGTCTCCAGCACAGGGCTCAAACAACAGCCAGTGGTGTGTGTGGGTATCAGAACCCTGCAAGTTAAAAAGCACAGAAAAAGGCAGAGCAAAGCCTGATCTCCTACAGAAACAGGTTACACAGTCACAGGCCTAAATGTGGCTGAAAACACAGCTTTAAAACTGAGGGCTTTCTGGCTAAACCACTGTCACTCAGCATGGGGAACTGATCTTAAGTAAATTTAAGCAAATCCTTAATGTTCAGTATGTACCATGGAGTTTCACTTTCTGATCCACTCATGCGGGTAACAGTCTCCTAGAGAAGCAATGAAAAAGACCTGTAGATGAAAATCACACAGTGTGTGCAGGCCTTGTGTATGGCAGTGAATAAAATGGGAAATTTGGTCTGAAGACAGAATGAAACACAAGAGGTCGTTTCCTCTCATAGCCTTTTATTTTTAGACACTATAAGAAGCTGGGCAGAAATTCGCTCTCCTCAATACGTCTTCAGTGCCTCTTAAATTAGATCAAGTAAAACCCATGGCATTTCTTATGTAACTTCCCTGTAACAGTGTCTGAGTTTGACATCATCTGAAGACCACTATTACACTTTCTTGCAACATTTACTTTGTAAGTGGCCACATGAAAAAGTCATTATCCCACTTAAGAACAACTCCGACCTTTACTTGTAGAGTAGCTGTAGAGAGGTCAAAACCTGAAAAGGTTTTGGAGAGGGAAAAAAAAACCACAACAAAATAAAACCCCAGTGCAGGGATTCCTGCAAAACCATTTTCTAGTCAGCTGAACAGCCAAAAGCAGTATTAGTCTGTACCACTTAGAACTGACTTACTCATAGCCTCTCCCTCCTGGCTCTCAGGGGACATAGTCTGGTACACGTTTTGAAAGACAGACCTCCTCTTTAACCCCCTTTTATTAAAAAGCTCCATTTAAAAGCTGATGGTATAGACAGGGCCCTACAGGAGTCATAAAGACAGTATTTTTTGCTGCTAACCCATCCTCATGGCAACAGCCAGAAATACCCTTCAGTAACCCGTATGTGTCAACAAGCTCCATTACAGGATGTTTGGTACAGCAATTATTTCACAAGCCTCTGGTGGGACTGTAAATTCTGGCAGTGTCAAATACATTTCCTTTTATTACAAAACCCATTTTGAAGCCATTGGACAGATTTCTTATTTGTAAACTAGCACTTCTAAATATAGAATATGACTTGGATTACAGACTTTTTTTTTTTCTTCCTGACACTGCAGAAATGGAGAAAAAGAAAAAGCAGGAGCACTGGCACATGCAAGCAGGCAAGCTTTCAAATACTGGAAAAGTTTTTGAGTTCTTGGAGAACAGGACTCTAGATTTGAAGGAAAGGACTGATTCACAACTTCCAGCTAATACGCTGTCCTTGACTTCACCTCTCTGTAAAATGGAAACTCTTCTTCTGGCCAGGCTCACCTGCAATGTGACTTGTGGCCTGCTTCAGAAAGCAAAGGGCAAGATGCTGCAGGGATGTAGTGGGAAAAATTAAAGGTCCTTCAAGCACCTGGTCAGAAGAGGATGGCAAACTTCCGTAACTCCCCATTTCTTCTCTGCTCAAGGTACAAATACTACCTAGTGGTCCCTCAGCCAAACTGAGGGAAGCAGATCACCCTCACAAGGCATCTGCTCCTCCAAAGACAGGCAGTCTTTTAGAAGTCTCAGACTAAGTTGTTTCAACATGTGCACTGAAATACTCCATGACTGTGTTAAGTCCATAAAATATGACAAATAGATTAACTGAAATCTGTACTTGCATCAACTAACAACTGCATTAATAACTATAGGATGAGCACAGAGAAGTTTCCTCTATATGCAAAGATGAACACAGCTTAGCATGAGAGACCTCTACATAAACACTAAATCAAACTAACAAACACAAGTGACAGCATAATGACTAATACTCCATTTAAAGCAAAGGGCCATATAGCTCTTTCTTATGGACTCAGGAGATTTTGATGTCTTTGAGCTGTCTCAACTCAGACGAGTATTTTTCACCAAATCTGGAATAACTGGCTCAGTTATCTACTCAGAGTAAGTGATATCCAAGCTTTTGATTTCTTCACTAAAACCTGCTCTGCAGCTAGAATTAATATCAAGGCCTACCCAAACAGTTTGGTACAAATAAACTGGGGGAGGGTTGCATACATTAGTTCCCAGATCTTTGGATATACTTGGGGGGAAGGGCGGGGGGGGTAGGAGGGCACTGTTCCAATAATTTCTTCAAATTATAGCAGCAGAAGAGAGTGTGAAGCTGGGTGGCATGTAGCTGCCAACACATCAAGCACTTGCAATGATTCATTAGCCCAGACTTTGATGAGTTGTTGCTGGTTTCAAAATAACTAGAGAAAGAAGGAACTAGACATCCAACATGCCAGAGCAGAGTTGATTGGTACCCAAATAGCAGGGGTGCTGGGCAAACACATGGAATAAGCAGACTCACTATCCATCCAGCTCAGCACCCCATCTCCAATGGGAAAGCACACAAGCCCATCTGTGCTTTAGTCCCTCCATGAGCCTCCAGAATCCCCAATCATTAACCAACTGGTAGGGCAACTCCAGACCAGTGTCTGCTCCATCCATGAAACCGTGCCATCTCATTCTGACCCTACTAGTACCATCTACTTCTATAGCCTCCTGCAGCAACCAAACCCACGAGTTAACTACCTGCTTAAACTTACTTACTTCCCTACAAACCTACACTATTGCAGTCCATGTATTTACTTTTAACACAGGTAGGTGTCTTGTCAAATGTTGGAAAAGTGGGCTGCATCTTAATGTCATATAACTGGTAGAAGAGAGAATAACCAAGAGGTTATTGACTACAACCATTCACTACATACCACTTTGGTAGTTCAGCATTTGTATTCAATTATCATCTAACTTTTTTGTCTATGTATTTTTTTAATGAAAAATACTACCATAATTTCCTATTTACTGAACCCTATTCTTTGCCTGTTTTTCCTATTAAACCTTTTTCCAGGCTTCCATCCTCCCTCTCTCTAGAGAAAAGGGTCTTTAAAAGTCTTTATCAAATATCATGTATAATTTAGCCTGCTCTAGCTATTCCAGATGGCCTGCAATGCATTGAATTTATTCACTCACCATGAATTTTCCAATAGGGACGAAACAAATGGAAGTGAAATGGGACTTGTAAAGCAAGAATCTTGCTGGTAACTCAGGAATTATGAAACTCTGTGTCTTCTAATAAAAATCACACAGAATTGGATCCAAATCACAGAAATACTAAACATTCCCATTGACTTCACCCTTGTCTCTAACCCAGACAGCTTTTTCATGGAAAGAGGGCCACAGCACAAGCAGGTATTCAGACTGTTGGCAAACCTTACTGGAATCTCTTGCCTGAAAAAACAGGCATTAACATATGGAAGAACTGGAGCAAGCACTTCTATTTTTATTAAACACTGTCCTTTCTGAGTTAGCATTTTCCCTGCATTACAAGGTATTTGGCAAAACTGACAGAAAATAGTGAGTTAGGATGAAGAATTACAGACCAGACCTTGGTATTCCCATCAGTGTGATGGTACTTTTTTCTCTACAGAATCTCCGTTTAAGTTGTGTGTTGCACTGTACAAATAATCACTGTGACTGCATTTGAGCCTTTTCTCATCTTTGAAAAAGGAGCTCTTGTACAGCACTATATCATTACAATAGGTTTTGTCACGTCTCCACAGACATTGCTTCATTGGCATAGCATGTCTTCACTGAGACCTTACAACTGTCTGAGGCTCTGCTACTAGGAATCTCAGGGCCATAGTGAACTACCAACGATGATCCAAGAAGACAAGGCTCAGATTCGGAACCACAGGCTCCTGATGCTTGAGAAAAGCTGCAAGCTCATCATCCACAATGCTATATTTCTCCAATAACACTCGCTCAGTTCTTTCAATCATTTGTAAAGCAAGGTCCTCAGAGGTACCTCCAAGCATACCTGCCCTGTTATCCTCTATCAAGTCCGTCTCAAGAGCTCTCTTCTGGGCAGGACGCCGACCAGGGTTTTGATAACAGCAAGGCAGTGGGTGCACTAGGACTCCTTCCCATCATGCTGACAGCTCTGCCTCATTGTTTCCCCCTGTAGCCATCTGCTTGTCGTGTCTTATTCTCAGATAGCAGATCTGCTGCGAAGCATCCCACCGCCTTCCTTCATGCTCACATAGCACCTACCAGCAGCACAGCATGCTGGGTCCTGGATCCTAAGTGTTATAGTAGAATAAGTCACAACATGCAGAACAAAAGCTGCTTACGGAGAACTTTGTTGTTGGAGCTCTAAACTGATGGAAAAACAACATATTTCATCATAATTTCCCTGACGAATGCCAACTACAGAGGAGCCTTCTTCAACCAATACAGCTCCAAAGCACCCTATATTGAAGCCCTTAGCCTATATATAAAGCCACTGAGGAGAAACAAGGTTAATATTCTAATTAATTGTTCAGCATGAAAATATGGTCTCTGACATAATGTAATAGCTATTTTGGCACAACTTTTGAGGAGCATGAGTAAGCAGCCTCTCCTAATTGATGTGCAGATCCTGGAGTGGGTAGTAACTGCATAATAGCTTCATGTTGTCTTCTGAAAGTTAACACAGATGTGAACCCCATAAAAAGGAGTCCGCAGTCACCAGCAACGGCTATACATTGGAAGAATTTAATCCTGTTTCATCCATTATCTACATTTTCTGTCTCCCTTGGAAAACAAATTAATGCAGGAAAGCCTGGACCTTACAGTTGCAGTTGATGCAGGTGGCTCCAGGCCTCAGTGGTGGCAGGAGGACTCAAGCAGCCAATTTAAATATCTTGGCTTCACAAGTTACCATTCAGCAGCTGAGCAGCGAGAGCAGACACGTGTGCTGTTAGACCACAGCTAATGTGTACTAAGACAGCTTAGCTTAGTCTACGGTCAAAGAGGTGAGTGTCAACCTGCATTACCTCATATTTGCTGTGAAGCAGGACTTTGCACACAGATAACCACTGCAGTATAGCTGACATCAGTAAATTATTACACAGAATTAACTAAACTATGCTTGAACTGTAGGATGATTAGCTCAGTGAGCTGGTATATTTGGGATGTGATTCCTATGGAGTAAGCATAAACCTCGAGAAAAAGTCCTGGCAGGTTACCAGACTGCTAGCATTACTGCTTATTCATTTAAGAGGCTCAGTATGTTAAGAAGCAGTCATAAAAAGTCATCAAACTTGACTCAATGGTAAAGATGTCGCTGAATGTAAGCACTGTACTTGTCATATTTTCTACTGGAATACTGCTTTAAGACAGCAAAATTCAGCTACATACAGAAAGCCAACCACATGCCAGCCACCACACAACTCACATCACTTTTACCTTGTTTTTCTAAGGTCAAGCAGTAAGATTTTAAGTTCCATCTAACTCAACATAACTGCAAGCTGCTATGAAGGGAGACATCCTGCCTCCCCAGAGACCTGGTTCCCAACCCTCTCCCTGTGACTGCGTAGCCTTAACACAAGTCAGTTTTTAAGCAGATGGAAAACTTTTTTCTTTTGAGCCTGTGTAGTCCTTTCCCACTGAATGGGCAAGACAAACCAGCTCTCCCTGCAGCCATTTAGCAGCCAGGTCCTTGAGGGGTGCAGGACTGGGACCCTGGGCACTGTGAGGCTGGGTCATACCTTCAGCAGCAGCCATAGCAGAAGAGGTGTTGCAAACCCACACCCCACATAGTGCATAGTCCTTCCGCTGGCATTCGTAAGTGGACTTTTGCCCCACATTACTGCCTTGGAAATAAAGTAGTTAAGTGATAAGAGGCTATATTTTTTTTCTCTTAAATCACTTAAATGATAGAAAAGGCAAAGCCTCTGATTCCACATGTCTAAGCTCCAGGAGATGTCTGGGTGAACACTGACTCTCCTGCATCCTCACCTCTGAAATCTACTGGAGTAGACAATACCATGAGAACACGTATCACAGGAAAGCATGACAGACAGTATTGCTCTGCAAATGCCTCTGGGTTCATGTTCTGAATTGGCACTCTTATGTAGTCCCTGAAAGGCCAAAAAAAGAAAGATGGATGAACAACATTTTGTGCATGTGATATTCAGTAGAAAAGGGGAAAGTTGCGCCTTACTCCTTCAGTCACCCAAAATCTCTAGGCAGCACAGACTGGTGAAGTTTCCTGGGCTGTACCTTATAACCAAAGGCCAGCGAGAGCATATGAATTGATGTGATGCTAGCAGCCCAGTCCTGAGAAGCACAGGACTTACCAGCTGGCAACAGACTCCATGCAGATATGCAATAAGGCTGAGAATTTCTGGGGAAACTAAAACCCATTTTCCTTGGCACAGCAGCTCTGCTCTTACAGAGGGGAGCAGCAGTATGTAGCTATACTCCAACTGCTGGGAGCAGTTGAACAGCCTTCTTACCAGAATAGCTGGGGAGCATTCTTCTTTTTAACAGTAATGGCTGTGGTAGGATGTAAAATACAGACCCAGCAGTATGAAGAATGCTGACAGATAAGGCACAAAGGCCAACTTTTGTGAAGTGATTCTGCTGCCTGCAGGTATAGTTTTCCTTTCACATACCATGCTTCTGTGCCTCTCTCCAGCAACGAACTCAGCAGAATACGACAGAGTTTGGGTTCAAGTCTTCAGAAACAACAACGAAGGGGACCCTAACTATTAGTTGATATGACCCAGGTGAACCAGGACTCCTTCCATCTTCAGACACTTTTCTCCTGGCCTCTGTTAATGCCTCTCATCTTCTGACAGTTTTGTCAGAGCCATCCAACATCTAGGTTTCAGACAAAGCTGTACAATAAACCCAAGTGTAATAACAATTCAGTGTGCCACAACAGAAATCCCAACTTCATTACTAATTCCCAATTTAATTCAGAACATTCTTTAACGATGCAAATGCAGAGGGTAAGGCAGTGCCTTCAAAATGCTTTTCATTAAGAACTCAGCATCTAGCACAGCTCCCTGTAAACTGCATATAATCTAATTTCTGCACTACCCTGTCTCAGTTCCTCATTACTGAATAGCTTTCATGTTTTAATTCACATGGCATTAGATTTGCTGCACTAAACGAGCACCTTCTGAACTCCTGAATAAAATGGAGGTTAATTACTAAACCAGATTTTTAAGTGAGAGTAAAACTCTATTAATGCCTAAAGCAATGCTAAACTTGACAACTTAATTGAAGTTAAGCATTGCAGAGTTAAACTGCCCCAACAGCTTTATTCAAGTAGCAGCTCACACAGTGTGAACGAGACCTCCCAAGATCCCGTTTTACATAGATGATGGAGGACTGGATTCCTTCTGCTTCTAAATCTTGTATTTGCAGTGAGATACTCAAGTGGCATTTTGAGATGGCCCTGGAAGCAGATGTCCAGACTCCCGTTCCCATCTGCTTCATTGAGCCTTAGAATAAACAAGGGGAGTGAAACTAAAGCAATGGAGTAAAAAGAGCCCTCACTGCAGGTAGTATATTTAGAGGCCAAAACATCCAGATCTGGCAACACACAGCATTTACACAGTATTAATTTTGTCACCAAGGCACCTAACAGCTAACTAAGCCTTGCAGCAGCTCAGGAGCTCAGGTATTGCTGCACACTGTTTACCATCCAAAATCACTCTCATTTACATGAGAAAAGCCCAAAAGGATTGCATAAATGCAGATATCATCCTCATCTATAAACCAGGTAAGAACAGTAAGAAAGATCATTTACTCTATTGGTCTCAGATTTGTTTGGAACTTCTAGATGGCAATAATTAAGTAATCAAGTTCCTTCCTCCGAAAGTGTTACTCTGGGAAAGCATCCTTAATTTTCTGTTTACTTCTCCATAGTTACTGGAAATGCAAAAGGAACCAACTCTGAAGCAATAACCATGGTTTACTTTCTATACTTGATGTTTTGATACTGTCAGTCAGCTCCAGTTACCCAAACATGTCAGAGTTTGACAACACATACAAATGAATGCAGCCTCAGAAAATACAACCTAGAGACCATACAGTCAGTACATGTTCATTTCTGTGTCTGGTATCAAGTGCATCAAGTAAGACTGCTATGGCATGGCATGGCACGGCACTGGACTCTTACTTGCTGTTGACAGTGTCATTGCTATTTAATCGCTACACTTTATTTTACCCTGGAAGGCAGCTCTGAAGTCAACTTTTCCAGTAATTCCTGTAAATTTTTTTATGCTAAAGAATATGCTCAGCAAGATCTCTAGTTTGTTGGCCCTTGAAGCTCACAAAAGCAATCTGCAGAAAACTTGAAGTGTAGTTCCAGATAACTGCATGATGCAGGAAAGACAAGGCAAGATCAGTCCCTGACTGAAGCTTAGCTATCACGTCAAACTGAGTATCTATTTAATAGAACTTGGCAGAAGTGTACTGTACACTGTTCCAAAGAACAGAGACATAGTTGCAGGTTACAAAAAGGCATTTTGTGCACAGCACACTGAGGAACAGATTCTAGAATTATCCTGGAGCATGAAATGGACAAAGTTCATGTTTACTATTTTAGAAGTAATTTTGACTTCAGTGTATGAATTCACAGCAGACAAGTTAGTACTGGTACATCAAAGAACTGCAATATTTTAGTCAACAACCTTGTGGAATTATTACACATGTTAAACAGTCCAGATAACATCACAAGCCATGAGCATCTGTCAAATGCTTTGCACAAACAACGCCAAGCTACAGCTCTGCAGCACCGGACACGAGCTCTGCACTGAAGCCCAAGTGCTTATTAAATGTAACATTAGGTTGTAGGGTGCTTTGCATCCATCTGCAATGGGGAATGACAGAGCGAAACACCAGCTTGTGTCAAGCAAGATTCAATCGAGACATGGAAGAAAACCTGTCGGCCTTTAAGTCAAGACTGAAGAAGATGCAGAAGGTTTGTGCATCAGGTCTTTACATCTGTACAAGCAATTGCTTTTAGGACAAATTGCCACAGTTTAGATAAGAAGTAGGTTGCCTTGCCTTACTTCAAAAAGCAAAGCTGAAGGAGTGCAACTTGGAGAGGAGGTATGCAGCATCTGAATGCTTCATCTTGTGCACATTATGATACATAGGTCAAAAAACATTTCATGTTCGAGTCATGTAACTCAAAGAAAAAAAAAAAACAACAAACGCAAAAAAAAGCCAAAACAACAACCAAGCCTTTTTACTGTGAGGGTCATCAATATGGGAACATGTCACCCAGAGAAGTTGTAGAGTCTTTGTCTTTAGAGATGCTCAAAACCCAATAAGACATGGTTCTGAGCAGCCTACTCAGCATAGAATGGTAGGGTTGGAAGGGACCTTAAGAGATCATCTAGTCCAATCCCCCTGCAGAAGCAGGTCAATCTAGATCAGGTCACACAGGAACATGTCAAGGTGGGTCTTGAAGACCTCCAAGGAAGGAGATACAATAGAATGACGAACAAGAGACCTGGGTGAGATGATCCCCAGAGGTGTCACCTCAGTAACTGTGAAAAAGTTACAACTGCTGAAAATAGCCCTATTCCAAGTTTTCAGAATCTGCCCATGCGATACAAATATTAGGCTACCAACGCTGTGGTTGGCTTTGAGAACAACCTACTTTGGATTCAGAATGCTACAGTCAGACACAGCTCCGTTTTCAGAGGAGTCACACAAGCACTCACAAGCACAGTAGGCACACACACATAAAAGTGCTCAAGGAACTGTTCTTTGTGTGTGTTTAGATTTTCAGGTGCTTAAATCATCTCTTAAACACCTAAAACTTTCCAAGGCCAAGAACTTAAGCACTTTCCTTCCCTTCACTTGAAAAACAGAAAAAACCCACACCACCCAAAAAAGGAACCCATGAACCTACACTATCATCACGACATCAGAAACTAAAGGGCAGTTAAGTCTTTGGGGGGGATGAAGAAAAATCTGACTGACAGTGCTTCTCCTCTGTTAAATTGACTATACTGAAATTCAGTTAGTTCTGCATCTCATGTTGAATAAATTATGCATTTATCTTCTTCTAGGGGCATTTTTTTACTTCTCTAAGTAGTATTTCACCGTAAGTAGAGTATGTTAAAAATGAGTGTCAAGCTCAGAAGTACATCAGATTTAACAGCCTGCCATATGCTGAACACTCTTCTCCCAGTCCAACAACATGAGCTGGAACTTGAGCACAAAATAGTCTTGAGCAGCACAGTTCACATGCTTACGCTGTGCTGGGTCAGAGGACAGCACTCCCATGTTTGTTAAGGCCCTGGGGCTGCAAAAGTCTAAACCTATGAGTACAAAACCAATTTAATTCTTTAGGTTTCTGAAAGAAAGAATACATTGAAGGCTTCTGCTGAATGGAAGTTTGACCAAGGGAGGTCTTTAAACATATGCTTAACTTCAGCTGGCATGTCAGTCTGATCTCTTTCAAAGAAGCCTTGGCATGAACTCTGGATGCTTTCTTTAGCTTGCAGTTCCCACTATGCCAAGGATTCAAAGTACACTGTGGGGTGGGGGGAAGCCTATGGCAGACATTTGCTTAGGGAGCATGCTTTTGGGAAAGACTATATATCATTTTAACATTTTTATTACTTTTACAACTTCAAAGAAGCCCAAGTTGTTTCTAAAATCCAAGCCATTAAGCAGCATGCACGTACCTCGCCAAATTTTAACTCAAATTCTCATCTTCATCTACCAAGATGCCAGGAAACAGAAAAGAGCCTGTTATCAAAAACTTCGATAAAATTCCATTAAATTATCCAGATGGTTTTGCATTCCACAGAAAATACTAAAGCAGCAGTTTGCAGAGCATAGCCTTTTCTAAACACACAAAATAAAGAGAAAACAATACACAAGTGGAAAGTGCAAATGCTGAGCCTGTTGTATTTTTGTTCCAGCAGAAATGCAACACAATCAATACAATCTTGCAGTTCCAGAGCACCTATCTTTCTGCTGCCAGGCATGCTCTGCAACTCTAAGTGCTCCCAAAAAAAGTACACACGGTTCCTAGTTCAACCAATTATTTTTCCCTATGCCACATGCAGAAAAGAGAACTGCATTTCCATCACACAGCCTCAAAGCCTACAAGCACTACAAGAAGCCAAACAGCACCTACTGAACAACCTGCGTACTTTGGATGACTCTGCAAGCAACCAGATTTAGCATTCATCCAAAACAGCCCGTTCTGTCACTCTTAAATACGGGGTAAAATGTCTTAAGTAACGATTATAAAATTGGAATTTCAAGAGCTGTGAAAAGTCCTCGCCATAAAAAGCAAACCCACTGAAAACAGACAAGGACAGATACTGCAAGTTTCTGCACTGTGTTATTTAATAAACCTCAATGCAAAGGTATTAAATTACAGATGAGAAACACACATCAGATAATTGGATGACACCACCAGAAATCATTCAAACCCATCAGCAGTAGAATTAGAAAACCTATCAGCGAGAGATGAGCCATGGAAAAATATCTCTACAGTTACAGATGGATATTCATCCTCTTTTATATGGTATCTCACTACAACGTTTCATAGCAACGGGGCAAGAGTTATCAGATAGCAGGGGATGGGACTGGTAACTATACAAACCAGTACCACCCTCCTGCTCACAGCACATCTCCAAAATGAGATGAGAAAACAGGCAAGTGAGCAAACCCATTACTTAAACAATGAGGAGCTGTAAGAAATCACTGAAGCATTTCTTCTGTAGAAGACCACGTTCTTCCCTGCAGCACTGCTGGGTTTCCACATCAGCTAAATGGGATGGCACAGACAGACAAGCATCACCACAATCTGCTGAACATTGCAACAGCTCTGGGTATAAAAATGGTGGCATTACCAGCAGAGACTTCATCCACCATCAGAGGTGCTTCATGTTAGAGCTCACTGCATGAGGCACCTTTTCTATCAGCGTCCTTTCATCGAGATGGTACATAGCATGACACCCAGCACAGCAGAATAGTGTTTGAGAACACGAGATCATTAGACCTGTTCCTCTGCAGGTCTATTTTTAGGCTCAAGTGGTACTGCAAGGCAAAAGGCCAAATGGTCAACAGTTTCAAAGAGCAAGTCCCTAAAGATCTCACCTGAGATTCAAGAAAATACATACTCCCTGGATCAGTGCAAGAGATCTCTGCAGACACCTCTGACCTAGAGGAGGGAAATTTTGTGCTGTGGAGGTCATACCACCTCAGCACAACTGTTACAAGCACCTTCATTACAAAGGCTAAGGGAGGGATAACAGTCTCTTCTACAAACAACGGCTGCTTTGGAAAGATGGTAACTACTTCCTAATCAGAAGGACCTCCTCCAGAAAGTAGGAGGCTGCTGTGAAGGTATGATGGCTGATTCCTTTGGGAAATACCAGAAAGGCTGCAAGAAAGATGTTCCCCAGCTCTGCAGCAGCAAGCCCCTTCCAGTCAGCCATGTTTTGTTTCAGGGGCAGCTCCAGCACATTCAACATCCTCCTAACACTTTTATGCTTTTCTACGTTACTCAATATACTTTAAAAACAGAAAGTCCTTGCTCACCCACAGCATCTTTACGGCTACCAGCTCCTACAGCACAGCTCTGCACAATGAGTATCAAAAGCTCTATTAGCTGGGAACCAAATTATCACTTGCAGAATAGTTTTGCAATTAGATTGAAACTGTAAATTGTGCAACAAGCTAAACCAAAAAACAAGTTTGTGATACAGACAAAATCTTATTTCACCTCCTGCCTTACTCTACTCCTTCGTAACTCAGATTCAAGCTTCTTTTGCTGTACCATGAGTTCATGCTCCTAGAAAATTAAGCACTCCTAAGAAATAACGTACATTTGTCTCCACTTCTAATATTCACCTTTGCCTGACAGCTTCCTCATCATTACATATAAACTACTCAGGGAGGCCCTTTGGCCATCAGTACCATGCAAGAGTCCATAACACCCCTGTACTTCCTTGCCCTCCCACAACAGCTCAGGAATCTCAGGGTCTCACAACCCTAAAGACATTTTCTCTTCATCCAGCTATTTGTCTGTGCCTCAAATATCACCACTCGTATTTCAAGCAAGTCCACGTTTCATGCTGTGACTACTACACCTTCTAAAAACATATGGAGCCAAACACTACACATTTTCTGAGTACATCTGCCTTGCCTCCTTGTATGGCTGATCCACACTGTACAAATAACTATTTTCTGGAGCAGGGTGTGAACCATCCCAGGTGAATGTTCACTCTCCTCTGTTACACCAAATCACTCTTGTCCCTGTCAGTTCAATGAATACGAGGCAAAACAGACTAGCTTCTGCAGAAGAGACACCTCAAAGAGCCCACGGTTTATTGGTCTGGGCACACCAATGGGTGGTGGCCATGTTCAATCCCATGTTTTGAGTCATAGGTGGGATTGGAACTCAAAACTATTGTGTCCCAAGTGGATAAAGCTGGAAGGGGGATGTCATGCTACCTGCTTTTCCTCATCTCTCTAAGAGCAGACCTGTCTTTGGCACGTCACTCTGATAAAGGTTTAGTGACAGCTCACCTAGACTATGAAACATTCGAGGGCCAGCATTCAACGTCTACAGCAGCCTCTTATACCCTTCACTGGCTGACTCCAGCAATCCCCCACTCCCCCTAAGACGGTCTTCACAAGCTTTCTCTGAAGCCACCTTTGCCCTGTGCATTCTGGAAGGAGTCCAGACACCTACCTCACAGACTTTTTTTAATTCCACTAGGCAGCAGAAAACATAAAAATGAGATGATGCAACACTAAACCAAAGTTCCCCTTATGAATATAGCCCTAGGTACCCAACAGGATGTGACAGGTGGACAGGCAGGCGAGCTGAGCAGGAGGATGAGGTCACAAAATGAGCAGTTGCACAGCATACTACTAATCTTAAATTCCAAACTCATTATGCACAAGCCTAACAAACAAAGGAACAGCTTAGCAGATTCACAATGTGCCTTCTCCAAGGGTGGAATAATTATTTATCAGATAGCAACCTTCATGTTACAACAGCCATAAATAAATAAATGATCACAGCAACTCTTCTGAACCATGCCCATGTCTTCCCCAGATAGATTGACATCTGGGATGTGCCTTTAGCTTGCCTGAGCTTGGGTTGAATTGTAAATATTTGCTACACATAACATAAAGCTTGCTAGACCGAGCATAAACCCAAACACAGCAGTTAATGGCATCCCAGGAGATCCACTGCAAGAACCCCACAATACCCTGAACTGCCTTCCAGCTTCCAATGAACAGCCCGTAAGAGTTTTTCCCTTTGCTCTTCTTTAAGATCACTCCCTCCTGCATCTTGTGTACACATCTCAATATCATTCTGATTTCATTCTCTCAGGTTGCAACTGTTATTTATTCAGGCTGAAGTTCGCAAACATTATAAAAAGAGTTTGCACTTCTTCATGCCTAGTTCAGCTTTACATCTGTGTGTTACCATGCAGGGACGCAGCCAGGAAAAGCAATGCAAAGGTAAGTCGTATTTTATAGAAACCCCTTTATATAAGAACCAAAGATTCCTTAAAGGAAATACTAGATGTGCACAAAACATGCTCAGCCAGGCTCTCCTACTCAGATTCCTCAAACTGATCTTTTTTCATGTCTACGCAACTATTCAGACACCCCAGGACCACAACCCACCCTTGCCCATCTCTTGCCATCTGACAGCTTCAAAGTCTGCTCCCATCTTCTCACCCAAAAATAGTTCCCAGATGTTTGAGATCCATCCTAAGATTTCTAGCCAGCTGCTTCTCCTCCAAAATGGATCACGGTAATTCCCATTCTCTGTTTCTGTTTACATGTATACAACAGGACAGCTGGCAGTAAGATCATCCATCCTTCCCATCTCCACTCTCTGAAGCATCCTTGGTTCGGGACATTCCAGTTGTTCCCACTTCTTGTTACTTTTGTCCTGTCTCCAGATCCCAACATCCCTGCCCTACTAGGTTTCTACCTACTAGGTTTCATGCTCCAGTTTGTGCTGTCACGCATCGCAAAGACAAGAAACAGCGTGTCGACATCCCGAGCAAGCTTTGACAATATAGTATCTGTTCTTGGCATCATGCTTTGAACACATTAACCTTGGCAAGCTTCCAGGATCTAAATATCTCAAAAATGATTGACTCCTTTCCAGGTACCAAAACCACTACTTTTTAACATGTGAAGTCTTTTCTCTGAGAATTCATCACAAATCAAAACTTTAACGTAACAGCGGGCCAAAGCAGGCACATAATCCTCGCGTGCAGGCAAATGAAGCTTGTCTTTGTAGGTTTAAACAGATACAAAACACCTCTCTGCAGTCTCAGTGGTCTCTTCCCAAGTCATCTCATACCAGAAGACCCCAGTACGTTCCACCCAGTCACACCAGCCCAAGCAGCACTTTCAGCTGGGTTTATGCCCATTTTGGGTCAAAATAAGCAGCACAAACCAAGGTGCAACGTACCTGTGCCACTAGGTCACCGTTTTTGGGGCAGCATTTAAGAAGGATGAATCCAGTTCTTCCAAGAGAAGGGAACTGCCACATCGTCTCAAGTGTGACTGTTTCCCTTAGATGAAATGTCCCTACTAAATACCAGCTGCAGGACTGACCTCCAGCTGCCCAACACCCTATCTGGTATTTTAATGTTAAGGAAAAAGGGTCTCAGAAAAAAAAAGTATTTGTTTGTTCTTTCAAGTAATATAGAATTCATAAACTCTACATCTGAAAATGTCTGCCTACATTGTAAAAGAATAATCTTCATGGGAAACTGACTTAAAAAAGAACTTGTTTACTGTTAGAGGCTGTTAATTACAGCACTAAAATACTAGCCCCAACCCCACATTAAGCTTGCATTCCGTTTTACATAGCACTCTACGTAACAATCATCACAGCAAGCACCTCTGTTGGCTCATGCTGGAAGAAGTAATTATACATCACAGCAACACATTTTTGCCCTTCAACCTGCCAGGCCAGTCCATGCAGCAGCTGTGAACACCAAGTCAGGGTGGGGGGAGCCTACAGAGAGTTTATACATAATCACTTACCACTGAAGGAAAATAAGCTGTAAACCAGCCCCTGGCTTGCGTGCTTGGCAGAAAGCTGCTAACACAAACATTACAGCAGATCTCGCAGCAGAGATGTTACCAGAAAAAATAAGCCTGATCTAAAGGCAGTATTAGTGGTTAAAGTATTCGCTAGCAGTTGCATTGCAAACTTTCCTTATTACTTTTCACCATTTTGTACTCATCCCAGGAATACCCACACCATCCTCTTTCACTTGGACACTCCTATGAACTCTTTGAAATGCTTATTCCCAGGTGAAGCCCACATACATCAACGACTGGGGCCTATGAAAGCCATAGAATCATAGAACGGTAGGGTTGGAAGGGACCTTTAGAGATGATCCAGTCCAACCTCCCTACAGAAGCAGGTTCACCTAGGTCAGGTCACACAGGAACATGTCCAGGCGGGTCTTGAAGACCTCCAAGGAAGGAGACTCCACAACCCCTCTGGGCAGCCTGTGCCAGGGCTCCCTCACCTCAACAGTGAAATAGGTTTTTCTTATATTTAAGTGGAACTTTTGTGTTCCAGCTTCATCTCATTACCCCTTGTCCTGTTTCTAGCTACAACAGAAAACAGGGAAGTCCCAATCTCCTGACAACCACTCTTTATATATTTGTAAATAAGATCTCTCCTCAGTCTCCTCCAGATTAAACAGCCCCAGGTTTCACAGCCTTTCCTTGTATGAAACATGTTCCAGTCCCCTGCTCATCTTGGTGGCCCTGCGCTGGACTCTCTCCAGAAGTTCTCTGTCCCTCTTGAGCTGAGGAGCCCAGAACTGACCAAACACATTGGGACAGAGCCCTTTTAAACAGCATCCCAAAATTCCTGAGTGCTCATCCACAGCAAGCTGACCCTTGACATGTCTAACACTGAAACCGCATGTAACTCCTACCTTGGAGATGGGCAGGACAGGCTGACCTGTTTCTGACATATCACAGCCTCTGGTTCCAGTGAACATGAATATTTCAACCTTGACATTCAAGGCAGCATCAGCTCTTTCACCGTTGTTGCAGATAAAGCAGTAGCACTGCTATATTATGAATATGCAACAATATTCCTTTTCCTGGGCTGTTTCTACCCAGCATGAAGTGTAAAACTACATGTAAGCCAACAGTCCTGTTACTGTTTAGCTGCTGGGATAAGTAAGAAAATAAATAAACAAACAATCAGAGTTTTAGTATGTCAGTAATGCAATAGTTAATTGTCCAGCAAAATCTGCAATGCCGCACTGCTTAATCATGTTGTCTTTGTTCCAGTCAAAATGACATTGAAGACAGCAAACTTTACCAAACAAATATGTTACAAACCAATGTATTTCAAAAACTTTTCAAATCCAAAATAGAACGAGACAGACAATAGTGGCCAAAAGCCTGAGCAGCTTAATGAAAGTTGGACTCTCATTTTGTTCTCAAGACTGAAACAGCAGATCATTCTCAGAAGATAATTAACAGCCAACAAGAAAGTTCAATTTTTAGCAGAAAAGTACACAGAAACTTAGTCCTTCCTGGTTATTTTCAAAGCCTTAAAGTGCATTGCTTTAGAAAGCAAAGCTAGAAATAAGAGGACAGCTTAGAAAGCATCAGAAATGGTTTCTCCTATACACTCATTTTTAAACAGCTCTACAGATTTCTTCCCATTCAACTTTTAATCATAGAACGTAGTGAGAGGTTGAATTTGTTTATAAAATAACACATCTGAGAGTCTCTCCTGCTCTCGTTTCCCAGTTTTTCTTATAGATGCTGACCAAATCATACAGCAGGAATTAGTCACGCTGCCTCCAACTGTGCTGGAAAAGACCTCTGATGCATCACCCTACGAGCCAAATAAAAACATACACAGTGCAGAATGAGCTCCTCAATGACTTGTTAACGACAACTGTAGGTTCACAGCAACTCCAAAAAGACTGGTCTGGAGGCGTGTGAAATTACCTCCACTACACACTGGGAAACAAGCAGTACCAGGGGCACACCAGCTATCCATCAGCAAGGTTGATTCAGTTGATTTTCAACCATTTAAAAAGCAGAATATATTGATTCAAATTATCACCTGGATTCAGTGAATTGACAGCAGCCAGCTGGGGAAGCTTCCTTCTCACCAGAAAGGTATGGATTTATTTCAGGCAGAATGCTTATGTAATATGCACAACTAATAACGCCAACAGTCTTGATAAATACAAAGAATAAACATGTGCATGCTCAAAGGTGCACAGCCAATGCAGCCAGTTCAGTCTCAAAATGTCTGTGCACTCTCTGATCAGCCTGACAGCTAAATAAAACCCTCCTGAGGAAGGGTTAGGGAAGTAAAAAGGTGATGCTCAATAGTTCATATCAAAGCAAAGGCTGAACTGAATTTCATGGGCTATTTCTGTTTCCTTGATAAACAGCAATGGCCCGCTGCAAATAACAGTGAGAGTTTTGCACAAAATAAAAGGTCA
This sequence comes from Urocolius indicus, assembly GCA_013401255.1. Taxonomy (NCBI): domain Eukaryota; kingdom Metazoa; phylum Chordata; class Aves; order Coliiformes; family Coliidae; genus Urocolius; species Urocolius indicus. The sequence continues at coordinate 700,173 of WBNH01007126.1, forward strand.
ACGAGGATCCCTCACCACAGCAAACGCTCTGCTACAGACAAGGAGCAGCGCTGGCTCCCAGTCCAAAGAAATATAAAGCAATACCACTTATTGTCTCCACATGTTTATACAGCACCCACTCCAACTGTAGCTCCTCCTTTCAAGGCTCTTTTCAAAAACAAAAGAAGTACCAAAAGATGTGGCGAGGGTTTCCTTCCCAGTGAAGCGAATCTGAAGTGCAGAATTAACATGGGATTTATTGACTCACTCACACAAATGTTACCGGAGAGATTGCAGAGAGACATACTTTTGGCTTAGCTCTACTCCCACAGCCGTCCGCTAAGACTTTTCCCGTTGACTCCAGGCAGCGCTAGCCTACGTATCACTTGCAACTCTGCTAGTGTTACCTTTTACTTTCAAATACGAAATGTTCCTCTGTAACAGACGGAAAAATATTTCAGGAACTTTTAAAATCTGTTCCTCCAAGATCCATTTTGACTTTTATTTTTTTTTTTTTTTTTAAAAACACACAGAGGCACGGTTCCTGGATGCAAGCACATGTGACCTGTTCTAAATAAAGGATATTTTCCACTTCTTGCACAACTGGAACAGATATAAGCAGTAGCTTGAACAAACTGCATTGCAGAACCCAACCAGAATATAAAACATTTGAATTAAGATCCATAAATAGCAGTAATATGAAAAGACTACCTCAAATAGGGCACAAACTCAATGTTGAGAAGCCTAATGTAATCAAGTTCAAATTTAATCACCCTGCAAAGTTCATTTACAAAATTAAATTTGATCAGCTGCAGACTAAGGCACTTCAGGAAGAAAAGTCCTCTTTGGCTCCAGATGAAGTACACATTTCTGAAACGTGTGCCCCTAGTAAAATTGGTATTTCCTCCACAAACGCTGGGTATTAAAAGGGAAGTTTTAACTAAGTCAAGACTTCAGTGTTTAGCACAGGACCAGAAGAGAGGGAGAAAAAAACCCATCCTAATTGGATAGAGATGAAGAACTAGCTGATATAAGTAAAACATTAAAAGTCTACATTTTAAAAAGCCCCCATATGTGGACATCAGGAATTATGAGAATTTTATAAACATTGCTGCTTTAATAGTGACAAACTCTACATCTCAAGGCTATTGCTCATAAAGCAAGAATAAGCTTCCTAAAAAAACTAACATGCAACTTAAAAGCATTTTCTAATAGTTTCCCCCCCCCCCCCCAATAAAAATACTTTAGTAACTGCATCATTTGGATGCTTTTTAACCACTCTAAAGTAAGCAAGCTGGGAAAGGGCAACAGAAAATAGCACAAAGAGCAGTAATTTACCTACAGGTACATGGTTTTATTAAGAGCATGGCAGTAAATTACCACAACTGACAGTAACTTGATGGCATTTGTCAGGTCACACATACCACCCAAATGGGCACACATTACAAAGAACAAAAATAACAAAATCACCCAAAAACCCAAACAAAACAAACAGAGAAAAGCAACTGAACATGGAACTTTTTTTGCTGCGCTGGGCACATCTGGATGAGTTCGGATCACCCTGTATAAAGGCAGACTGTAAAGTCTCTACTTCCAAGATACCAGTTTGATATAAAAAAAAAAAAATCACTTTAGTAAGTCATACGATGTACAGAATCCACATAAGCAGCTTGACAGATGTAACTTAAGCCTAGAGTACCCTGATGACTGCATGTAGACACGTCAGGATGTGTGTTTACTTTGGTAATAACTGATAATTTTCTTCACTGATTGCCTTACAAGAAAAAAATCAATTCATCAAGCACTGCTTGTATCAGAAACCAGAAAAGAAACCTTATTTAGTTGTTCATTACATGAACACATTCATATTTAAGCTTATGCACTTATAAACTAAAACTATTATCCTTCAGGAATAAAGTATGGATGGATTGGGGTTGGGAAGGGAAATATATCTCATTGTCTTTCTGGCTAGTCACACAGTTCAGTTTCCTTCCACAGTGAAAAGTGACTCTGGAGAAACCAAAACAACTGAAACATCTTCTCAGTTTTCAAAGACATTCAACCACAGCAAATTCCAGTGAACCCTTAAATGGAGCTAGCACTTAGCACAAGAAGCTAGCTCCTCATGAGTCTGAAGGATTTAGGAAATATGGTTGGAACTGATGTACCTCAGCTCCATGCATTCTCTCCACCCCCCGCGATTAAAGCTTTTTGCTGGGCTTACATTTTTTCTTGGCCTCTAGCACCCAATTGTGGCTTGGCCTAAGTTAGTACAGTATTTACTGCAAAAAGCTTTTATTATCGGACTCCTTGCGGCTTTGGATTGCAGACTTGAATTACGAAATATAGATGGAGGAGCTGTGAGGGCACACTGGAGAGGAGAAATCTTTGCTCGTTTTCCAGTACATGACAACCGGTTAATCTGGAAGGAAGCAAACAGGAGTGTTTTATTGAGTGAAGGACAGCAATATCAGTAGGGCTGAGTTAAACTGGGCAACAAAAAAGTTTCTTCTTGGTTCAAATCACTTTTACATATTTCGGAGGTGGATAGATTTTTTCTATGTACAATTTCAGCTGTTATGAGTAAGCCAAGCATGCTTCTCACCTCTTACAGTTAAAAAAGATCAGAGAAAGCCCTGAATGTTGCTAGGAAATCAGCAGTTCTCAACAGAGAAAAAGAGTAGATCACTATTTAGATTCATTTCCTAACATCAGCTATTGCCTCTGGTTTGCCTGCTTCCCAGGCACCTTTCCTTTCCTCGCTCTGGCTGCAGAGAAGACAGTAGGAAAGCAATTCCCATGGCCACACTCCCATTGCTACATCACTGACCTGGTGCTACTCCACTAACTGATGTGCAATTACTTCTGATTTACATCCACAAGAGAAAGCAGCAGGGCAATGTTGGACACCCTTGATCATCATCAGTCAGACTGGTTTCAGGCCTGAGCAAAGCTGAAGGACTACAGAAGTCCTCTTAGATTATGATCTGAACATCATGAAGCAAACAGGTTTATAAGCAACTTTTGCCTCCTCTGACTATCAGGTTTTATCAGCCTGGCTCCAGGGAGAGATTTATATATATCTGGCAGGAGCCCCTAGCTCCTCTGCTTCTTCATCTCCCACAAGACCAGGAAGACAAGAGAGACTCTACCTCAAGGCAAGAGCTGTATGTAAGCTGGGCAGACTCCACACTGAGGTTAATGTGTCTGTTCACTATCTACCAGAAAAAAAAAAAAAAAAAAAACACGGGTTGTTATTCTTCCCTTGGGGCTGTTTCTTGTATGGATGAGTACATGTTGCAACACATAAAGCTGACTGGGACAAGCTGGTCACTTCTCCTACCCAACAAACTCTTCCGGAAACATCAGAATAGATGCTTGTCTGAGGCACCACCAGGATGCCAGGACTGATACAGAAGTCCCTTTAAACCCCAAGTGGGCAGTGCTGGCTCTGCAGGACTATCAGGTAAGAATATACTGGGGCAAGAAAGTTTGAAGTCTAGGAAAGTTTCAAGTGACAACATTTAGAAGATGGACAAACACTCCAAGGCTTCATTACAAAGCATTATTCACTTTCCCCTAAGAAAAGCACAACAACACAGGGATGCATTTAGGTCCCAAAGCATTGAGTAACAGGAATTAAAAGCAGTTGGAATATCTCTGCAGGCTCCAATGCAAACCTGCTATCTATGCTCCCTGCCCACACTATCTGAAGACACAAAATGCTGACTGCAAAGTGGGCGACCATAATGGGACAACTCCTGCACGCTCATCGGAACCACAGCTGGTGCAAATAGGGCTACTGACAACAGCATAGTTGTCACTCCCCGTGACTGCTGCTCTCCACTGGCAACACCAGCACTGAACCCAAAGCCTTGCGGTCCTCCTAGCTGCCTCCATCACAGCTGGAGCACATCCATTGCTGGCGAAGCCATCTTATCTGCACCGTCTTCTTTCCACATATTAGTCTGGCTCCCAGCTAATTACTTGGATAACGGCAACTTCCCTGCATAACTTTGGAGGGCAGAGAAGTTCTGTCAGCTTTGCTTAGGTTGGTTGGCCTATCAGGCTGCAAAAGGTTGCCCAAGCTCACCACAACACATACCGTTCCTCATCAATAACACAGGTTGAATCTGAGGTAGAGCTGCTGTGAAGACAGGCTGCAGGAGGCTTGCCAACCCTTGCAACAGCGACAGGATTTTTAGTATCTTTCACTACAAGACCTTCAGTGTTTCTGAAACATTCCGAACACAATCAAAACCTTATTTATTTATTTACTTTGGAGTGTGTCTGACAGGTGGTACAACCTCAGCTCATTCTAGTAACATTTTGTTTTCAAACATTTACCTTCCCATTCATTTTGCAGGTGCACCCACAGAAGTAGGAAGAACGCTGTTCAAAACTAAAGACCGAGACTATGAAGCCAGGCTGACAACAGACTTGATTACAAACAACAAGTACTTGCAGCAACAACCTTTTATTCAGTTCAACTACTCAGGAGAGCATGTAGCGACGACACGGAGGGTTTGTTACCACCAGAGTACTTTGAATGAGAAAGCAGAGGAGAGAGAAACATGCTATGGCTGACAAGGTAGATGCTCAAGGCATGGGAGTGTTTGCTTTCCTTCTCCAGCACTAGGATGGGATGTGGGTACCTAACACCCCGTAAGGGGGAGAGAGAGACACACACCGCCTTATTTCCCTTTACGGACCATATCTCTGCAACGCAGCCACTCCAGATAAGAAAAAAAAAAAGCGTACATAGGAGGAAGAACACACTTGAGGGAGAAAGTAACATACCTCGGCAAAAGTTTGCGGTCCCCAAAGCAACTACAAGTAAGAAACCAGCTCTCAAAGCGAAACCCGCCCCCCAGCCCGAGCCAACCTCTCGCACCACAAGCCCCAGCCACAGGCAGCCGGGGGCGCGGGGGGCCGCGCTGGCCGGGCACAGGAGCCGCCGCTGCCCCGGCTCTCCCCGGAGCGGCTCGCCCGGCGTGACAGCGAGGTCCCGCACGGCCGACAATGCCCTTTACATAACGCCGGCCCGGCCTCCCGCCCAACAACGCCGCTATTATGGCAGGAAAGCACTAAATGGCCGCCCGGCCGCGCAGGATGCGTCCCCTCAGCGCGGGGGTGGGGGGGGGGGGGTTCACAGCGTTTACAAAGGGCCTGACTCAGCGCGGGGCCCCGCCGGCCCGGCCCGGCCCCGCAGCGCGGGGGCACCGCGTCCTCCGCCCGCCCCGGCCCGCGCCTGTCCCACCTGCTCTTCAGGGGCTGGCTCTTCAGCTCGTAGTAGGTCTTGGGCTCCTCGTGGAACTCCTCGCCCACCTCAAAGTCCGGCACGATCCCCGACTCCGCCTGCATCGTCGCCGCCGCTGCGAGAGGGAGAGACGGGAGGTTACAGCCGCGCCGAGCCGCGCCGAGCCGAGCCCCGCCGCCCGCTCCCGCGCACACACAGCGCCGCCGCCCGCCCCGCCTGGGACTTGTAGTCCGCCCCGGGGCCGGCCCGGCCGCCTCCGCCCGNCGCTGACGTCTCGCGGCTCTGACGACAGGCGGCCGGCGGCAGCATCGCCGCGCGTGCCGTCACGCCTGCCCCCGGCCCTGCCCGCGCCCGCCGGGCCACGGACGCGCGGAGCCTCCGCTCACACCCTTGCAAACGCCCGGCCGAGGGTCTGGTTGTGGTAGCGGCGGAGGCGACGGCCTCGACACCACAGCCAGGCTCGTGCGCAGCTTGCGGCGCGGGTCCCGCCCGGCAGAGGAGCGTGTGATGAGTTGGGGTGCAGATCACAGAGGAGACCCACGGGCGACAGAGGGTGGGACGGTTATGGCCATCGGCTTTGCGGGGTACGATAGTGACGACGGGCATTCGCCTCCCAGGACTGTTTGCCCTGTGCAGAATTAGTTTTCAGCACGGGCACGCGTCGCTGTAAGGGGCATCCTTCACACTCCGCGTGCCTCTAAAAGCAGGCAGAGGCTCACAAACGTTGTGAAGAAAGGTAACAATAAAATCAAACGTTTGAGAAGCAGACGGGTTTCAATTATTTGCAGCAGAGAATTGTGAATGCTGCCTCGTCTCCCACATGGGCTCTGGCAGGATTAGGAAACTAAGATAATCTTTGATGGATTTGCCACACTCCATCGTAGCCACAGTAGGCACCTGGTCCCAGGAGCAGGAGGGCAGGCGAGGAGGCCTTGGTGTCAAGGATCAGAGACATCCCATTCCTGCTCAGCTCCTGGAGAGTGATGGGCTTGGTCCTTCCGCAGGTTCAAAGCACTAGGGGCAGATGGTCCCATTCTGGACTTATTAAAAAGATCCTGTTTAGCCTTTCTTGCTTCCTTCAGACTGAGGCCACAGTGCTGCAGGGAGCTTGATTTCAGGAGTAAGGCTCTGTTCCTGTGCTCACAAGGGACTGTGAATCAGCATTGAGCATCGGGATGTTCCTCTGTACAATCCAGAAGGCAAGAAACCTTCCTCAGCTCTGCCTTTTCTCCTTACGTGCTGTGATGGCAGGGTGAGAGAGACCTTCTAGTTCAGAAGTGCTGCAGGAAATGTCATTCATGGCATTTCTCCAGCGCTTTGACCTCACTAAATGAAGTCACACATCAACTCAAAGGCTCAGGACATTTGAGGACACTTGACAACTGATGTCAAATAATTCTCGTGCCGTCATACTGCTCGCAGCTAAAATCACACTGCTCCTGTTGTATCAGTGCAGCACCACTGACTCCATATGACCAGATAAGTCAGAAAAAGAAGCTTCTACACACATCTTTTTTCTCAGGCACAGCTTAAAAATCTGCTTTGTGCTACACTGGGGCCTGCTCACACCTGGACAGCCAGGACCCCCACTCATTTCAACGTGAGATTTGATGGAATAAACTCAAGAATATTAGCTTAGTTTAGAAATTCAGGTCGCAGATTATTTTGCAGCTGCCAAACTCCAAGCAATGGTTTACAAGAAAGAGTAATGACTTTAATGAATCAGATGTAACAAATTGGACAAGACCCTGAAGAATGTTCTTTTGAGCCCACATCGGCAGATGGCTGGGATAACTCGACAGAGGAGTAGGCTTGCTAACAGTGCTTTGGGGGGAAAAAAAAGGCAACCAACAAACAAACAATTAAAAACAATCTAGAATAAAACCCCGCTGCTGAGTTACAGTTACAGCCTGAGCCTCTGTGGGTTGAGGGGTGTCTCTGACAAACTGTATTTGCATGAGAAATGCTACACAACTTGATGCGAAGCAGCACGGAACAGGACTCGTCTCTTTGTAGTGACTTTGCTGCTATTTTTCCAGGTGTAAAAATGAGATACTCTCTTCTGCTGTTAGAAATGTATGACTTATGAGCTTTCAGCTCTGCTTTAATTATAGCACTAGTTCTAAAGAGCTAAGATCTAGTATGCAAATATATGTCCTAGGCAATGCTGCTTCACTTGAGATACCGCAGCTTCTGCAGGACTGGCATGTACAGCTCGCAGGGAGGGAGGAAGCTGGTTTTGTTTTCATCAGACCATGAAGCTTTTATTTCTGCCTTTCCTCCCTCCTCTGTGCAATGCAAAGTTTGTATTTGGTGTTCAGATGGGGGGCAATTTCTCATTGCAGCTGGGCTGATTGGGACCTTCACACTGTTTTGCTGAGTCATACAAAGCTTTATCCTATTCATAATAGGTGGCATTTGTGTTTAGAACATCTTTTTTAGAGTTTCTCTTTCAGGGTAAAGGAACAATACTTTCACTGTGCTTAAGCAGGATACTAATACCTCGGCATGCCCCAAAACAAACATGATGCTTAAAGATGAATCCCGTTATGCCAATAATGCAGTTAGATTTCCACAAAGAAAATTAAATTAAACCCAAAATACATATTAGCTGAAATTAAAGATGAAGTGATTATTTTGTTGACACAGGGTTTAGATTTCTGGGTAGTTATTCCATACAGCTAGATTTCTGTATAGCTTTGTTGTTTTCCAGTCATTGGTGTCAAACTGCTTTAAGGAGGCGAGCAAGAATGATTATCCCACTTAGCAAAGAGAAAAACAAAACACAGAAAGCATTTGTCAAACATCAAATCAGTGGCAGTACACGAACTTTAGTGTTTGCATTATTGGGCACAACCCTAATGAGACTCTTACCAGGGAGGCTTTCTGTAGCCTTGTCAGTCCACTAAGAGCAAATCTCAAACACTCTCTAGGAAGTAAAGCTCAGTTTTGTCAGGAGTACAGTCCTGTAGCCAGATTTAGGGATCACTGGGATTGCACAGCTTGGTTTTATATTGCCTGAAACTGGCCTTGGTTTCAAGAATGATTTAATGCAAATTATAGTCAGAATAAAACAAACAACTGCATCCATATCAATGACTAACTGTTAGAATACTCCATTTGCCCATACTTGGGTTTCTATCATTCTCCTTTTTTTTTTTTTTTAATGGAATGAAATTTTCATGCCTTGTTAACTCCTTCCTAGAGTTGCCAATTAATATTTAGCAAAATAGACTGTCTCGGTGCACTTCTGTCCTGTTCTTCACCCAAAGTAACGCAACCCCCACCAAAAGCCATGAACGGTTGTGTTGGAGCTCCCCAGCTCTGCTTAGCTCACCACTGCCATGCAGATATCTTTTCTCTGTTCAGCACCCTTCACTCATTTTCCAACTGATGGGTCGGGTGTTGCTAAAGTTGTTAAAGTAAGTGTCCAGATTATTAGAAAGATTCCCCTTTTCAGATCAGATTTTCATCTAGTCAGAGAAAAAAGCACAGAGGTTTGGGAGACTGAAGGGCTTTGGCCTTGCAGCTCTTGAGGAGAAGGGTTTATCAGAAGACACAGCTCTTCCTCATTCTGAACCAGCATTTCCTGTGATTTCAGCAATGATTTTCAAGATACTGTGAGGAACACAATTTAATGTGCAGCAAGCACGTGGGACAGAGCTGATATTTCCACACACCCTCCCCAGGACTGCTTTTTTGCAACTCCCTCATTTGTTGTATCTTCACTTATAGTTATCACTATTTTTCCTCTCTTATGGCCTACAAATACAATTTAAAATGTTTCTCCCATCAGTGATTTTACTCAAACCACAGTCTGGGAATCTGTAGCTGACAGCAGGGAGGAGCAACATGGATTGGTATCTGTACAAGCAGGCAAAAAAAATGACACCTGACTCAACAATCTGATTGGGAAGGGTTCCTCCACACCAACTATTGTACATTCATTTGAAGAGGAAAGGAAGCAGTCAGTGCTGCTATTCAAAAAAGTAAACAGACATGTGACAATCTGGAAGATAGTTCCCAGACCTTTGAATTCATACTCTGTATCATACACTGTGAAATTCAGGAAGAGAAAGAAACTTATCCTTGCAGACTAAAAGACAAGAAGTTGTTATTGCTCTTTATCTCGCTGCAAGGCAGAAGACTTTTTTAAAAGCTTTCAGCACTCAATACAGAAAGAAAGGTGGCATACCATTCCATGATTCCATGATTTAATTGAGAGCTTCCAATACCTATGGAGAGATTATGTAGAGTGTCATAAGAACACCTTGTCCCGTTTCTTTCCACCAGCTGCATATATTGCCAGTTCACATCTCCCATTCCCAATATCTCATCAAAATTACTTCACTCTCCTGAGTCAGATGTAGCAGAGCCCCTCTCTACTTACACTGTTTGCATTCTGCCTCATATCTTGTCCTAGTTTCTTTTTATCCACTCATACTATTCCTTCACAGACTCCCAATCTGTCACCTTTCTCTTTCCCTCTCCAGCTGCCACCCCATCCCTTTGCCCTCCCAAGATGCATTCCCCCTCTTTCAGACCTCAGCTTCTTCCACCTCCCAGCAACACCCTCACACATTTATTCAGGATTTAATCACAGTTTCTGCCTACCCTGAGCGCCATCTGAGCTTTGTCTGCCATCAGGTGCAGTTTTCATAATTTTCTGCTTTCAAATCAAGGAGGTTTCCTTCTCCCCACTCAGGAAAATAAACCAGACATGTTGCTCTCAGCAGAAGCTCCCTGCACACAGCAGCTCAGTAGTGTAGCGGCGGGGAAATCCTGCTCCCATTTAGGATGGAAAATGTCCAAGAGGGATGAAACCCGTGGAAGTTTAACTGCTGTTTTGCTGTGCATATGTGAAGTACAGTTGTTTCAAAGAAGCACCATTTAGCCTGGTTGTCACAAGAACAGCACATGACATGTCTCTGACATACATGAAAACCAGCAGCCACATACAGCAAGATAATTCTTCCAAGCTTTGTCAGTTTGCATGCAGGGCTTTGCTAGACAGCCAGTGGTGACCAGATGTTTTGAGAGGGAATCCAAAAGTCCTTTTACGAGGGAGAACAACAGGCCAGCTACCCCAAGGCTCATCAGGACAGCCTTGCTGTCCTCAGCCTGCCGAACACAAGATGCTGCTACCAGGTCTAATAATTTTACTGCAAGTTTTGCCTCTGTTTCTCTCAGGAAATGTTTCAAGTTCTCAGATTGAAAATAGCCCCACTCATTACATGAATGCCCCAGCAGAAACAAGCAGAATTCATATGCTTAAAATATAGTTTCTAAGACTGTGTCATCAGTTTGGAACAAAGTCTGAAACCCTGTCAGTCCCAGGGTGGTTTTATCAGCAGAACTGAAAATGATTAATTCTGCAGCTGGGGCTCCTGAATGAATTGCATTACTCTAATGAATCATCCAGTAATTCCTAGTCCTCCCTTCATCTCTGCCATATTTAGGTAGGTAATGGAAGAATTCAAGGGGGAACTGGACAATCTCTGTTGTTCAATATCCTTATTTTGATTTTCACATGTTCCTCTTTTCAGACACTAACTCATGACACTGGTTAGCAACAGGAGCAATGGCACAAACAGAAGCTGCAATAGCAATGTCATTCTGACTTGGCTTTAGCAGGGGGGGGGTGGGGCGAATAAAAACCTAGAATGGGGATTAAGTAATTCCCTCTGATTCTTCTTCAAAAGAGCAGCCTTCATGATTTCCACATTTAGAGACCGAGCTTGGTGCTGAAGGCAGATGTTCCTAGGTCCTAACAGAGTGTGGTGAGGTGTCACAACTGCCTCTGCAGGGACAAATGGTCAATCTTCCCTGGCTTCTGGAGGTGTTCAGGGAGAGGAATTGCAGGATGGAGGAGAGACACCTGAGGACTCTCAACCTGGAAAGGTCCATGGCCTGGAAAGGAGGATTTGACAGGCTCTAAACTGGACTCCTGGCCAGTGACATCCAGTCATCCTTGGATATGGTGGTGCATTTGCAAACTGAGAGGTAGGCAGTTGGCCTTTCTTCAAGTGAAAGCTGAGGTTCTCCTGAGCTGATACAACTCAAGGATCTGTCAGCTTGGGAATGACAAATCCAAGAATAACAGCAGAAGAGCAGCAAGCTACGTGTGATCAGCTTCTCCTGAGGACCAGAGGGTTACTCTCCTAGTGGGAAATAATTTGAGTCTTGCTTCTCCAAAGACTGCTACAGGAAAGCAGTCCTACTGAGTCCTCAGCTCAGTCTGCCGAGCAATGCTAGGCTTTTGCAGGCTCTCAGGGAGAGGGAAAGGCAGAAACAGCCAGAGCTGAGCCTCAGCAGGTATCACCAACTAGCACTCAAACACAGTCATACGTAGGCTGGGAACAGCTGCTTGAAACTCAGTAGAAGCCCATGGAATAAAGTTTGTGAGGGCAACCTCACGTGGCTAGCATGGCATTGCAAATCCAGTTAATTAAACTGGTGCAAAGGCCAAAGCAGACATAGATGAACCAGGTTAAATGCTCATTTATGCTGATTTAGTGTAATTTGGTACAGTATCAGTGCTTATTAACTGATTACAGAGCTAACTGGTTTAAATGCATTTGCCCGAAGTACTGGCGCTGGTTTACGTAGACTGCTTTAAAATAAAAGGCTAACCATACACCTCTGCCAGTTTTTCCCTGTTGTATTTAAATCAGTACAACCTGTAGAGACATGTAAGAAGCTGCTTTTAAAGAGCAGCAAAGTGCATTGAGAAAAGAGGACTTAGCCCAGCAGCATTGGTCTTCAACACCTTGTTCTCAGCTTTCCTGAGAAACTGTGTCATTTTCACAACAACAACACTCAAGTCTAAATTTGTTTCCTGAAAATCCTATTATAAAAGGTGAGATCAAAAATCACAGCCCATTTTGAGGAGGTTTTTTTTCTCCCCAAATACACATAATCTCATCAATTAAAGAACAAGATGTTTGTTTTCTTTCCCACTGTCCAATAATAGTTTTGAAGAGTTTTTCAGTGAAAACTTTTTTTAGCTATTTTGATGCAGTCTCATGAATGCTTCCTGCATTTTGTCTGTCTTTTGAGAGAGATTGCATTACAAGTGCTGTTTGAAGAGAGGAAGGCTTTTTTGTTTACATTGAAAATGTGAACATATTAGTTAGGAACTCAAATGCCAAGACCCTCACATTTCTGCTCTACATCTAGCCTTTACACACTCATCATGCAACACAAACCCTTCCTAAATGTCTTAAAATACCCACCTGAAATCAGAATAGAATGCTATTGTTCCATTAAATATTAAATTCTATTAAACATTCCCCACCTCAAGTCAGAATCTCTTTGGTTTTTTTCTCATCTGCAGCATTGCTACTGCAATTCTGTTCTGTGTCACCACCTGAAGAGTTTGTCTTCAAACAAAAACTAAGCAAGGAATCAGAAATCCATAGGGAAAAAAAAATGTCTTCAGCACATAAAGCCTGCTGAGACTTGTGGGGTTTTTAAAGGAGAAGAATTAAAGAATAAAGGCCAATTTGCTGAATTTTTGCATTACCTTTCACACTTTTGGATGTGCAAAAAAGAATGACCTCAGCTAGCAAACTGTGTGGTGAGTATTTCCAATCTGTATTATACAGACATAATGGATAGCACGAAGAGCCAAAAGTATGTACAGTTGAGATCAAAACTACCTATACAAAAAAATAAAAACCCAAAAAGGATTCCCAAAACTCTTCTTGAGTGATCATTAAATGCTTCAGTCATGATGTGTGCCTGCTTCAGAAACTCTACAGGGATACATTTTTCCCTGCTTTTCTCTCAGCAGGCTGCCATTTGACCTGAACAGGCTGTGTAAGTGTGCGTCATTGTCTCCATCTACCTGCAAAGGACAATTTGCCAGAGGTTTTGGTTTTTTTTTTTTTTTTTCTTTTCTTTAAAGGCCAGAGGCTTTGTTTAAGAAAGCGGAGTTAAAGGCCTGACAATGCATCCCAGGCTAAACATGGATCTATCAGTCCCAATGTCTACTTGTGAAGGATGGTGCCCGATTCATCAGCAATAAAGAAAGGATGCCCCTTCCCTCAGTGTAAATCCAGGGATGAGTTTGAATGTTTCCTTCAAATATGTGCACACAAGAAGCAGAAAGTAAGGCAACTTGCCCAGTAATATGCCTGTCTATTTTTTGCCCCTCTGTCTGCAACCCTCCATCATCTTCCCCACATTTCTTTTTGTTCTGTGTTCATAAAATGACAGAATCATTTAGATTGGAAAAGACTTTCAACTTTTAACACCCATCACTTTTCCTGTCACACTTGGCCTGTGAAGAGGCACAGGGCACAATACTCACACATCATCCCTCACTTGGATCTCCTCTGGTCACCCAACTAGCACCAGGGCACCCAAATTCAGAAGCAATGTTGAACTGCTTGATCACCCTGAGTGCTCTTTGGCAAGAGTTCCATTGTGGTCTTGCAGCCAAAGGCGACTGGCATTAGCTCTGAAACCTTGGGAGAATATCAATGTACACAAAGCACATAGCTGTGGCCCATGGACCAGCCATTCCCAGTGTAACAACCCCATCAATATAGCTTGAACCATTCCTGGCTTGTTTTGGAGGATTTGTTGTGGCAGTCCTTTGGGAAGCACGATACTGCCTTGTATATTAGTAGACTTGATAAAGAATAGCACAGCCTGGACCAAATTGTACACAGCTAAGTGACTGAATACATGAACAGACTTTTGGCTTAACCTTCCACACTCTGACAGATAATGTAGTACATGAGAACAGGGTATTCAAAGTGCTTCAGATGGCTCCAATTATTTGGCAGGGCAGCTTTCATGGATATGGCTAAAGCAAACTGACTTCTCTCCAAGGAGCTAGTCAGTAAGAAAACCAGACCTGGAGCTCAAGTTGTCTGCTTTCCCAGAAGTTAATGCCATTACTGTGGCAAAATGGAATTAAAAGCATACTCTGTACTGCTGTGGAAGAATGGAGAAAATACCCTCTAGTGATTTCCATGAAAAGGCTTGCACAGCAGGCCTTAACCTAAAGGTTTTTTGCAACATAAAGGCCTTGCTCAGCAGTAAAGTAGGTGTTAGTCTAGAGCAGCCAGTTATCTGATTGCATTACCTGCCCATGCTCACCTGGGCTGTCCTTGACAGGAGGACATATCTGTCAGCCTGTAGCTCTCTGTTGGCCTGTGGACATCCAAGCAGTTCAGAGTAGCCATCACTTCTTTGGTCCAAAACTATAAATGAGTATCAAAGAACCCAGCACTTGCCTCGCACCTGTGACTGCATCTAGGTAATTATCCCTGGCCATTTCCAGAACCTACATAAGACTTTTCAGTTTCAGTAAAGAGGAGGCTACAAACTGTAGCTCACAGAGATGTTCAGATAGATATCAGTAGGAGTTCATATATCAGTCATACATGATCCTTATCAAGTGAGAGCTATTTCTGAAGTAGATTGATCTGTCAGGAGCTGATAAAGCCTATCTCACTTAATTTTCCCTGACAGTGGTTGTATTTATTGGAACGTGGATTGTATTGGGGTCTACAGCTACTGTAGGATCAGAGCTCAAGATCTGTGGAAAGCCCAAGGAAGATGCTGCTCAAGCCAATGAGCCTAAGTCTCACTTCTTATAAAGAGCTCGATCCTGCCCTGTTCATGTCAGATGATCACAAGACATCTCAATGACTCTCAGTCCTTGCATGGAAAATCATCTTTCTCCATGAAGCAGGGTTATTAACCAGGTGCCTCATTTCTACTGCAAGTGCAAAAGGGGCTACCTCAAGCTGCTCTGATGTCCCATGTCCTGTTGAGACACAATCAAATATGGGGTTGTTCCTGACCCTCATAATCCCCTGCAGAGCAATGCATGCCAGGTCAGTTGGCACCTCTGGAACAAGGGCACACATTTCCACTCATTACATGAACACTTCTCAGGTGTTTGCTATCCAGGGCTGGTGCGCACCTGCATTTTTCACCATTGCCTGCAAACCAGCCAAAGGCCATTCACTACTTTTCCACCCTCTCTCCCTGCAAGGCCCCTGCCAGGGGTTGAATCCTGACAGACCGCTAAGCAAGAAGCACACAGCATCCCTACTCTGCTGTATGCATGAGAGATGTCAGGGCTGTTGGATGCTGCTTAGCAAGCTCAAGGAAGGTCTGCCTATTGGTGGCCCTAAGTTACCTCAGAAAATAAAAATACATTACTTATCATTTCTACATATTATTAGCAGAAGCAGCACAAGGTGCAGCCACTGGCTCTTCCCTGTATCCCAAGTGTTCATAAAGCTTTCCTTGATGTTAGCAAGTCTATTAATAAAGTGTTGCAAGCAATCAGAACTGCTCCACCAGCCTGGGAGGGGGAGTGTTGGCGACATCGTGTTCCAGCTGAAAGTCATGTAAAATCCTCTATACCTTCTTCTGAAAGACATTGGCATCATCAGCAAATGTAAATATGCAATCACAGCACCTCCTAATTAACGGGAAGGTGCAGGCACAGTTAGCACTGCTGATCCTCTGCTAGCAGTGAATGAACAGGATTCTTGTCCAGTAAAATTCAGCAGCATACCCAAATGCAAAGAGATAACCATATGCTGACCTTCCCAGGTCTTCTCTATCCTCTTGGTTTCCGTGGTGAGGTTGAGCCTGAACGGAAGCTACCTTGGCCATCATCTCCCTTTGCAGGCCATGAGGGCTTTGCCAGGGGTTTCAGGAGCAGGGTTATGCCTTTGCTGACTGCAGACACATTTGAAATCCCACATCAGCACTCTGGGGAGATGCTGTCTGAGCTCACTGCAGAGTGTTAATACTGGAAAGATCATGTAGGCCTCATTAAGAAATAGTTTTGTTCTTGAATCTCTGTCTTATTTTTTAAAACACGTGGGAGACAAAAGAACCATCACATTTCCTCTTTACACTCAATTTTCAGATCAAGGGCCTGAAATGCTCACTGCCAGATGTTGCCCTGCTTTCATACAATCCATGTGACACAGGCATCAGTGCCAGCAGCTACATTTGCCTATGATGTCAATGCACAGAGCAGCCAGGGGAAAACTCCACGGGTAGCTGACCGGGGCATACATGCAAGATCGTGTATTTTAGATATAGTGTTTTGGTGCAATTTCCTAAACATCTCAGGACACATGTCTTACTTAAACCACCAAACTGCTACTGCTCAGCATCAGACCACCCCCATGCTTATTCTTTGTCACCATTCTTGTGCACGTGTCATCCTATAGTGATGATACTTAGATATTTTAAGTGAAGAGATAAGTGTGGGAAAAACAAACAGCTACTTCTTTTATCTAAATTCCAGCCTGGATTTCTATAAGATTTTCTAGAACGTTACATTATGATGGTGGAGAGAGAAGTATGTTAAAACTGTGCCAGTGCATATATTTACAGCCTTGGCATGAAGAAAGAATTCACCACAAATAACAGCATTCCATTCCCATGCCAGTGTTGCCCAATTCCTCAGATTTCCATGTGGATGCAAGCATAAGAAATCAGAAGCAAGAGGCTACAGAGCAGAGGAGAGCAGGGAGTGTTTGCCACAAGGTATGGGAGGGCATGTGTGGAGACCTCACCATGTGGGAAGTTTGACTTCTGCAGGAGGGTGTCATGCTCTCTGCCCACCCACAGCTTGCAGCCCTGACAGTGCTCCTGATCTATTTTCCCTTCCTTTGCTATATAAGTAAGAAAAGGAAAAGCAAATGAAAACCCACCTGGAAAACAGTCTAGAAGCACCACAGGCTGCTGTCAGGTTTTAGATCCAGTACCTCCAGTACCAAACCAGAACAGACTAATTGAAGAAACAGGAGGAGCATTCAAGGGCTCTCATCTAGGGGACAAAAGGGACAAAATGACCCCCTGGTGTGCTGCAAATGGATCAAAGATGCTAAGCAAAGACCTGACCTTAGGACCTCACTGAGGATGTTTCCTGGGTCAGAGAAAACTCTGGAAATAGCTTTCCCTTTGCTGGAAAGAGAACATTAACAAAAGGTAAAGCAAGAGAGGGGAATTCTAGAGAACTGAGACCGGCAGTAGAGAAAAAAAACTGTGGTTGTTGCATGTCTGGCATGCACCTGACTGACATTTCACTCTTAAAAATGCTCCCAGTAGATAAATTCAGATAAAGGAGTAGAGGTCTTATGATTCAAACACGTGTTGAATAAGAAACCACATAAATGAAAATATCAAGGATACACTGACTGATGAGGCAATGAGCTGTGTTCTGTAAACATTCTTTGAAAGGAAAATCATGTGCTTTGTATTAAAAAGTTGCTTTCTTTTGGCAAAAGTGCATTAAAATTCAGTAAGCCACATCCAGTTACTCACAGTGCGATCTGAAGGCTGCTTTATATGGGAGCTTTCTTTTTTAGCAATGTTGCTATGTTCTGTCCGTGAAGTGCCACCTTGTCTGTGCACAGCAGCAACGGGGCTCCCAGGCAGGAGTCACGGGGCTGCTGAACCACGTGCCCCCCGCAAAGCTCTGAACCCAGGCTCCCCTTCCTGCTGGCTCTGAGCTGCAGTCAGAAAGTCAGGCAGGAAAGTCCTTCCAAATGGTTGCTCACTCACCAAAATTAGGTCACTAAGGGGGGAGAAATGTCCCTGCAGACTGTAACGGTGAGAAACTTCCTACGCGAGTTCCGTGGGACTGGCAGCCTTCACGAACGCCACTCAAAGCACCCGCCCGCCTCCAGGCTCCTTTGGAGAAGACATAGGCAATGGGATTTTTCCATTCTCTTAACAAGTTTTTCCCTTTCCCCCATTCTCAGCTTTTCTGGAACACCTAAGAGTTGGATTTATTGAAATACTCATGAACTGGTTTCCAGAGAAGTCCAAGATCTGAGGTGTAGATGTGTGCCTGCAGCTGAGAGTTGTCGTACTTGGCTGCCCAACATCTCTGCCCTGCAACCCACTGAGATAATGTGGACTTTTCTGCTGAATGGGCCCAGGATGTTAAACAGCTCTTTTGCAATGGCTTTGACTACACAGTCAACACAGGAAGCCACAAATGTACTCACTAGAATCATCCCCAAATGGCAAAACTAGTTATACCAATATGCTCTAATGATTTTTCCAGTCCTCAGGCACTGCAGGTAAATATCTTTTGCTCAGTACTACTTTGGCTTTCATTTCTCCCATCTAACACACATGGTCTTTTGCAGTTATCTAAACAGTCTTGCTCTGATTTGCCTCTGCATTTTACTTTCCCTCCTGTTTTTAAGGCACCTGCATGACTATCAGCAGGTCCTTACCTTCAGCCTTCCCAAAATTAGCTGCCCAGTGCTGCCACGGAGGTTTCCACCAGCAATGCCACCAGTCTCTCTCACCAACTACACAAGGAACCTTCAGCACTCAGTTTAACTCAAAACATAACTGGCAGGGCCGCTGAGACAGCTGAGTTTTTCCATCTGCCTTCAAAGCACCCTTATGAAGTTTGCCTCAGATGCGTGACATCAGACTGGTATTAAGCTAACTCTGTACTACCAAGATGCTGCCTGCCATGCTTAGAGCTGAAGGTCTGGGCATGTCCTGGCTTGAATTTGGCTACCATGAGATGTATAAAAACTACATTTTTTCACACATTACTTCTACTCCCAACTTTCTAAGATCAGCCAACACAATCCAGACAACATCGGGAAGGAAATTAGTTTAGAATAGAGGAAAATAAATCTTTCCAGCTGGAATTACTGAAATATCTTTGTGTTCAGCTCTGCATAAATATCAACCTTGAAGACATTTATCTGGAATTTCACACTATTATGCATGTATCTCTAGCATTGTCCAGGCTTGCAAACCACAAGCCTCTGAACAACCTCGTATGCCCCATCACACACGTATAGCTGTTTACTCATGTTGCATATTAGCATCTAGCTATTAGCATCATAGCCATGAATAGTCCTACTGTAACCAATGGGAATATTTCCTCACAGTGGTACTACTCAACATGAGTAAGAACATTACAGCTTGAGAGAGGGTGAGGATGTGCAGTGAGACCAAACACCAGTCTCTCCAAAATACCTCTCCAAAGCTCTCTAAATCTGCTTGTCATCACTGTGCCAGCAGCTCCCTCTCTGGGTGTGGCGCCAGATATGATGCTCCAGCCATTCTCAGGACACAGTTTCATTCTTTTTCAAGAAGTCTCTTTTCCCATTGCCATACATTTCCCTTCCACCACCCTCCTTGAAGGGCCTCGAACAGAAAGCTGTCTCTTACCAAAACAGCAGCTCATTAAAGCCAGTGGAAGGCTTCCTGCAGCAAGGTACCATTACTCCCCAGTCTGTAACCACAGCCATTTTAAACTTATTTTCCCTACAGGTGTACTCCAAAGCGCTCAGTCCAAAACACAGAGGCATTGAAGCACAGCAGCTGACTGAAATCAAAAGTGGTATCTCAACCATCTGTTTAGAAATGTGAGACCATTGACTCATTAGTTTCATCTAACTCTACCAGCACAATAAAAAAACCACACGCCTTCTGGAGAACAATATCAACACATGTGGGAGGATCATATCTGTGCAACACGGGGAGGGATGGTGCAGTTAAGAGCAACTCTCTTGGGATTTGCACTGAGCTCTGGCAAGGGAGAGCTGCTGTAGATTGGCACTTGCCATGGTTGCATTAGGGTCTGGGCCATTCTCTTCCCTGACAAAGGGTACATTTGTTTGGGTCCTCCCCTTTGCCTGGAGTTACTGTGATGTAAAGTCAAGTGAGAGCTTCTTTGCTTTTACCACTCTATATTAAAATACTTTTAAAGCAGTTTTTTAAATGAAGTTGTGCTAAGTTACCAAAAGGAAGATGTAAGCAGCAACCTCTCCCACCCCCATCATCATCTGTCCCAGCCTCATCTGGCCACCCCCGATTATCTGGGATTGTAGGAATGCTGGGACATTACTCACCGGCCAACCAGAGCCACTCACAGCAACTTTTCCAGACAAGGAGTGAAAGCTGGTGAAGATTAGTTTAACAGAATGAGCCCCAGTTCTTGGAAGCTGCTGAAGAAAACATAATAAAGAGGGAAATCAGACTTCGGTCGAGGTCAACATTTGAAAGTTAAAGTCTCCTGCTTATGAGCTCACCAAGCTCTGCTGAGCAAGTGGAAGGAAAACATTTTCTCTCTACAGTGTGACTTCAAGAAAGGAAGTTGTGTGGGCAGAAGCACTGGGGTGACTCTAAATTCAGTGATAGCTTGTTCCCCAGCATGCAGGCTTGGGAGACCTTGGGGGAATTTCAATATCAAGATGTAGGGAGGGAAACAGTCAATGCCTCCTGCTTTAGAGACATTTATTTCTACAGCCAACTATGACTCCAACCATAAAGTTTTTATTGCTACCTCTCATACAGTTTATTTATTATAACTTCCTTTTTTGAGTGGGCTGTTTATTTTTAAGCAAGTGTTGTTACATTTTTCACTAGATTACTAATAACCACGTGCTCTGGCTGCTGAAGCTGAATAAGCTGATGTAACTGTAGGTCAGGATCTTAGCTCTTTCCTTAGCCTGTCACTCCAGTAAATATACAGAGGATGAACTCTGGGTTTTCTCTAAGAGCTCTATGTACTTTCCACTTGAAGGATAAGGTAGAGTCCCACTTCCAGCATGGTCACGTGATCTCTGGGGACTGAGACTTAATTGAATGAAATCTCTAACCTCAATCAATAGGACTTTGCAAAATGGAGGGTTAAGGCAGAATTTTGCATTTTAAATTACTTTTGCAACAGCTCCCTATTTATGATGCAGCTCTTTCACTTAACAATAAATCAGGAGTTTCTCATCTCAAGAGCTTTGGAGACTACTTTCCCAAGCTCTCAGAACATTTATTGTACTCCCTGACTCAGATATTGAAACCCAAACACTCTTCTGGCATTGGCATTTGGGTTTTTTGGGGTCTTCTTTGGTCCAATAAGCCCTTGCCTGTATGACATGGAGCATCTCAAAGCCCCTCCTTCACAACATCCTCCACCCACCAGCTACTTTATCATGCTGAGAGTTTCTGACAAAGTTTTTAGGTATGCATTTTTGGTGTGGAAATGAAGAAATAAAGTTGCTTTGGGTTTCCTAAATATGCATTCGTCTCATGAGAGGAGCTTACTGGAAGCACACGTTCCTGGATAGGCCAAACAGCCCTGGGCTGTCCTTGCTGGATGCAGAACAAGCCTTGTTGAAAAACAGTTGTGACAAGGAGGCTGCATTGAGTGTCTCCTTACACTGGTCTGTACTTTGCTCTCAGGCATTGTGCAAGATTGAGCAGGGCCAAGATCCTCTGAGCATTACCAGCTTTGGAGACAGACCATCTCTTTCTGCCCAGGGGAGCTCACCAAAAATATTCTGTCTGCTCATCAATCTGCTCAGGACTTGAGTATTAAACACCTGCACTTTTCCCAGAGGAAAGGTTTTAAGGAGACTACACCTACCAGCAGTTTTTAGGTTGTTTGTGTTTGCAGGTCTCCCTGAGATAAAATGCTCCTGTCCCACCATTTCCATGGTATTTTCAATTGCTGAGGTTAATCCAAGATGTGGTACTGGGATTTTCAGGATCTGTCTGGCACCTCCTATACATTTCCTGAAATCTGAATTTGTTTTCTATTGTTCAAAGTGAGACTTATTGAGATGAGAATATTTCAGATTCCTCTGCAGCTGAAGCTTTGGGATGGGCTTTGAAGCCAAAGTGCTTTGGATGAAGCCCTCGGCACATTGCTCAATTTTCCATTCTTTTGCAGGAAAACAGTTTACCAGTGACAGAGTGGAAAAAGGCAGCAGAGAGGTTTCCAAACAGCTCTCAGCTCAGCACGGCAGTGTCAGTTCTCCAGTTTAACAGCTTCACTAAGTGCCATTACAGCAATCATCCAAAAACAGTCTGCCCTGCAGCTTTCAGACACAGAGGTCGCATCTCAACTTCCTCCTTTTGTATGATCAAATCAGAGGTTTTGACCGTCTCCTGTAATCAGAGCAGAAACGTTTCCCTTTACCACTTTCCACTTGAAACGCCACGAGGGCTCTGTGGAAAGCTGATATTTCCTGTTGTAGTGGGGCAGATTCATATTCCAGTTGGTATTTCACTCAGAGACAGGCTGAGCCCATCACTGCTCACTGGGGAGCACATGAGCTGTTCTGCCAAGCAACTGGAGCACTTCTGTGACATGTGGCTGGGGCTGCAGTCACTGTCTGAGCCCTGATGTCCGTTTGGAGCCCCAGATCCTCGCGGCAGCCGAGATGGAGCCGTGAAATCCAAGAAAGCAATTGACATCGAAGTTTCCTTCCCAAATGAGGGGTGAAAACCACTTCTCAGCATCCCCGTCGTTAGCTGGGGACCCGCGCCGCCAGCTGTGGCCGTGTGCGGCCCGCGGGAGCCCGCCAGCGGGGCGCTGGCTGCCGTTCGCGCCGCCCGCAGCAGATGGTGCTGCCGCTTCGCGCTCCAGCCCCGGCCGTGGGCTCATTTCTCATTTAAATAGGGCACCACCTTTTTCCCCCTCCAGTGAAAGCAGGGACCTAGGTCTTTCAGAAATGCTGAGAGCAGCTCATTTTCGGCGTGACAACACCCACCCCTCAGACTTGTCCATCACCTTCAAGTCAGACCCCGGCCTGAGGCAGCTGCAGCCTCCATACAGCTGACCAGAGCTTATTTTTTTCCAAGCTGGAGTGGCTATAGTCCAAACGACCCTATGATTTTTCACTAAGTCAATATCTGAGAGCATAAACTCCTCAGCGCATAAAGCAACACATCATTTCTAAATAATAAATGAGGTAGAAATGTACAGCTGGTTTAGAAAGACCAAAGAGAAAAAGCATTACAACGTCTACTTCAAATCAGTGGCTGGTGCTGAATTCATAAAAAGCCTTCCCTTCCGATCAATCAGCAAACTTTACTTTTCTGTAGCATAACCCCAAACCTGGGACACCTGCCTCCTGTCGTCAGAGGGATCTGCAGGAACCTTTGATGTATGCTCTTTTAAATTAGCCAGCTTCAGTAGTCCAGCAACCAAATCTCACTCTAAGCTGGTCCTCTCTACCAAACTATCTGTCTCAAAGGTAAGTTGTGCAAGACTGTCTCTAACCATAATGATAAACACACACACACATATATATATATATATCTCCATCATCACATAAGACATCAGCTGGTGATGTAACACAGAGTCTAGCAGAGATATTGCCACCACTCCACTGCATCTTCCAGCCCTGGGAGGAATGGACTGGCTTACAGGTGGCTTTGGGTAAAGTCCTCCAGTGCCAGAGCAGCAGCATGAATCCACTGAATTATTTTGACCTTGGCTTTTTCTAGCAGGTTGCTGGGAAACCCTGCAGATCTGTATCAGCCGGACAAGGCACAAGGTGCCTGCCATCCCCTGCCCATCCTACCCTGCTTGTTTGGGGTAGTAAGGCCCAAACAGGGAGGCAGAATTTTAGGAATAAGGTTCCTAAGTCACCTAGGTTTCTGAGAAGCAGACACAGCTTGAAGCTCCCAGGGAGTGAATACACACTGTAAAGCAGTGACTGAGAATGCCCATTGCAAGTTACTGTTTATGGAGCAGATGATTTCCACATCATTTTCTGGATGGCTTTAAAGATGATGAGTGCAGCGTTAATGATGTTTAGTCCTATCAGAAACTTTTTTCCCTAGCATGGACTCTAAAAAAAGATGAGTCTACATTTGCAGAACAATGACAGAAGTCCACAAAGCATGAAAACTCTTATTTGTGGTAAAGACTTGCTGAATTGCCTTCCAGCTCAGCAAACCCATCTGTGATCTGATCCACGCACTGAAGCAGGGCCTCACTGTGCAATGAGCCTTTTTGCCTGTGCAAAGCACCTTTCTGCACAGAAGATTCAGTCAGCATTAATCGATGAACAGGTAATCACTCATCTGTAACAGGATTTAGGAAGAACATGTTCCATGCCCAGTATTATTTTGATCTATGTTACTAAATCAGATTTGCTTCTCAGTCATCAAATTACAAACCCCCAGCACAAGACCAGAGAGCACAAAGCAGAAGACGTGGCACTTTTGCTCATGCTTGTAACATTCCTTTTGCAGATAAGCGACTCCTCTAGATTTACAACCATGTCTTCTCCTTCCCTAAACAAGCAACAGAGAGGAATGGCTACTTCAAAATATGCCTGTGCTATCCTGCATAATTCCTTGTGGCTTAACAGGTTATGGGTAAATGATTAGCCTCATCTTTCACTGATGTGGATCATTGCTCATTCCATATTAGCATAAGCCTTATTCTGGAAGCAAACAAGTGATGGCAGAGCCAGGGAGATATCGCTCCAAGGTCTGAGCTCCAGTCTTTAACCAGGTTCTTGGATTTGAGGTCTGGGGAGACAAAACCAGCTTCAGAGATGAGTGCATCATCTCTGCCAGGAGCAGTCAAGCATGGCAGGCAAGGTCTTTGACTCCCCGGCAGAGATGCTGGCTGGATGTCTTGGGACATATCCACTTTGAAAGAGAAAGGAGTTGCACATAAATGAAAATGTGATTTGTGTGTTACTTAAGAATGGTGATTTTAATATTTAAAGTGTCCCTGGTTGCAGGTGCAGCCCCCTGAAGTTATCATCAGTTTTTCTATAGTATCCAAGAAGCTGATGTTGACCCTAAGACTTAATTTAGTAACAAGATTACTCAGAGAAAAATTATGCACTAAAAACCTTTATGGGACAGGGAAATATGCCAAAAGTAAACTTGGCCAGTGCACTTAATAGATAGGAAACCATTTGTTTCTTTTTGAGAACTTAATTAAGTTTCCTCTGAATTCATTTGTAATAACAGTAATAAGCACCATATATGGGAATCTTCAGTGAGCTCTTAGCAAGGTAATTTCCTGAATTTGGCTTATATCTTAATAATGTCTAGAGCCAGCTACATCTTAAAATACAGCTGGTATGCATTATTCCGTTTGGAGTATGAGGGTGTGTATGGACTTATTTGCGAGCCTGGGTGTGTAAAATAAATAACTTTGGTGGTGCTTGACATAGTTTTATTGCCTGTGGAATGATGTTTGATCATATTCTGAGAAGCAGTGATGAGAGAGTTGACATGATTTCTTGTGTTTAACAAGGAAGCCTTCAGGAGAGCAGTGTGTATGCCTTTCACACTCTGGCATGCTCCTTCAGCACCCCTTGGATCACTGTCAGGAAGCAGGAGGGAGAGGCTTTGAATCAAACCACCTGGAATCAAACTAGGCAAGCTGTAAGCTCTCCCGTGCTCTGTAGCCTTCATGGAGAAATGCAAAAGAGAAAGAAGTTAGAGGGGAAAGGATCATTTCTCATCAAAGGATGCACACATTCGACTTGCAGCCCTACCTGCTGCTCAGGCCTTCTTCTGTACTTCAGATGCAGAAACATTATTAACAAAAACTCAGTAGCTAAATGGCAAAGAAGAAACAGTCATTGCTGACTAAGGCTGAAGACTGTATGGAAGAAGGAAGTGTGCTCTCAGAAGGATAAGCTTTCTTCAGCAGCTGCATGTTGTGTGCACTCAGAGCCCAAGTGTTAATAGGAGAGCTGCAATTAAAACATAGCCAAGACTTCTAAAACTTTAATCTCCCTGCCATTAACTTCAGATGGGATTATTTCAGGCCTGATAGGGGTAGGGTAAGTCACAGTACAGACATCAGCAATTATCTTAGGGCATGAAGCTAGCACGAAGTGGGTGGCAGCAGCTGTGGCACACAAAGTATGCAATTGCTCTTCAGAAGGGCCACAGGACCGCTAGGGAAGAACTGAAGGACAGCCCAAGGAACAAAAAAGGCAGAAGAGACTTTGCTGCAGAGGGTGCTGATATTTCTCCTCACCCCAAGCAGAACATTGTTTAAATCACACAGAAGCAGAGTTTTTGCTTGGAGAGTACAGCCAAGCACCCAAGCATAAATTAAAGCCAATTTAAATCACCGGACTCATCCACATAGATTTCAGTGAGATCCAGACCCAAATGGGAAAGCGTACAAAGAAGCCCGCTCAGGAATGTCACCTACCAGAGTTCATATACCTCACAAGGAAGTGATCCTGCATTTTTCATCATCAATATATATGATAACAAGCCTCCTGCTCACTGGGAAGCTTCCTAAGTTCCCACAGTGACTCAGTTTAAAAGCTGACAAACTGGCAGCACAGCTACTTCATCCATAATCTCCTCTTTACAGTTAAGCCAACACTTCTCATGCAGTGCTCCAGCTGCCTCAGGGGGTGGCTTGCAGGACAGAACCTCCTTACAAGTAGAAATTGGGATCCCAGTTGGATCTTCTCTCCTTCCTGACTCATCTGCTCCTCCTGAGACAATGCAGGATGCTGAGACAACCAATGGTGTCTGTGCCACAGGAAAACACTGTCTCTGGCGAAGCACCTGAGCATACTCAGGACCACATTCTGCAAGGTAGCCTGCTGAGAGCTCCTGCCTGCTAAAATACCCTGCTCTCAGCCCTCACCAATGCAAAAGCACAGCTTGTTCTCATTAACTGTATAATTACTCCATGAGATTTCATCTGTCTCCAGCTTTCCAAAGATGCCATGGCCTTGATTATCCCACCTGCCCACACAGTATTATTCTGCTATAACAAACCCAGGGAGAATCCCTCAGATACTAGCTGTGGTTCTGCTATAACCCAACATCCTCTTCACCCCACTGTGGGTTTCACATTTTTTTTTAGATTTGCCATTTCTTTAGAAGTTTTATTGCTACCCAACTATTTTGTGGACATTTAATCAAGAGTCTTTAAAGCTTCCTTTACCTAAAGGCAACAAGTCCACAGTGGTGACCTGATTTTACCATGACTTCTGTACTGAGGTCACAGCAATGTCTCACATGTGATAGCTTCAAAGCAGAGTGTGAGATCTGGGATGCAGTGATGATCTCTAACACATATTAATGCTTTGCAAAATTGGTATAAAGAATTTCCTAATGAAACAAGAAGCTTAAACCTGCTCTTGTGCTCAGAGAAAAGCTCCATCAGTACTTGCTCCATCTTTGTCTGCAGCTCCCCACTGCTCTGTCTGTCCCTGAAAGGTGTGTGCTGGGTGTGTGTGCATGACTCAGATGGACAGTGTCTCCTCTGGGCCATCTCCTGACTCTCAGTGGTCAGAAGTAGCTGAGCTGCTGGTACAGGGCTACTGACAGTCTTCAACTTCTTGTTGTTCAGCTGAGCTGTCCA
Source organism: Urocolius indicus (assembly GCA_013401255.1). Classification (NCBI taxonomy): domain Eukaryota; kingdom Metazoa; phylum Chordata; class Aves; order Coliiformes; family Coliidae; genus Urocolius; species Urocolius indicus. The sequence goes on from WBNH01007126.1 coordinate 727,541, forward strand.
TCTGTCAGGTTCCCCAGACCACTTTGGAAAGCCTTTCTTGTAAGAAAAACTTTATCCTTAGGCCTACTTGCTGAAGCATTACCCTATATTTCTTGTTTCTTAGGTCAGTAGGTGAAACTGGGATAGACTTACCACCCTGTGCAGATCTGCTCTGGACCAATTTCCTTCACCCATCCCTTCAGGCTGCCCTCTCCTCCCAAGGAGCAGTGGCTGCAAAGGGCTGGCCTTGGCAGAGCTGCCCTCGCTCCAGGAGCAATATCCTGTTACACTGAATACATCCAGCCCCTGAAGGAAAATGATTAACAGATTATCACTTTGCTTTTATGAGCAAGAGGCAACCAATAAGCCCACGATTTTTAACGGTCAAAAACCCCAATCTAACAGAAATTGCCAAAGGATATCACAAAAGCCTGACCTGCTCCTGCTAATTTGTTCTTCAAGAGCAGCACAGGAAACTGATACAACCACAAAATGAACAGGAGCTTAGCAAAGATTTTGTGCAAAAGGGACCCTTTGCATTTTACATGCTCTGTCACATTGAATTTTAATTGCAGCTCCCCTGTGGTGCTAGTGCAGGAGGGGAATGCTAATGACGTGCAAGAGAGGCAGCCTGGAAGGGAGCAGCCATGGCAATCTGCAGCCCAGCACTCACACAAAGGACAAGGTCCCCAACCTGATAGCAAGGAGCAGCTGACAGAGGTGTAGTCAAAGTACAGACCTTGTTGATTTAGCATCCCCTTTAGCTCCTACTATTCCACCCCAAGTCGTGGGCTACTAGTTGGATTAAAACACATTTGAGTGAATATAATGTATTAAACCATTGCAAGGTACTGCTCATCTGTGACAAGAAACCCACTGAAGGAAACCAGGACCTGGTTGAACAAATATGACCACAGATCACTTCTGTAATGATTAATAAGCTGTGGCTTCGAATTACTACAATGTAGTGGTGCTTCTTACTCAGTGTTACATCTATCAAGATTCTGTTTGCTGAGTTTTGTAAAAATGCCTTTGGGAAGCATCACCCAAAAAATGTGTCACCATGATGGGTCCATAGCTCAAGTAATTCTGGTAGTCACCACTTGTAGGCTCCTGGTGTGGAATAAGCATCATACACACATTCTTAATGCTCTGAAACAATTACAGGCAGCATCTGTAGCATCCCTGCTGCTCTCTGCCTAGAAAGAGAATATGTCTTAATCAGATGGTGATCATTAAATATGTGACAAGTATTAATGCAGCAAAAGCTTGCAAACATTTGGGATGCTAACATATATCTCAACAAAATGTAAGCAGGACATTTGGAGTCCATGTAAAGACTCAAGAAAGGACAGAGAGAATTTGGAGTGCAAAAACTCACTTTCAAAACCTGTATACTCAGAATAGTCATCCCCTCCCCCCAAAAAGAAGCATAAATTCCTATTTCTCAAAATGATCAAAAGCACTTCATTTTTAATTATGTTTTTTTTATGACACTCTTTGAACCATCATCCAGCTTTCATAGAAATGCAAAGTCTGCCTATCAGGAGGAACAGCTGATCTATGTAGATTGTGTGACAATTCATAAAATCCTTAGGGACCAGAACAAAGACTTTCACAATGCTGTTGTTGTAAGAGCGTGATCTACTCCTGAGGGGAAATTCTGTGTTCCATTGCTGTCTGCTTGCACAACAGAAAGACAGTTTTCCTGCATTATTGGGGTTAGTAATACAATGTTTGCTGTTTCATCACTGTAGACTCCTGCCAAAAGAATTTGTATTACCTCACACACTATTGATAAAATGGATTTGCTTGAGGAAAAAACAAAATATTTGACCCAATGAAATAAATCAGACAGGAGTTTTATAAAATGAAAACAACCATTTAAAGCCATAAATTACCTATAAACAGCAACATGTGTTGCTGTGCTCCATTCTTCTCCATTTCTGTGTTTACAATACTCTGATATGGAAAAAGAAGAGCTCCTGGCCTAGTTCAGAGTGTGACTGCATTGATGTAAGGGCATAAAAGCCACCTGGGAATGTCTCTGCATTACAGAAGTAATCTCCACAGAGACTTTAGGTAAAAAATACACATCCTTCTATGTATTTTTAATATATATTTTTAGATATACATATATAGGCTTTATTAATATCTATTTCCTTTCCCCAAGCTCAGCATGCAGCTCATGAGGCTCCAGGCAGGCTGAGATTCTCTGACTCACAGATATGGCTTTCATGTGAAGTCTGCTTCTCGCAGGTTACACGGGGAGTGAGGAAGTTGAGCCCTAATGAATGGAGCTGCTGCCCCTCAATGCAACAGAGTAAGAAAAGTCTGATTCTACAGCTGCCTTTGAGGCTCTTTTGTCCTCCAGCATTTCATGCGTTTGATGTTTTCAGCCTATCTGACCCCAGGACAGGCTCTGAGCATCCACCAGCCATCAGTGCAAGAGGGAAACTCGCATAATTCCCATCAGGCAAACCTCTAATTCTTCCCTAATTGAGCCTAGCAGACAAAGCTGAATGAAAACCATGTTGTGTTCCATCCAGCATTTAAAGGGGTCTTTGCTAAATCAGAAGTAAGTACTTTAATCCATGTAAGGCGATATATTAAGCACAAAACTATGTCTGGAAAGTCAAATCCTTTATGCATCCCTCAGGCTCATGAAAAGATCCCCCCCTGGCAGAGCAGAGAGTATAGAAATCTGTAGCAACTGGCCGCTAGCAACAGTAACAAACAGCCTGTTGTCCCAGTAGTTCAACTTTCTGAGTTATTCTGTGAGAGGCAGAGAGTGAGAGGCTGACTGTGCCTGAGGTTCAGATTCTGCATCCTGAAGGACTCCAGCCTCAGCCTGACCAGAGACAGAGACGATCATGGACTTGATACCTTTGTGTCTCAGTTTCTCCCCTCCCTCAAAAAGAAAAAAGGAATAGAGTTTTGTTTTCTTCCTCATGCCTATATCCAGGAAGGTGGATAAAACACAGGCCTTTCATGAGTCAAAATTATTGCTTGTACAGATTTGTGCTGCATTTGCAAGAAATTACGTTGGCTTAAGTAGGAATAAAAACTTGGACAGATATTTCCTGGCAGTGTGAGTGAATGGACTTAATATTTCAGTTGGTTTTATGTTTTAGAATAACAAAGTGAGGTTATTTCAACACAAAGGGGCTCACAAAGCTTGGCAGTTTCATGACATGAGGTTTTTGGCCCACTACATTAGAGATAACAGAATTTACAGCTATGTTTTTGCTACACAATTGCCGGAGCACTCACTTGTGCTGGAGACCCATGTGAAAATGAAGCAAATACCAGCATTTCTGCAGCTTGCAAATGGCCACTTCTCTTTAGTCTGTACCTTTTTGAGGCTTATCTATTCAGGGAATTATCAATCAAAGTTTGCCTTTTGAAGAAGAAATGTCCTACTGCCCTCAAACCTATTATTATACTTCCCTATTTACTTCATTTCTTCTCTTATTTGGATTCTCCACTTGGATTTCCCCTGCTGCTGCCTAGAGCAGAGAGAAACCATATCCCCACACTCCTTGGGTTGCTCCCTCCCTCCTTCCTTCACTCCCTCTGGCCAAAGGAAAGGCTTGAAAATCCCCACAAAGTGCTCAAGGATCTGCTTTTGTGCAATAAAAAGATTACAGGCGAAGCAGATAACCTTTTTCTTTGGTACCTGTGATGCACATTACATCCTGCCTCTGGCAACATCATGAGCTGCTGCTTGTAACGGAGGCTTTACTCTACAGCAAATAACTAATGGATTTCATCCACTCCGGTGCCCGGAGGGGAATGGACCATCCGCCTTAACAGAAATGAGATCTATTGGGCCCTTTAAACAACTGCCTTGGTTTACACTCAAATGCCACCAAAATATTCATGTTTAATCGGGGAACTGTCAATGCAAATGTCAAAATGCCTGACAGTGAGGAACAAGGGCAGTTTCCTTCAGAATTAACTACTCGATTGGTTTTCGTCTAAAAAGCAACGCGCTGGCTCCAGTGTGACAAGCGTGCTCATTTTTCATCTCTGTTGCCTTATTTTGCAGGATCCCATTAAATTATACCATTTTATCTCCCCACACCAAAGCCCAGGAAAAAAAAAAAAACAAACCCAACCCAGCACTCTTCTATGCCAGTATTTTACATGTAGGGCTTGCCCAAAAGCCAGAAAGCCAGAATAATATCGTAGTGATGAATAATGCATAGCCAAAAGGGCCATATATAATCTGTGGGGTTATGAGTCTCAGCTTTACAGCTCATCTTTATAATCCTTTCTACTTTGTTAGTTTCATCTGACAAGGTTAAAAAGAATCCTGGAATTCCAAACTGGCATTTTTCTTCTCACTGAGTGCTCCTCTGTGCTCAGCAGGCGCTGAGTGCTGCCACTGGTGAGGTTTGCTGGGGGTGAGGTTTGCTGTGCATGTAGATGCATTTAGTCTCTTTCTCAAGAAAAATGAACAAAGCTGCTGACCCTGGTCCTGTTGAATGCCATGAGGTGCACAGACAGGTCAGTTGTGTTTGCTGCCACAACATTCTTTCTCAAGCTCATATGATAGGTTTGATCTTGTGTCCAACACACTCTGATGCATACACACAGCTCATTTTATCCTGAAATGGACTTTACAAACCAGAGAAAAAAATATCCTGCTAGGAGCATCCTTTTGGGCCTAAGGATGAGGGATGTAATGTTTGGATATCTGGATTAATGGTATCCCACTGTCAAGAAAGAGCAAGCACAGGGAACGGCTCCAGAGGCTTTCTTGGAGAAAGTGAAGTGGTATTTTGAAATGAAAAGTTAAAACAGTCTCAACTAAAACAAGTTGGAGCTGCTGTGAGAAACCAGCTGCAGGAAGCTTGCGGAGCAAAGCCTGTTTACAGGAGAGCAAAGCCATGGAGTGCACAGCCCACATCAGGTGTATCACTGTGTTTTGGAATCAAATGACTTTTTTGTATAAATATTGGGGATGAAGATCTGGGTTTTAATAGAAAAGGTCTTGCTTCTCTGCTAAAGGAAGCTCTTTTGTTTTCAGTAAAACAGCCAGTTCTGACAGAAGACTTTTACCAATGTAGCTCCAGCTCCTGAACCAGAATGTTCTGAGAAGGTGCAGTTGGTCCCTGCAAACCAGGACAGGCTCCCATCACCACCACTGCCATGTCTGCACCCTCCTAAGCTGTCAGAGAGAGTCATCTGCTGTGAAGGAACTGAAGGCAAGAGGCTATCACAGGCCTCTACTGTGCTATCAAAAGCAGAGCATCAAATACAACACCAACAAATCCTTCCACCCCAGGAGCCTTGTTGTTCTCGTTAACAATTTAAGTACATTACAGCAAGATACTCCAGTGCCTTTTGAGGTGGACAACATCTTGCTATATGTAATATGTCAAAGCAGAACACAATTATAATGTAGCACATGCCTTCAGAGCTAGGGGTCAGACTATATCTCACCTACTAGGTTTGTTGCTGAGATTTTTTCACAAGGCATAATCTGATATGTGAAAAAATGTAACATATTGCCAGAACTCACCCCCCCAAACCAGTGACCTCTGTCAGTGACCTCTTCCTTGAGGATGAAACCAAACATGCACAAAGTACAGAAGAAAATCACTTCAAGCCAGTGATCTGATCTCAGAAGAATTCAGGTGCTTGTGTTCTCCATCACATTTAAAAGAACATTTAAAAGTAAATCTGATAAGAAGAAGAATGGGATTACTGTAATTTGGTGATAACTTGACTGCTGGCTCCAGCCCATCTCTCTTTGAAGTCAATGGAGACATGACAATTTCATTAAGTCAGTGACAGTTTCATGAAGTCCTAGTGAAAGACTAATATTCGTTGCATGTTCGCCCCTGGTTTAAGCCACAGGATGGATCACAGTTCTGTAAGTGATTCACAGCGTGTGGAAGGATGTGCTCCTGAGACAGGTAAGGAGGTACTACATAACTCACAGTGACATATCGCTTCCTTGATGAGCCGCTACTTTGACTCCTTTTCCCTGTTAAATCACTTTATCAGAACACAGTTTTTATGGGCATATATAACCTAAATGAGCCATTATCATGGTGAGGGCTGTGCCAGAAGCTGCCTCACAGAGCACTTGTGGAGGCTCAGCTCATCCAGCAGCAGGTAATGCTTCTCCAGCCCCCCAGAAAACTGGCCCAGGCTTGTTTTACCTCACATCTGATGACTGCAATTGCATGTCTGTCTCATCATATTTTAATCTAGGAGGGAAGATGTGGGGTAACAGGCTCAGGCTGATACTGCACCTGCCATATGAAAACCATCCAGTGCAGCCTGTAACTGCATCGTCTTCTTTTCTCTGTGAAGTCTGCACAACACAGCTACAAGGAGATTATCTGGGACATCACTGGGACAACACATTGTTATATTTGAAGGGTGAATAAGGGGAAAAAAACAAGCTTGTAATCATAAATATTTCCCATTTACTTTGACCCTCATATGAGTTCTAATCTGCAGCATGATTAAAACAAACAGGAGAGAAAAATAAAGAGATAGAAAAGAAAAAAAAAAGGTGAAGGAGACAGAGAGACTTATGCTTTTTTAGTTTTATTTCCAGTATGAAGAAATTAGTATTTGAGAAAACGTTCTGGAACAGTGCTGGGAGAAAAGGCAGCATTGTATAGCTCTGATACAAAAGGAAAAATGCTTCTGGAGTCCAGGGCCAGTTGCACCTTAGAGTTGGGACTGAGACAGGTTTTAATGCCACCTTTTTCAAAATAGCTCATTGCTTTAAGATTTTGAACATGCCAAGAGCTAATTTTGGATAAGAATCTACAGTCTCAGAACAGTGACATCAAAAAACAATGACCAAGCTGGATGATGCTAACCCCTGTCTCTGCTTGGGTTACTTGCTCTGAGAAATAGCTGTAACCTGGACCTTGGTGGTGCTCTCAGAATTAATGTGTGGAAAGGATTTGAAAGATTTTCTTTGAAGTTCAGTATTGTATACAAATTGAGGCCAGGAAATGTAGATAAATCATTAACGAAAATACTGAGGTTCATTCTGGACAATTTCTATCAGTAGGTCTTTGATTTCATTATTTGCCTGATTCCAGAACACAATCCTGGAACCACTTCTGATGTAAGATATTCAGTGAGTAGAAGGAATTGTACATTATTTTGATATATTGATTAAACTGCCACAGAATGATTTGAGATGAAGATTGAATACTCTGAAAGTAATAAGATATGATTGAAGCTGAGGCTTTCCGTGGATTACAATGGACAGCTTTTTCTGCCGCCCTGCCATTGTTTATCAGAGCACTAATAATGTTTATTACTGTAAGGCTCACAGCTTGCTGGTTAGATTTAGACAAAACTATAGCTGCATGGGCCAGGCAAATGCATTTACTCTTTGGTATTTAAAACTGGACAAAGCAAGTAGTATGAAAAATGCAGCAGAGAAAATCGGTGTTGTTGAGATAACTCTGAAGCTGAAGATGCCAATGCAGAAGTAGCAGGTCCCTTCTGGACCAGCTAATCCCAAACTGGGGCAAATGTCCTTCAGCCCCAATGGCTAGTCCAGCTGCCATACCAACTTTTGTACCTATGGACAAGGAGCACGTTCACAGCACCAAGACGAGAGCCAAGAACCCACAACTCTCCTCCAGACATTGCTAGAAAACCATGAACAAATTAGTCAGAATGGAGGAATACAGTAACCACGACGGCTGAAAACACCGATCCACTCTTGCTTTTTGCTGGCCACACTCCCAGTTGCACTTTAGTAGCTGGGGAAGACCAAGTACCTTCTCAAATCTTGCATTTTCCACACAGGGCCAGAGAGACATGGAGGTTTCTGTCCTTAAAGCATCTGATGGTTAAAATCTACAGAATGAGTTATGATCTGTAACCATTTGACACTCATTTTTTTTTTTATCTGAAAATATTCTGGGTTTAAATTTTCTGTGCTTTTTCCTCTCCTCCTGTGCAGTCTTCTTGACAACTTTCCAGTTTCGGCAGATCCCAACAACCTCAATCCTGAGCACTCTTTCAACTAATTACACAGCTCCTCTCTCAATAATGTAATCTCTGTTAATAATTTATTAAATCTGTTTGAATCACCAGACCAAAAAGGTCATACAAAGATAGTGACTATGAAATGGAAAATGTGTTGGCCGGATTGCTTAATGAATTGCAGATGGGTGCTCTTAACTTGGAAAAACCCAAGCACATCACGTTTTTGTGGACAATAGAGCCTTGAAGTGCATTATAGATTTATGATTACAAGCAAAGCTACAGCATGTAAAGACATTGTCATTACCTACATATGCAAATATTCCAAACATTCAGTATGCAAGAGAAAAGGCAAATCTATTTGTCTAGGTCTATAAGCTATTTACAAACTAATGAAAATGAACTTTTCTGCATTTGTATGATCATGGAGCATGCAAAGGGCAATTTGTACTTCAATAGCACTGCTGTGCAGTTATGATCTAGGGGTCTTGTTTCTCTGCCTCATTGGCACTGACAGGACTCAGCAGCCCAGGTTGTACATTTTACAATTTGCACATCTACTCACATCCTGAGCTGTGCCTGTCCCTGGCTGTGAGATAGATGAGTATATAAAGGTAAAGCACTTCTGGAGGAAGACTGTGCATTTTTAGTCGATCCTCAGGGAATTTTAAAGGTAACATTCCCCTCTATAGCTGAAATGTCCACATTGAGAAGCCATCTCTGTTTCTTAGCAAGTTTGTAAGGCAAAGGTGTGCGTTTGCAGACTCAGTCTTTGAGACCATAGCAAATTCATGCCCTGTGCCTCCCCTGGCTTCCCAGCAGATGCTCTGCCAGCCCAGGACAGGTAGGTATCTGCTACCAGGTGGCTTTCTGCTTATTCAGCTTGGGGTAAATTGCTCCAATGATACATCCCTTTCAGTCATGCCAGGCGTGACTGGGCAGTAAATTTGGCTTCATCACAGTCCTGTTGTGTTTGCTGGACAATGAAGGGAAAAGCACACCCCTCACACAAGGAATTTGAGAATGAAGACTTTAATAGAGGGCTGAATCCACACCTCTGACCTTTCATGTCTGCCAAGTGCCCTCCCAGTGACAGAGTGTGTATCCATTTTGATGAATACAGCTTTAAGGACATAACTTCACACTACCTAACATCAAAACAACATTCTCTGTGTTACAGGGCTGTAGCTCATTTAAATTTCTCGCTGAAGCACCACACCATAGAAGTTGTGAGCATTGAAGCCCCCATCTGCCAAAGCAGCCGGGTGTGCAGAAGGGAGAGGTCACCGGGACATTGGCTGCCTTTTGAGGAGCAAACACAGGTCTTCTTCCTCCCAGTCACTCTGTCATGAGCAAAACTTACTCGCTATTTGCAGTGAGGAAGGAATTTCTGCCTCCTAAACCCATAAGGTGACCTAATGGGAAGATATGAAGAGGGTAGCTCTGGTTTGTGCCATCTATAATAGCTCTGGTGTCTACAAATCCATGCTTAAAAAAAATCACTCTGGTATTTGCTGGTGATGCCCATCACGAGTGCCCTGGGAGGAACAATTCTGCTCTCTAAGACAGTTCAATCATTTGAAATGAGCATTTATCACTCACCCAGGGACTCCAGTGCTGGGCTGCGGGTTTTCTTCTTAGAGGTCCTCAGGCAAAGCTGTCTGGCTTCACAGATGCTAATTATTTGCGTCTGCTGTTAATTAGCTGTCTGCAGTCGGTCATGGCAGAGTGGTGACAGCCTGGGAGCCTCTCCCCAACAGCACAGCCCTTGGGCTTTGTTCCCCATCCCTCCCATCTTCCCCTCCTCAACTCCCAGCCAGAACATTTCATTTTAGTCACAGTGCCAGAGGCCAGACCCCAGAGGACTTTTGAAATTAAACACGTATGAAGTACAGTGGAGAGGGAGGGTGGAGAGAAAAAGGGGGAGAAAGGGGCAACTTCAGCTCCTCAAGCATGCAAGTCGCGAGCTTTGGTGATGTCTCTCAATGTATTTTTTTCAGATAGCCACAAATCACGTCTTGGCCATCCAAGAGAACCTGTCTCTGTGATGGAAATTTCCACCCTTGCCTCCACTGGTGTTCTGCTCTTTGTTGTTGCTTTGCTGCCTTCACAAGACATTGTAATTGAATTTTTACAGAAAGAAGGAGGGTTTTTTTGTTGTTGTTACAGAAAGGGAAATTCATCCCTGGTTTGTAGAAACACAACTTCCAGGGTGAATTCTACTTACAGGGAGAATTGCAGCTACAGGGAAGTAAAAGTTCTTCTTTCACCAAAGTCTCTGTAACTGAAGGCACATCACCTAATTGTTAATAAAAAAGGTTCACCACTGGGCACGTTTCCTAGCTGCATTAAGCATGGATCATATTTCTTTTGTTAGTATGTTAAATAAAAAAAAAAAAAAAACAAAACAAACAAACAAACAAACAAAACAAACCCCAACAAAGTGGTTTGGAATTTCATCTGAAGAGCTGTGAAACAGCCTGTGCAAAAAACCAAAAAAAAACAAAACAAAAAAAAAAAACCAAAAAACCCCCAAAAAAACCCCAGCCCTCACAGGGTATAATATATTCATTCCTTTCTACCTGCAAATTACCTGAGAACAAGTTGAGTTCTTACTCAAATTTGAAGTGATTGTTAAATCGTTACCAAATGATTTTAACAAATGTTTCTCACTTGGTAATTTCCTGGTGACCAAATCACTGTAGATATTTGGCATTTGAAATTCAAACTTCAAGCTCTCCTGACAGGATGCACAGATTGTAGGACCAGACCTGTGCTTCACAGGCTGAACCTGTGCTCTATCTCTGTTGTAAGCATCTGATGACACAGTCCCAGCCGTTACCTCTGATTTCACATCCCGAAGTCAGCACAAGCTCCATCAGCTCTGAAAACAGCTATCATTGCCTGTTTCATTTCACCAGCCTGCATCTTTGAGCTTGCTCCCGAGCTGCAACGTCCCTCCTTGTGTGCCACAAGTGTGGTATCTCTCTGACCACCACTGCCTGTGCACACTTCCCCCTGGGGTTCCCCCAGTGGCTTCTCCCCCCTCCCATTACCGCACAAGCTTCTTGGGGCAGAGGTTGTGTCTGCAGCACCTATCTCATTGGCTCATGGATGTAACTTCTGTGTGCAATGGTAACACAGGGAATAAGTAATAACACAAAGTTCCCATCAGAGGGTACCTGTGTCCATCAGAAACTCATTTGCTGGTGCATTCAACCAGAAGTGAATACAAAGGACATGCAAACATTCAGCAAGAATGCTTCAAAATTCACATGAATATTCATGGCAATGGGACTTTTTGCCTTGCTCAGCCTCATTTCCTGTCATTGATACAGAAATGCCACCGAGGCAGGAGGGGAGCGATATGGCCATTTAAACATTTGCTGCCTGGACCATCTGCAGATGCTATGCTGCCTGTCTGTGAGAGAGTAGCTGGTGGTGTGGCTGGAGGGGGCTGGCACTGCATTCAACTGCCTCTGCTGCTCAGTGGAGTTGGGCCATTGCATTTCACAGAGAATAAACTGAAATGAGATAGGAAGAAGAGGAGTTTCCAGGGCTTAATGACTTTAAGCATGGAAGCACCCCAGATTTGATGGCTAATGGTGTCCTTACCAAAAAAAGCCCTAACAAATGCAGTGGTGGGTAACACTGCTGGGGATCTTTGACAGGAAATCAGTGTGATGCTGTAGTTACGCTCCTGTCTCTCAAGTTAGGCAGTTCTGGTCCTCAGTTCTTTCTTTTATGAATAAGATTTCTGTTTATGTTTGGCTTAAAATTACTCCTTTTACAACAGCTTTTCCTTCGTCCTTTCCTCAGGATTCCCTTCCTTGATTACTAAAGCAAAGCAGCTCTGCCAGTGTTTCCAGCAAAAGGGCTTCCTGCAGCTCTGTGCCCTGTGTCATTTAATGTGTCTGCATCCTCATGTGTGAAGGATGGAGTGTTAGTTGTCATTTATGGACTGTGTGAGGTTTAGAAACTCAGTGATCCAAATATGTAACGTTTGGAGGACTGGAAATTACAGGGACAATCCCTGCTCTGTGGGAAATGACACAGGTAGAATTTCCAGGGCTCCCTGGGATGAGAAATGACAGCACTCCTGCATCTCCCTTCTCTGTGCAGTGCAGGAGACAGATATGCTTGTCACCAGCTCCTAAATCACTACTTTTAAGATGACCAAAACGATGCTGACTTACCCCAGAAGTGCTGTGTTACAAGCTATAACCTCTCAGGAGCTGCTTCAGAAGCAACCTAAGTACACCTGCATCGGAGGAGGTTGCAGGACATAACCTGGCAATGAAGCTGAGATGTTCCCTGGCAGTAAACCTGGGGTGTTGTGGAATAGATAATATCATTTTACACAGGCCAATAGCATTATTCAACACGTCTCCTAGATTTTGCCAGTGTCCCCTTTCATACACTTCCTGTGGTGAGGCAAAAAAACCTACATCCTATCCCCATCTTACAAGTGTTAACAAATTCTCTCTTTCATAGATGAATCCTTTCGCAACAAGAATATGCTGGAGAACGTCAATAGGGTTTTCCTCTTTACTCATCGTCTTTCCCATTGTACCAGTTTAGTCAGTTCACTTGCCTTTTCAGACAGGAATCCAGGCCATTTTCTGCTGAGGGGCCTTAATTCAACAAACTTGGCCCATCACATCGGGGTCACCAAATGTTGTAGCAGAGCACGCTATATTCTTCCAAAGATGCAGAAAACCCAATGTACCCAGACAACATAGCACAACCACCAAAGTTGACTCAAAACTCACCCTTCCTTTGCTAGCTACTTCCTTATATGCTGCTTCCACCCATGTGATCAATCACCCAGTGCCCAATTGATTAATTCATAGCACCTGTTTCTGATAATTGGAAGTAGTTTGCTAGCTGCATTAACTTGTCCCTACTATTTTTATTCAAGTTGGCTGGTCCAAGTCATATTTGTGCCTACACTGGGGTTGTAAAACATCTTTACTATCTGCAGAGCAAATTGAGAAGGGGAGCAGGGAGCCATCTCTGTGCAGCTTTACACTAAATGAATTACAGAAGGAGAGAGTGAGGGAATAACTTTGGAATTAAAAAGCTTTAAGATGCGATGGAAAGTGGCAGTTGAGCCAGGAAAGCAGGCTGGAAGTGGAAGAGTGTTTAAATGATGCTAACAAAGCTTGAGAGATAGTGTGAGTAGGAGGGCTCCTCAATAACCCTGAGAGACTGTTGTGTGGAGGAGAGATAAAAGGCAGCACAACTGTGCCCATACCTGGGATTCTTGCAGGAATGCTTTCCAAGGAGATATTGGAGAAACTGGGAGATATTCCTCTGCTATAAGGTAGTGAGGGATCAATGTCTTTAGTAGAGCTGTGACAGTAGATCCAGCCCACTACCATTGGGCCAATGTCAACACTGGTACAGGGTGGTGGGTTGGCAGATGCTGCAGCTTAGTGACTGGCAAGTTCACACCACAGGAGGGGACATCAGCAGCTTTGGTCTGACTGGTTTGGATCAAACTGTGGAAACTATGGCAATACTAACCAGCTCAAGTCTGATTAGTTGCCAAAAAATCTTAGCACAGCTGAGAAGACAGTCTGGATGTCACAACTGTCCTGGCAGTTGTCTTGGCAGGTACTGAGGGTCCCTGGCCAGCCTAGCATCATTATCAAAGATGATTTAAATAAGTTAATGGATTGGACTGAGTTGTGCTGATGTCTTTATATTGTCATTGTGGACCATCAGCTGTCAACAAAGGAAAACGTTACTGAGTGATATATTGGAAGCAGTTTGATTCTGTGGATAGAACCGTCAACAGCAATGGAAAAAAACCCCGTGTGTCACAAAATTAGAGAATTGTGCCCTAGGAAGCCAAATGCTCAAAGTCCATAATAACCATTTCAAACTTCCCACTACAGGCTTAGGACTTATTTATTTCAGGCGAGAGGTGAGAAAGAAAGAAAACAAAATTGATGTGGAAAGAATACTGCGTGTGTTAATATTGCATGGTGGGGCAAGCAGCTGGCAGAAGAGATGCTCATCCTGGAAAGAACTGGGAGTGGGTATCCCCTGGGCCTTCAGGCCAGGCAGGCGCAGGTGTGGGGGATGTGTGCTGACATCAGAACACAAAATGAAAAATCACCTCTTTGCAGAATCTGGTAAGCAGCTGAGGAAGCTCTACTGTGCAAGCCCATTTAGGCTCACTAAGCCTGTAAGAAATGGAGAGATAAATCAACACAATAAAATCCAAAGCAGCAGACCTGGGTGGCTGTTTTGGCACTGGATTATTTTGCATGTTGGGTTCTGCTGGTGTTCTTGAGACCAGTGAGGATGTGCAATTCAAAGACCTGTGAAGAATGAATTCTCAGGTGTGGAAAACACTGAATGATCATCTGAATACGTCCCACATTAAATCTCTTCATACTGTCTTAAAAGAGGTGACTTTTTCCCTGCAGGAAATTATTTACAGCATGTGGTACCATATGACAACATTGTTTTCACACTGCTAGCACCTATTAGAATGCCCCAGGAACATCTGAAAGAGAGAAAGAAAGAGCACCCTCACCTTTGGACAAAGACATCACTGGGCTGTGGCAGGACAGGAAATTAAAACATTCACTTGTCATCTTCCAAGTATGACATGACCTCTGTATCATAGGAAGAAATCTACCCCATGAGGTTAAATCACTACTTATCTGCTTAATGTCAATCAGACATTAAGCAGATTGACTGGGAGATTTGATTTATTTATTTTTAAATGGGAACCCAAACAACTTAATACTCCTTCACGACTTAATCTGCTGGCAGGCTGAGTATCCAATTTATTGTGGGTTTTTACCTATTTATTTATGACTCTTTTTGCCTCCTGTGGCCTGTGGGTTCCTATGGGAGTGAATGCTCTGTAACTGGGCTGTTAAAGCAATGGATGAACCCACACAGAGATTATCCTTGGTGTATAGCCATCTGCATTGACTGCACGGACTTTAACAGCAATTTTTCAGCATGGGCTCTTGTGGATTATCTGCATGCTTCGGTAAATACAAATCAACTTTAGTTAAGGTTAAGACACAACAGTTTCCATGTCTGGAAAGTGTACAATTATTAACAGGAAAAAAAAAAAAGTAGTAAAGTGGCATACAGGTTACAAGGTATAGTCAGCAACTTGAATAAATGGTTATGCACGAAAAATACTGGAATTGGGAACTCTTTACAGTTTAAGAAAGCAGAAAATGTAGACCTAAGATGGTATTCATTACACACGACCCAAACTGTTTTAATCCTTTCCCATGAAATTGTCATCTTCTAAGCTGTAGCATGTTAAGTATACCTAAGAAATAAAGCTGATTTAATATCCTTTTATACATCTGTGCTCCTGAAATGAAGGACAGTGGGTTGCTACCTCACTTTTGATCTAGATTCTCGACTAGTTTGGTGAAGATAAAGGAGGTTAGAGAGGCACTAGCAAGGACCTGATGACAATTTAATCGCTGTGATGATTACCATGTGGTAATTAAAGGCTTGCTGCTGTGAGACACTGCATATTTCCACTGCCTTCACAGATGAGTTTTTTCTGCTGGTAGCAGATAGGCTTTTCTAAATGTGCAGGGTGGGATTTTCAAAAGTATGTATAGGAGCCCAGGCAACTTGAGTTTTAATGAGGCAGGCACTTGGGGATAATTTTTGTAAGCCCCACCATATTGTAGTCAGATCAGAGCTTTGGTTAGTTTGTTTATACAGAATAAACAGATGCAAATGCTGCTCCTCTTCTAGACATAAACATCTATCAAATCCAGCGTTCCATGCTAACCTGAATGGGCCAGACAAAAAAACAAAACAACCAACACACCTTTCTTCTGCTTTTAAATTCTCTTCTCAATTGCAGGAAGAGAAGAAAATGAGACATACTGTAGTTCAAGCAGCCTCTTTGCAATGCCTCCCATCTCTGTGAAGTAGTTTCACTGCCTGAAAGTCAGATGTTAAAAATCATAGCTGGCTTTAAGGTTTCTTCCTACTGTAGCCTACCACGTTTCTTGCCCATTCTCATACACAGATGCCTTCTGTATTATCTAAACCCTCTCTGCTACATCCTTTTCTGACCTCTTTAAACCTTCTAGAAATGGAGGTGCCTACACTATCACGGAATGGAGATGAGTATCTGCAGAAAGTGCAGAATCTGTTCTGACTCTGGATCAAGCTTTAAAATCACTGTATGAAATAATCTGGAATTGTTTCAAAAGGATCTCTGATGAGGCCCCCCAGGGGGACTATGAATGGCCCTGCACAGCCAGCCTCACCTGGTGCCTTCACCCACTCCCATGGGCCCAGGAGCCTATTTAAACTCAGCTGGGGTCACTTACTCTCTTTTCTGAGGCATGTTGTAGTAGTAATGGTCTCTCTCTCAGCTGTGTCTGGCTGGGGACTCTGCCACAGAGACTGAATTCCTTGCTTGACCATGGATCTGCTTGCTCTATGAATTGGTTTTGTGATTTGGACTGACCCCTGGAGCTGGTCACCAACTCTGGGCCTGCCTTGTTCTCATCCCACATGGCTGAGGTCTACTCCATGCTCTGCGCTGTGTCCCTTGGGGTTCTGCTGTCCCTCTCAGCTCCCTGATGGTCTCTCTGCTAAAGGTAAGAGCAGCCATTTTTTCCTCAGTGAACACTTTGCTAACTTGTTCTTTAAGCACTATAGGGTTAGTTTTGCTGCTACTATGCTACAGAAGTGAGATTTTGAGTGTGTGTTGCTGATGTGATGCGGTGTCTGGGGGCATCGTGGAGTTTGGCTTGTCTAGTGGTTTTGGTAAGCTTCATGAAGTTATATGGCATTCTCCTTTAAATCACAGTTGGGTTTCACGATGGACATTTTTGCAGGCTCTGTCCCTTGATATATGGAGAGGTCGAGACTCTCCATGAGTGTAATTGCATAGTTATCTCATTCACCAGAAGTCATTTCAGAGTACCCACGGAGAGCACTCTGGAGGCTGAGAGCAGTAATGGAAGGTCAACAAGTTCATTTTAGATGGCTGAGGGTCAAAGTCTGGTCTAGGTTGCATTACTGAAGAGACAGAGCAAATCTCATGGGCTAAATGTCAGTATTCCTCCTTGACACCAGCATAGTGAAACTGTAATGTACCCTTCAGAGCTGATTCAGCTCTTAGGATCAAATAAACGGGATCCAACAAGCAGGACTTTGTCAGAGTTATGTCCAGTGACCCTCTTGTAGTATTTTTAGCTGGTTAAATGCCTCTAGTCTTAGGCTATTTTCCATCTTAATGTGTCTTCCTAGACTGGCTGGTGGAAAGGCAAAACAAAAAGCCTTCACATCAAACCCCCATGTAGCCATCAAGATATGCCTGACAGCTAGCAGAGTAGCTGTGCCTCTGGTTTATGGCTGTCAGATGTGCCTGGAGATAGAAGCAAAGCAGTCATAAGCTCTGATCCTGATATAGAACTAAAATAAGTGTAAAGCTGTTTTTTTTTTTTTCATGATGTATCAGGAAAAAGTTTGACAGCCCTTCCCTCGTGAGCAGACAGAATCACAGGGCAGTCAAGTGGTAGAGACAGACACACAGCACATTGTAAAATGTTCTCTCAAAAGATAAACTAATAGGAGAAGTTCTACAAGCATTTATTTTATGGTAGGATGGGAACTTAAACATAAATTCTTGCAAATAGCCTCTGTCACCTGCACCCCCAGTTGCTAGCTCAGGGTGTGTGTGCCGTGGCTGTCCTTGTAGCTCACCCTGCCCATCCACGAGTGAGCCTGCAGCAGACTACAGCTTCAGGGCTAGTGAAAGAGTCCTTCCAGAGCCTCATTTTATTAGCCTCATATACTAGAGTAGTCAATAGTGGGTGTGATTGATGTTTGGGTCTCAGCTAGAGTTCAAAATATGTAGTTTAGCAAGGACTGAAAATGAAAAGAGGTAAAGTCCTGGAGGCATTTTAAGCTAAAGACACACAGAAAGTGTGTGTGCATGTGGATGGAATTGTGAGGAGTTCTGGGACTTGAAAGTGTAGCTTCCTTGCCACTGAACCGCTTCCCCTTGCTGATTTTCAGCTATATTCACCTATAAAAAATAAGGAAAGCTGCTGACACTTACCTTTGTAATATGCCTTTGGATCTCCTGATGAGACAGAGTAGTGTTTTTATTAATACAGGGCAAAGTCTATAGGTCTCCTTGGCACTAGAAGGCTAGATTTTTAAATGGTTTGGATAAGGTTTTAAAATACAGAGGACATAACAAGGATCTTCGGGGGCTAATATAACTCCAGGAACAAACTGGGGAACTGTTTTGTAAGTGTATCTTTAAAAACTAGTGAGTGTTTTAACCATTCTGAATGCATGACTCTATCAGGATTATGAATGTAAAAACTCTCGGCAAATTCTGATTAGATATAAATATGTAGGGATGTAAATAAGTGCTCAGAAGCAAAATCCCTTCTAGCATTAATGGTCCTGCAAGATAAGAGTGTGTCCTCTGGAAAGACACATTCTTGTTCAACAGTGCTTAGGAGACCTATAGGAATTACTGGGTGAAATATTATGGCCTCTGGAGTGGAAGGTGGTTGGAATGAGTGACTGTAATGAGCCACTCTGCACTTTGTAATCTGCTTTTAATTCTATGGGAGCAATGATAGGATCGGTGAATAATGAAGCAGGAGAAATGCAAGAAAAGCCCAGTAGATTGTGCTATCAGCCATCAGAATAACCATCATTTCTCTGAGAGTGGTTTTAGTGATAAGAGGAGCAACACTCATGCCTTCAGCTTGTTTTCTCTTGTTTTTATTGAGCACAGATAAGGGAAAGGACTGTGAGAGCATGTGTAGGACCTGGGTGTGTTTCTTGTCTTGCTGTTAATCTGAAGGACTGCTGCTTATTTAGGAACAAGGAAAATTAAAGGGGCCTAAACCCCTCAGATTTGATAAATCATTTGTTTCCTTCTGCAGACTTCAGTTGCAGTTTCAGAGCTCAGCTGTTGTCAGGAGACAGCATCTCATCTGTGATATAAATGGATTATATGGGTAGATGGCATAGCTTACCTGCACATCCACTCTTTGAGCTTGCAGTGGATGCTATGAGTGAAACTCAGGTTTCCTCATCTAATTTCAGTCCCTTCGTATCAAAGTCAGTCTGTGTGGAGGATGGAAAAGTGGGGTTTTATTACTTTCTATAATATGAGGAGACTGTAACTGGCACTGGGACACTGGGTATGAGCATCATTCATAACATGTAGGACAGGCTAATGGTGGTTACAGGGATTACCATTTCTAATTGCCTTTGTAATATTTTAGCTGAAAGTCTGTTAACAAAACCACATTTAAAAGAAAACTGAAGGCTGTGCAGCAATATTTCAGAGATTATTTACTGCTGGACATAGTTAGCAATCCCAGTGTTAAGTAACCATCATATTGATAGAGTTTAGTGCCTTAGAATGGTATCTATGTGTCTAAATATTAGAGGTAACTCACATAATTTGAAAACCTGCAAGTATGTTGCATGAGCTGCCTAAAACACGGATATAGGCAAGATGGATTTTGAAGGTTATGTTTGGGCACATCATTTAATATCAAGCAGGAATGTAACCTGTTTCACTTCTGTTTGAGACTGGGCACAGCCCAAGAAGTTCACTTTCTGGAACTCAGAGGATATAAATCTTAGTTTCTTCTCTGCTAGTATGATAAGACTGGACAGTTCTATCTCTCATCCACCAGTTCTTCCGTCTGTAAGCCAGGGAAAGTAACAGCTTCTTTAGTAAAGCAGTTCAAGTCCTTGGCTTGTACACAGGCTTTGAATGTGCTGTAGCTTTAACACTTCAAATGATGTGCCAAAAGCCCTTTCGGTTCACGTCAATGAGAACAGGCATTATTGAAACTGGTCAAGATAGAAGGAATTATGTCAATAACCAACAAAATCCTTATTCCCAGTGATACTCCAACATCTGTTAGAGAATCTTCTTTTCACAGATATCACTTCAGCTACAAATAAGGCAGGAAAGACTTCTTGAGGAGTAAGAAAACACTGTTGGTATAGGAAGGTTTCTCTTGCAGGTGATTGCCAGTGCTGAGTGCATCCCACACCCTTTATTTGATATCTGGTGTTAAGGGAACCAGCTTGAAACAAGACAAACAATAAAATGTTAATTGTTTTGGACAATACTCAAGAACATTTTCCTGGAAACAGAGCAGAGGTGGTGTAACAGGGCAAGGTGGAGGAAGACACTTCAGCCTTGTCAAGCTTTGTAAAAGTGTCTGGTGCAAACAGGCTGCGCACATCAGGGATGCACTGATGCCCCAGGAGCCCAGCTGAAAACTGAGATGAAGCCCGCATTAAAGTATTTGCTGAATTTGGACTTTGGATGTGAATCCTGTCATCTAGAAGTTGGCCTTGTAAAGAGTTTCTCAGGACTCTGGTCTGCTGGTGTATTTTTATAACAGCATTTTGTGTGTGTGTTGGCAGTTTAGGTAAATTACATCATTTTAGTCTATTTTTCTATATTTTATTTACCTCATTTCCTTTTCTAAAAACATACCAGTGTTGACTAGTAAATGGTAAAAATCTGACAACAGATAAAAACCAGCAACCTCTTCCACTTCTTCATTTAAACCACATCAGCCACGTCAAACCACACAAATAGATGCTTCTTGCAAAAACTCTTGATGAGGAAGACTCCAGAATATTGAGGAGAAGCAAAAGAAGGGAAGTGGGAAGGATGGGGGGGCGCTTCAACTTCCTTTTCTTATGTGGAAGAGGGTTTCTTAAGTGGAAGAGGGAAGCGTGACCAGGCTGTCAGCCTCACTGAGCTCTGTAGCAGCTCTCTGATGCTCTTACCTACTCTAGAGGCTCCAGTCCTCTTCATGATAGAAACAAAGGAAATAACTTTGCAGAAGCACAGAAGGAAGATGTATGGTTAAAACCTCTCTATACAGCTCAGCAGAGCTGTTCTGAAAGGACGGGGAAAAAACTCCACAGGTCTGGGAAATCTTAGTAGTTGAAAGCATCCAAATTGTTTTTTCAGGATTGAGCAGCTCTTAGAATTTGCACATTCACAGTAGGTGTCTTGTGGCATCTCAGGAGTTTGTGAGATGGATGTGGGAATTTGGACTTGACTATAGTCTGCCTTGGATTGTTCGTAACATATTGTGTGCCTAAAACTGTAAAGGTTGCACATAATTGAAACTCCACCACTTGCTTGCAAAGTGAATATGGATCACTTCAAGTTGTTTGCTATCATTTTCTTCTGGAGGTTGGTGCTCCACATCTGTGAGTAGGTGCACAATTCCAGCATGTGAATGTCTGTCTCAGCTTTAGGACAAGACCAACCAACAAAGCTGAAACCAGGAAAAAAAAACCAAAAACATGTTCAGCTAAGCTAGAAAGCTTTGATCTGCAAGGAAGGAATCTCCAGCCATGGAAAGAGGTTTACTGCTGGAGTGATAGTACTTTTTCTAGCTCCAGAAGAACCTGAAAGAGCATTTCTGGCACCAGCCTAAACAACAGCTTTTTCCCTAAAGCCCCCCAAAACCTGTATACTTGCTGCTAGCACACCTGGGTGAAGACTGGTATGAAATACAATGAGTCTGTGTCTCACTATTTCTCAGGTGATACTCACTTTAGGATCTGTATATGTCAGTGCCAAACTACATAAACAGCTTGGCTTTATTGGGGTTTCCCAGAAGAATGCAATGGGTTAGACTAGTAGTCCATTTAGCCTGACACTGCATTGTTCATACTAAATAATAAATGATACCTACTCTGGCAGTTTGTTCAGATTAAAATCAGTGGTAGATCTCAGCAGAGAGGCAAAGTACCTTTTTAAACATTAATATTCCTCTCTTGCTATAAAGGGACTTTGCAAAGAGCTATAGTCAGTGCTGGGGTCTAACTTTCATATAAGTAGCACAAGCACAGCCATTTTGCACAAAGCTCTTCATCCCAATCTGGCTCCTATGTTCATAGGTTTTAGATATTTACTTAAGAAGTTGACATCCAAAAACAATGTTTCAGGGTTAGGAATGCAAGGCTTTTGTTTTGGACTGCCAGACCTTCAGGAAATAGAAATGTTGACTAATTGTGCTGCAATGCATTTAATCTCATGAGTTTTGAATGGTGTAAACAGCTGCTGTTGGCCAAGGAAGGCAAAAGAACTTAAGAATCAAGTCCTACATTGAGTTCTGCTCTCCATCATGGACTAGAAGTGGGATTTCTCACCAAACCTGAGGATATTTCATGTGAGACATGAAATGTGAGCTACCTTGGTTGAAAGCAGGAAAAATTCTTTGTGGCTTGCTGTGAGTCTCCAGGCAAACTACATCTTCAGGTTCCTCACTCTATGCTTCATTTGCCTGGCCTCTACTCTTGTGGTCTGCATCTCTTCATCAATCATGTCAGCAGGTCTCTGCTGTCCTGCAGTACTATCACTCATTCTCTGTACATAAGTTGGTTCAGGTGCACATGCACTCTTTTCTTCAAGCTTTTGATTTTATTATAATACAGCTATAAACCAGAGAGAAAGCATTTATTTCAGCTGCTATAAATATCAGCTGACCTTTCCTGTCCAAAGGAAGCTTGTTCCTCTGTCCCTAGGCTTTGATTTAGGATTCTTTGTGGGAGGCAAATGGATGCTTATGTCACATCAAAATATGTGTCAGTGTAATTTCCTTTAATGAAGTATTACACGTAAGAGGGAGGGTATGGTGGATTTTAACTGTTGTAGCAGATGATGTTAGAGATTATTTTGATATAGAATAGTCTTTTTAGGAAGATTGCATAGTGGTGCTTCATCTTCTGCAGTACAGAGCCTCCTGGGTGACTGGCTGATGGCAACTGGAAACTAGGCAGGGATGAGATTGTTGGTACAGAGTACATATAGCTAGAATAATCTGTTTCTAGGGAGCAGATAAACTATGACATGAACGTGCAGGAAACTTGTGAGGTCCTGTGAGTAAAGGAGGCAGAAAGAAAGGGTTTGTTTGCAAGATGCAGGGTGTACAGAATTAAGTTTCAGAGGGTGATGTGCAAAATTTACTGACCAGAAGTTGTTATTGCCTTGCTCTTGTGGCAATTTGGAGCAGAAGAGGCAAATGTTGCCTGTGGGAAACATCTAAGAGCACTTCTCAGTCCCCAAACCACAGGCCTAGAGGAACTGAAGGAAGAAAAATCCCCAAAAAGTCAGACGGTAGCAAAAAAACAGCTATGAAGGCCCTCATGGTGTAAACAGAAAGGAGGGAGGAGACACAAGGGAAAGATCTGTATGAACAGCATTAGCATGATTGCAGTACGTACCAGGGGAGCATGAACAGATCATGGCTAAAATGACATGGGTGCAATATAGCCAAGGAACCCTGCACAAATGTGGATCGAGATGTATGCAAAACTGAGTGAGTTAAGCAGTGTTTGTTATTCTAAGAAAAGCATCAAGTAGTTTGGTACTGTAGTCTGTAGATGTGCAAAATAGGAAGATTTAGTGTTGCTGAGGCTGACAACCATTGATGCAAGATTGGCGGGGGAGGGGGGGGATTTCTGTTTGTCTAGGAGGATCTTGTTCATTCATTTTACCAAAATTAAGCATCTCACAAGGATTTGTGGAATTCCTGCAGAAATAACAGCACACTCACAGTTAATTTCTTCCCCACACAAGTGCTGTTTGAGCTGCAGTGATTTGCTGAGTGGAATATACAGGACTTGTGGTGCTGCACATTTCAAACGGCAAGCCTGGTTTCTAAAATCATTCACTAGCACACCTCCAGTTTATCTGCCAGCCCCCCAACAATAGCCAAACTGCTATTCGTTACCGTACATCTCCACAAGGTAATTAGAAGGCTGCATTTGTGACATGCCAGCACGGATATTCTTGAACTCGTCTTATTGTTCTGTTTTACACGGCAGAGATGACAAAGGGCTCTTACGAACAGAGATAGATGGATTTATGCAAACACAGGGCAATGGGAAGGAGGCTGGAGAAATATCCTAGGAGGAGATGGCAACACGTCTTCTGCCCATGTTGTGAATTGCAGCTGGAGTAAATCAAAAGCAGTGGGAGGACCCACAGGGCTCCGGGGCAGCCGGCCCGGGGAGTTGCCGGTGTTGACAGCTCCTGTTTGTGGAGAGCGGGACTGGACACGTCCCTTCTGCTCCGGCTGCTGCCGAAGTTGAGGAGGAGGAGGATGCTCTAACTTGCCGGCGTCCCCTCCCGCGCAGGGGCGGCAGCTTCGGGAGAGGTGAGCTCGGGTCCGCACGGACACAAGCACGGATGTAAACACGACTCGAGCATCCATTGCCACCGGCTCTTGCGCTGCTGGGAGTGGCTGCGGGTCCGTCCGTCCCCCAGCCCGGGGAGCCGGCTGAGCCCTGCCCCCGCCGGGCTGCGGCGAGGAGCCGGGGGGGNGACAAGGGGGGATCTGCGGGGTTCTCCCCGCCGTGACAACGCGAGTGGTGATGAGGGGAAATCGCGGGGCCGCACCCACGCGAGATGAAGGGGGAGGGGGGTGTGCCGGGGTCTCCTCACCCACTCGCGTCCCTGCCCGCACACCCCGTCCCCAGCAGCCCGCTCGGTTCAAGTTGGGTGGCTGGCGGAGCAAGGGAAGCTCTCGGGAGGATGAAATTCCCCGTGGGGCGTACAGGAGGATGGAGCGTGGCCGCTCTGCTGTGGGCGATGCCAAACATTCGCTCGCCTTCAGACAATGGGTGCTGTTAGTGGACTGAGGGGTCCGAGAAGTATTTCAGCCCCAACTTAGTCTGCCAAACAGGAGGGGGATCCACCGGCGTTGTCATCCTGCCCTTTTCTGTAAAGAAAGGAGGCAGCTCTGTGTTCAGCCACAGCACAGGGTCCCTCAGGGCTGCGAACGGGCTCGTCTGGACAGATACACATCCCTGCCGGACCGAAGCCCCGCCGACGAAGCCCAGGGCTCTTCCTCTGCCTTTGTTACACTTGTTTTGCCTTCCCTGCTTTGGCCTTGCATCCCTCCCTCTCGCCTGGAACGGTCTCTTTCCCGGTATTGTTCTCCCTCTGTTTCCTCTCGCCTCTCTCTTCCTCCGTACTCGCCGGTCCTCTGCAGACATGATACCTTGACACGCGTTTTCTCTCTCCCCTTGGGAGTTTTAAGACCAGAGCCTACCTATTTTGAGGCAATTAATCTTTTCCCTGAGTGTAACAGCCATATTTCAGTTTGATTTGTATTGTCTTTGTGTGGGTTTGAACTAAATTGAAATGAAGTTCACTTTGAACCTGCTACACGGTAAGGATGAGATAGCTGGCTGCTTGCACCACTTGATATCAGTTATTCTACTAGGCACTCGGTGCTTATAGGCTGGCCTTTCTAACCCAGTCAGTGATATCATGTAAAATAATGTAATGCTTTGCCTTTGACCTCACTGTTCCCTTTTTGCTTTATACATGGAACTAGGTGGTCCTTGGCTAAATGTTGCTCCATTGAATGCAGTGGAAGACTGTTATGTTCATCATACTGTTCCTGGATGAAAGTTTTGGAGTGCCTTTAGTGGCCAAAGGATGAGATCTAGGGAGAGGCCAGGTTAGGAGTTGCTTGGAACACAGTCCCCATCCCCTGCAGTGTGTTGTTTTTCAGTCTTAAATCCATTTGAAAGTGTTTGTGTATCTCTGGAGCAGAGGACAGTGCAGAGCTGCTGTCTGGGAAACTTGTTGGCTTTTCCTTTAGGGGATTGTATACTTTAAGCTCTGCCTCTTAGCATTTTGCCTAATAGGAAGCAAAGAGCAGCTGAGCTCATTCTGGGAACTCTTGCAGGGTTCCCTATAGCCGCAGTGAAACAGTCAAGTCTTTAATCAATTTTTACTTGGCTATAACTTGGGAAATCTTTAAGCAGCTGCAGGGGCACTGGCTGGAGAGCTGTGGCTGCAGGCTGGGGAAGACTGCAGTGCTCTGGCTATGCCTGGCTTGTACAGAGGCAGGAACATACACTTAGAAAAATGTAGCCATTGTCACTTGTGCTCTCCACTTTTAAGAAATCATTTTAAAAGTTGCCTTTTTCTCCTTCTAAGAGCTTATCCTGAAGTCGGCAATGTTTGCCTTAAAGAGTTGTATTCCCTGCAACTGCACACATTTCAGGGTTTGGTCTGTTTTATATAGAGATTCATCTTGTTGATTCCTGTGGACTTGCATGGATGCAGCTATGTCAGACATGACCTTTATAATTTGGTTCTGATGTATTAAACTTGTCAAAACCCTTATTAAGAACGTGCATTTCAGTCTATTAGAAATACCTGTGTTGTCTTAGTCAAAAGATGGGAATTGTACAGAGAATATTCAGTGTGTTAACAAGCCCTGAAATCCTCTAATTTTGAAAACATGACAGGAGAGAATGAGCCTCTGAAGTCTAACATGCAGGAGATCTTTTTTTTTCCTGTGGTTTACAGTGAAGATACCGGGCTTGTATTCACTGAAACTGGGGTGTTATGTGGCTGGTGAGATGAGTTCCCCAGAGTAAAGGCCGTGAATGCATCTCAGCTATAGAAATCGGAGCTGTTTCCCAGGCTTTCTGCTATAACATTGAAAACAAAACTCAACACTTTACCTATAACATTTTCAGTACATGTATTTTAGTTCAGTGTTATAAATGTATGGAAGTGTGCCGTGGAAAGACTCCTTTGAGCATGGCTCTGTCACCACTATGAGACTCAATTGGTGTGGCCATAGATGGGCATTCTTGGTACAGGCAAGTCTACTCTTAGTTTCTGGTAATGAAAGCAACAGAAGGTAAAAAGGAGGCCCACTGCAGGGCTTCTGTAGTTTTTCAAAGAGCTCTTGCATATTGTCTGTATCCTATTTTCTTCTTCCAGTGCTTTTAGCATCCACTGAATAGCAAGGAGGAGGGAGGAAAGGACCTGGATAAATGGTGTATTCCAAGGTCTCTGTGCCTGTTGCACCTTCCCAGGGAAATGGTGGGCCAATGTGTCGAATCCATTTGCAAGTAGTAGTATAAATTAAGCTGGGGGATAAACAGGTTAGAAGGTTAATGAGATGTCTGAACTTAATTGATTTTCCATACAAATTGGCTATAATGTCTTTTGTTTGCTTTCCACCCCCTCCCTGGGATACTGGTTACAGCAGTTACATGAAAATAAGGAGTAGCAAAAGGGATGGAGAGAGTCATGGCTGTTTGGAAATCATGGTTGGGAAACCTTGTTCATGCTCCCTGGGACAGGCTGAAATGTGATTATGATTTTATTTCTGGACAGAGTCAAGTAGCTCTGAATTGGGACACTGTACCCTGTGTCTTCTGGATCTCAATGCCTTGGACTTCTGGTGATCCTTGAGCCACAGACAGCAGTGTGCTCTGGCTGTCATGCAGAATGGGACAATCCTAGAGTCAATAGCCTGTTTGGAGCTGGTGGTGTGAGGCTAACTTAGGAAGAGCAGTAGAGGAGGAGCTGTATGTGGTGTGAAATGATTTTTAGGCACTAAAACTATCAGGTAGCATCCTAGTCAGAGTGGCACTACTCTTTCTATATAAGCCTGTGCTTGGCATTCAAATCTGGAGTAGCAAAGCTGAAGGAGGAGGATGGCTCACCAAAGGTGTTGCCTTTAGTAATCTGACAGGAAGTGCCTGACTCACACCCAGATAAATGAAAAGATGCTCAGGCACACCCAGTCCAGAGAAGCAGCATGCGGAGAGGAGCCAACTTTGGAGATACTCTTGGACACCTCCTCCAAGAGTGGAACGGGGAAAGAAAGATGTAATGTGTTCAGACTACATGGCAATAGAAGTTTCAGCTCTTCCTGAGCTCATTTGCTATGAGACCTTGTGGTTAAACCATGTTTCAGATTTATCATCTTGGATTATATATCAAAACCTGAAAAATAAAATAGCCAATTGTCTAAGGGGCTAATACTAGGGGTTTGCCTTATGTTCTGTTTGTTTTTTTTTTTTTCCTAACTGGAGTACTACAGTGAAAAGTTTTTTTGTGCATAACACGGAAATTGATTGCAGAGTGAATGTGAAGAGTTGCCTGTAGACAACAGTTTTCATAAGGCAGCTGGATTTTGGTTTAAGGGTTTCTGCGCAGACAAGGGCAGCTGCAGAGCATGCACAGCCACACAAGAGAAAGATCAAGCTTTTTAGACCATCATTGCAGTAAGGGCTGATTGATGGGAAGCTTGGGCTTGGCACCTCTGCATTTGTAATCAGGCTTCAGATAAACCAGCACATGCCATATGCTGCAAGATTGGTCAATACTTAATCATATTCTCAGCAAATAGTTTTAAGTCAAGGGCCGGGTGCAGTAAGTAGGTCGCTGGGCATCACGGATAAATGAGCTATGTCCTTATCTTGTGAACATCACCAGTGGTATTGCATGACAGTGTTTAGTTGTAGGAACAATTCCTTGGCCAGCTTAGAGCATGTTTATCTATTTTTTAACAGGCTAAGCAGTTTGCATCCAATGTAATGGTGAAAAGCCAGAGGCAAAGCCACTATTGTTTGGTTGCAGCCATTTCAAAGCATTAAGCCTTCCTCTTGCCCCCAGTCATAATGCATCAGTGCTTTCTGCAATGGTTAACACTGTGGCTAAATGGTATAGGTTTTGGAAATAAGAGATCTTTGTTTTCTTTTGCTATTTAAAGCAACAAAACAAACCATCAAACCCAAGTTGCTTCAGAATTGTAGTAATTTCTGGAAAACATAGCCTGCACGTTGAATACATGCAAACTGTAATTTCAGGCCATTGTTTTATCTGTGGCCTGTTTACATGGTGAAGTCAGAAAAGAGGCCATCACTAAAAGTATATCCTTCTTTGTTCAGAGACTAAACCCCTGATAGCTTGGCTGTGCATAGAGCTGACTGGAGCTTCAGACAGGCAAAACACCAGCATGAAGGAAGGGAAGATGCTGAAGGGGGAGAAGAAATGCAGTTCTACCGGAGTTATCTTGTTAGTTACTTGTCACTTGAGCAAACTATTTGTAAACATTGTTGTCCAAAGTCTTTTCCAAGTTCTCATTCCTTTGCCATGACAGGGTTGTTCGTTACTACACTTCTGTAGTCCAAAGTTGAAGTTTTCCCCAGCCATTTAGTTATGTTTTGAGATCATATGGTCTGGTTACTAAGCCAAAAAATCATTTCAGTAGCTGCTTGTTGGTCTTACAGCATGCAGGAAATCTGTTTCAATTGTCACATCCTGGTCATGCTCTGCCATGCCTTCACAGTGGGAGATGGGTATCTAAACCCATTCCTTTATGTGCTTTACGTAATATGCCACCTCTGGAGGCAGTGCAGTGCTAAATGCATAGGTTACATGAACACAATTACTGCCTCTGTCTTCTACTTGGAAGTTATGGAAGGCAGATGTACACATGTTCGGTAGCTCGGTACAGGACAGCTGGGACTGTATCAAACTGGTAAAGAAAGCACTTCTTATAAAAGGCAGAATAGCTTAAATGTCAAAGGTTTTTTTAAAGGAAGGTGTGTGCAAGATTAAATCTTGACGTGGTCTGTCATAATATTGTCCCCAAAGGCAATAATGATGAGAAATTTGTGTTTGGAGCTTGGGAAGCATCTCCAAAGTGTCCCCAGTGCACAGAGAGCTGCAGTTGCCTAACAACTTGGCAGTGTTCTCCTTACTTTCTTCTGATGTTCTCTACTTACTCTATTTTAGTTTATACTTCTGTTTCTACTTTAGAAAACAAACTACAAAGCCCAGGGGACTGCAGATAGAGCAATTTAAGCATATTTAACTGTGATACTGAGTTCCCTCTTGTGCATAATACGAAGGAAGCATCTTTGTTTGTGGGAATGCTGCCTGAGTGCAAGGCCTGGCTAAAAGCGACTTTTAAATGACCAAAAATGTAATAATACTCGCTCAGTGAAGTAATGGCCCCACATAGGACAGCTGCATATGGAGCAGAAAGGTGAAGTGTGGGAAATGTAGAAGGATGTGCTGCAGTAGGAGGCTTCCTAATCTGTATCATATTAGTCAATTTTACAAAATAGACTCTTACATCACTTGTTCCTCCTTCAGTGTCAAATGGTTAACAGAGAGTTGATAGAATCTAGTGTTTTAGCAACTAAAATGCAACTGACATTTATTGTAAGCATCCTTGACAGTGGGATGGAGAGATGTGTGTATGTCATGTGTCTAATGTGTGAGAGATTCTCAATGCCTGGACTTGGTTCTTCCTTCTGTACTAAAAAGGGAATGTTTAAATCTAGAAAACAGAACTTTTTCAAACTTTTCTGTTGTCTTGATCATCTTGAAAACCAGTTGCATCTCTATCTGATTTAATAGTCTGTGCTCTTGTGCAGAGGAGAAAGTTTGGAGAAACAACTTTTCCTAATCACTTCTACAGCCCCAGCTCATTTTGCTTATTTGGGAGACAGAAATGGGAAGCTCCAGGAGGTGTCTGTTTGGCAGTGTTGAGGCTGATGCATTATCTGGCATGAAGCAAGCAGTTATGTGCTTATCTGTCAGTATTTCCTAATGCTGACCATGTGAGGCTGCCTGTCTTGGCAGCAGCATAATTCCTTTTCCATGTTTTAGCCTTCATTGCACTTAAAAGTAAATCATTGTAAGGGTTGGATGTGAAGATCTGCTGGAAATGAGGGAGGAGTAACCTAATGACAGGTTTCCATGTAACAGAAAGTGAATTGAAGTTGAAATCTAGTAAGTCTATCCTCATGAACCTGGACATCCAGGGGACACCAGCAAACTTGTGGAGCTGTTTTTGGAGGCAATAGTGTGAACCTGATAAATACACTGGTGTCAAGGCTTCTTAAGTTGGTCATTAAGTTAATTGGTGATCATCCAGGGAAGGATAGTAAAACAAGGGGCTTTTTCAAGTTGGCCTGGCAAGAAGTGTGGGGAAGGAAGGGGAGATGTGAGTGCATACTGTACATTACTTCATATAATAAAATATCTTCTCTTGCAAACCTGGCTTGTCTTTAAGAAATATTAGTGACTGCTGTTTCAGCATTACAGACTTGCAGAGATACTGTTGTGATGCACTACACTGCTTGTTCTTATGATCTTCAGGGATGGGGATTTCTTGATGGTTCACTCCTAGTCAAGGTGGCACGTGGATCAAAGCTGTGTGGGTACATGGTGGGTTTAGAAGGGAGAGGAAGGGTCTCCTGCATGTTTGTGTGTAATCTAGATGTATGTGGGGAAAAAAAAACCCAAACTGATGGAAGAAGAAAACTGTAAGGAAAAAAGTCCAAGGTCCTACCACTGATCTGGCAATTCAGATCTCAGCTTATCATTAAACAAGCTTTGTAAAAAGTATTTTAATCCATCTTTAGAGCTTACATAAGACTGGCTAAATATTTTTTCCCTATCTTCAACCCCGATTTGGAGTACATTGAAGATATCTTACTACCTGGAGCTAACTTGGCTCTTAACTTGATCCCTTCCATTTGGAGCTTTGGGGAGCTGGTGTTAGCAGAATAATTTTTAACCCACTCGCTCAGCCTGATTCTTTTTTTTTTTTAATCCAGCATGACTGGCTTTGTTGCTGAATGTCAGAATCAGTTGTTAGCAATGCATCAACATCTTGTCTTGCAGAAGTTACACCCTGTCACCGCGTCATGTGCCTGTTGGGGCAAGCTGTACCTCTCTTCTCCCGGTGAGAGCAATCGACTCTTCTACTTCTAACTCCCCCATCCTACGTGAATGGAGCCTGGGCTGTGCAGCAGCTGAGATACGGTATGTTTATTTAACTGCATTTGTGTGTGTCATCTTTGCTCTCGCTTAAACCATAGCTGCGTGGGATTCTAGTGGCACCAGGAATAAGTCTCCCAGTTTGCTTTAACAGTTGTTGTCTCCAGCTCTGCTGTTTAAGTACAGGGTGGCGGGTTGTGCAGTGTGGCAGACTGTGTGTCTGGCACTTCCTCTGCAAAGTTGTACTTGTTTGGTTTTGGTTTTACATAGGAGTGGTGTTCTGTAGTCCTGGCCTCCTAAAATAACATGTGAAAGAAAAAAAGAGTAAGAACAGCTAGCCATGGGTGGGACTGAACTGGAAAGAGCAGCCAGAGGAGAAACAAAGGCAATTGGTGTTAAACAAATGCGGTGGGGAGCAGCAAGTGAGGAAATGCTGCAAGGGATGAGCTGGCTGGCAGTTTGTCCTTAGAAAGCTTAACCCAGCGAGTCCTGGTAAGTGAGGACTTCATCTGAGATCTGTTGTCTCAGACCATGGCTGTGTGAGTGTGTGCAGCTTTGCTGAAGGTGGGGGAGGAGGGGGGTGTGAATGTATTTAGTGCTTTTATGACTGTCTCAGTAAAGAAAGATGTCATTACTTCCCCTTATTTTGCAAAAGAGTGAGGACAAACCTGGGAGATGTGTTCTGTTGTCTCAGCTGAGACCTGGACTAAAAACTGCTGGCTGCCTAGGGCAGGTAGGGGGGCAGGAGGCTGCAGCATCAGATTAATCTCCACTGAGCTTACCAGTGCAACTCTTACATGATGAGTCTCTTAGATGTGCCTCACGAAGGAGCAGTAATTGCAGGCTCAAATCTCTGCTTTGCAGTGGCAGGAATGGCGTTTAATGGTTTTCTTTTTTTACTGTGCCAGTGACTTTTGTAGTTGTAATCCAACCTTTTAAATCTTACTACAAACTACTTGGAGTCCCTAACTGGCTAACATGTAGGTGTGTTGACTTAGGTTGTCACAGCTAATCTTACACAACAGTGGGCATAATTTACTCAGCAGTGAAGCTGTTGAGTGCCTTCAAGGCACAGTAGGGAGGTAGTAGGTTACTGTGGGAACATTCTGTCAGTCAGAGACTGTTGTCTGACTGAGCTGTGTAGTTCTCCACACCCTTCCAACTGCAGCATAGTGGGACCTGGCCCTCTCACACCTGGATGGTAGGTATGAGCTTCTCTCTGTGTGGTTTTATAGCCTCAGGCTGCAAAATGGTGCTGTACAGAACTGCCATATGTAACAAGGAAATGGAGAAGGAAACTGTTCTCAAAAGCTGAGATCCTGGTTCCTTTCTCTCAGAAGGAGTCTTATTTGCTTCCTTGGAACTGGGTGAGGAGATGAAGCCACAGGTATGAACTCCAATCACTTGGTTTGAGAAGAACAATACTGGTGGAGCTAATGTAGCTTCTACTGGTGACACCATGGGCAGTGCTGCTGAGCTGTTCCTGCAGTGCCCTGGTCACCTTTCTAAACAAGTAGTCAAGTAGATTTTTACACAGCAAACTGGAAAGAATAAGGAGGAAATGGGACTTTTGTTTCCTGTGAGCTTCACACAGGGCAGTATGGCTTGCAGTTATAAAATACACCATATGTGTTTGTGCTATATTTTATACTGAAAGGCTGTCCATGAGGCTTCACCAGGATGCCATGGTCATACTGTGCTTAAAATGAATTGCAATGGTAATTTATCTTCCTCTGCAAAACTTCTCTGAGTAAAAGTAGCATTCTGGATACTCCATGGCAATAGTGCCAGGCTTCTGGAGGTGTCAGGATATGTGTGTGAATGCTGGGTGGAGAGGAGGGAGATTTCTGTCTCTAACTGTTCTTCCCAGCTTTCCCCAACCCTGTACCCTGGAGCCATCAAACCACAAGGACCCTTCAAGTCTGGGGAAGGGGTTCTGAGTGGCTCTGCCTCCTGGGGCAGGTGAGAGTGGAAACTCCTGTTGTACAGGAAAAGATGTCTGATAAGCCTCTTGGTACCGCTCTGCCCAAAGCAACTGATATTCTTCTGGAAAAGAATAAAAGGCTTGGGTGTAGGAGATGGTGTCTGACTAGGAAATCTACAGTAGGTGAAACATAACACCTGTGTGCAGTCTGCTTTCTTCCTCTGAGGCGAAGACAGATGTAAGAGTAGCTTTCAGTGGCAATACCCATCACCTCAAGCTGCAGGGACTCTTATTTTAAGGCTGCACATGGCATTCAGTTGCTGAAATCAATGGCTTTTGTGCAGATATTGCCTGGGTCCACGCAACAAACACCATAATCACTCTGAGCTCAGAGGTCCCAGGGACAGTCCTGATGCTGATTAGTGTACTGTTGCCTACCCCCTAAAAATCTGAGAAGTTCATTTGGAGTTTTCTCATCTTAAGTGGTTCCTTTATTCTGAGAAATCCATGTTTGCAACTGGTACCTTCACTTGTGAAGTCTCAGAAGTTCTGAGGTTTGTGACTTTGATTTCAGAGGATAACTATGTGGAAGAGCAGAGAAAGTGAAAGGTGCATGTGCATAGGGAGAAAAATCATGGAGTCCTATAAAGCCAAAGTGAAATCTGCCTGTATTTTCTTTGAGGAGTTGGAAAGATCTGCTTGAAATACTTCTGTGTTTCAGTGATCTCTTATGTGAGACCATTCTTGTAACTGGTGTGATAGCTCCTAGATTAAATGATTGAGAGCTGCAATTCTGAGTGAAGAGTGGCAAAGGAACATCAAAGCAAGGGAGAAGGGGTGCAAAGAAACACCGTGGTGAATGCATGATGAGCGCAAACATGAGGGCAGGAGAATATCAAGTAAGACGGGGTGGTAGCACTGAAAGCTGAAGAGGCACAGTACAAGCCTGATTTGGGCTTGCCATGTGTTAGGGAATTCTTCAGATAATCTCTGCTGGGCCCCAAAATGATGATTTGAAAAACTAGTGGAAGAGTGTTCAGAGCAGACGTGTGGTTTTAAAGCAGTTTTTAAGCTTGGAGCAAACACACCCATGGGATCCAAAGGGTGGAATTTGTTATGACTTTATACAGTTCCTCCACACTACCATCTTACTCCTAGTGACTGATCTGGACTATAAGATATAGATTTGTAAGTCTGTGTCCTTGTGTAACTGTTTCAGTTGTCTTCTCTTGTGACTATGTGTTTTGCTTCTAACTTTTTCTTTGTGCTGCATCCTGATGATCTGGTGGTGTGCCTAATGAAGGAGTTGGGTAAGGTGTGGCACCTTACTCCAGTGGGAGGAAGGATTCAGAGGTGTTTATCAATGCTGCTTTTTGTCCTTCTCAAGCACAAGAGTGTTTTGCATTTGCCACTTTTGTGCAATTATTTCAAGTAAGCAATTTCTCTGCAATTGTGACACCTATGTCCAAGCAGAGGGTAAGAGAAGATAGGAGGAAAAAGTAAAGCAAATTAAATTTACCACTAAGCACTAAATTGTCAGTACTCATATGACAGTAATATAACACTAGCTAAGTCTTCTTTATCATAAAGCATAGTTCTTTATATACGGGACACTTTATCTGCTAGAACCTCCTGGCATGGTTACAGCTACCCTTTTTGCCTAAATAATAGAGTTTAGAGTAAGCATTTACAGGGATAAATGTATCTACCACGAGGGTTTAAAGATACTCATTAGCAGAGGACAAAATGTCATGTCATGTGCTTGGTTTTTTTTCTTTCAAACTCTGCGCCTGCAACTAGAATCCAAATTGCTTGTGTGAGCTGGCAGGAATGTGCTGATATTTACCCAAATTTTGAAGAAGACACTTAGCAACGGAATGTGCTCTGCATGCTCACCATTCCACTGGGAAACTCTGCATAGAAAGCAAACCTCAAGCAAATATTTGGTGGGCCAGAAGGGGCTTCAAAAGAACAGCATGCCCTAGACATTGTAGGAAGAGAAAGTCATCCCCACATACTCTGTTGTCCTCTGTGAAAGATCCATCCCAACCAATGCTGCTGCCTGCTTACAGTGCTTACAATAAACCTCTTCATTTCAATATGTGCCTGTGTGAGTACCTGATATTCAGAATGGGATTAGGAGAGATGAATTGCTGCTGAAATGGTAATAACAGAAAGCAAACCTGTCTGACAGCATCTGCCCTGTGATCTTCTGAGAGCAGGTAAGAGGATCTGTAATTAACTTTTTGCAAAGGTGGGGTAGTGTTTTTGTGAAGAATTCATCTTGGAAAGTTACAGCATGAATTGTTATTGCCTGAGTTAGAGTAGCCTAATGAATTGACATAAATTAGCTCCTAGTCTACAGTGAGTACCGGATTTAAGAAAAACGAAAGCCATAATGTTTGCTGTGGGCTGAAGGGAGGCAGCTGATTTGGAAAAATGCTGAAGGTAACACAGAAGCAGGATGGCTTTTAACTGGTGGTGTCAAAACAGTTCCAAAAGCTATTTGCACTGTTCTTGTTTGGCTTTTCTGCCTCCTGTCCACTTGAAACACCTTCAAGCTGGTTAGAGGCTCTGGTGCAGGCAGGATGAGCATGCTGTGGTTGCATGGGTTCCAGACCAGTTACTCTGTGAATCTTTTATATGACCAGTTTAACTACTGGAACTTACCCAAGTCAGAAGCACTTGGAGGCCTTTGTTTTATCTTTTAGCTTCCAAAACATTGGCAGCCATCTAGTTGGTGTTCTTCTGTGTGCAGAGTTGTATCAAACCTAGAGCAGTGGAAGCAGCAGTATGTTAGTCTTGTCTTGCATCATCCTCAGAGCTTGGTGCAAATACTCTTGTTCTTAATTGCTGTCATGTCAGGGACACATTGTCTTCTTCCAACAGTGCTCAGTCAAACTGTCATCAACCTAAACTTGTCTTGGGTTCCTGTGGATTCCTTATTTAAAAAGTAGAGCTGAGTGATGAAAAATGGGAGTCTACTTTAAATCAGCAGATAATGAAATACTGATCTTGGGACTAAATTCATGTTGTTCCCAAAGAAAAAGTCTTGATAGACCATTCTGTCAGCTGC
Source organism: Urocolius indicus (assembly GCA_013401255.1). Taxonomy (NCBI): domain Eukaryota; kingdom Metazoa; phylum Chordata; class Aves; order Coliiformes; family Coliidae; genus Urocolius; species Urocolius indicus. Next base: position 764,105 of record WBNH01007126.1, read on the forward strand.
TGGAGTGGTTAGAAACAGGGGCTTTCTCTCAGTACAGGCTGTGCCGTGGTTCAACAAGGGTTGTTCCAGTTGTCTCTTCATTTCAGGAAGATGGATAAATGTTTCCTCTCAGCTGTGTGGCGTCAGATGCTGGTCAGAAGAGACAAAGAGGTTATCATCATGAGACTAATGCATTTTGGTGCATATAAACTGATAGTTTGCATAAAACAAAGAGTGTGGTTTGAGGGAGAGTTTAGAAGAGCAAAGGCAGGGTTGGGCCTCAAAGTGATTGTCCTTTGGTATTGTTTGTGCCTCAAGAATGGATCTGAGTGGGTTTACCTGTAGGATTAAACTAGTGAGAGACACTTTGCTTCCCAAGAAATCACTATCCTAAAGCAGGGTGGTACTCTTCCCAGATAATAAAACCACAGGGGGCTTATTTGAATGAGAGGTCACAAGTACACTTAACTCAGTACAATTGCCTGGAAGGCTTTACAAGCCTGTAATCTTTAAGTTTTGGTGAGCTCTGTGCTGCTATATTGGTGCACCGTGGAATTCGTGTGCTTCTTGGGTTAAGTGGAGGTTACAACTTTGCACCAAATTTCAGGTCTCAAGTGAAGCCTATAAAAATGATCCATATGAATTAGTAGCTTAATAGGCCATCCTCCACAGCAGCCAGCTTCTTCAGGAGCTGATCTTTCAAAAGTTTTGTGTGGTGGGATGGCTTTTCCCAAGAAATTTTCTTTCTCAACTCCCTGTTGGGAACTGGCTCATGTCCAGAAGTATCCAAGTGGTTTTGAATTGTGGTAGAACTCCAATTTAATTAGAACTTGCTCTGGAGGAGGCCAAATATTGTCATGTCTTTATGATTTGGAGGTGCAAAGGCTTCATCACATGTGTGTTTGGCTTGCAGCAGGAAAGCAGTCTGAATGCTGGATTCAGGGAGAGGGGAAAAAAGCTGTAGCATGAATTAAACACAGACTGTTTCTAAAGGTGTGATGTCTTGAGTGAGTGGTTTTAATCAGCATCATTTAAACACTGTCATTGCTTAGCAAACTAAATGCTAGTTGATTCAGAAATACTGAAAACCAAAACTAGGCAATACCCTTGCCAAGATATTCTTATCTTCCCAATTTGGATTCCTATCTGTGTACACAAGAAGGGTGAAAATGGTGCATATGGAAGGAGGCAGTAAGAGGAGTTGTGCATGAGTAAAGTGTTTGTTTGAGACGTCAGTCCAGAAAACAGTTGCCTGCCTGCAAAATGGTTTGAGGCACAGCTTCTAGAAATAGCCAGGGCACCTCCTGGCTTTTGCTTGGGATTTAAGCATGTTTTGAGGTGGGAGGGTGTGGTTTAAAACAAGAGCTGGGCAGAAAGGAGGAGCTCCCACAGATGTATCCCATAAGGATTCATTTTAAAAAAAAATTGTGAAAATCAAGCTGATTGTGTGTTCTTAAAACATATACAGCTCTGCAGAGTGAACTACTACTTCTGCCCTTTTTTTTTTTTTTTTTGACACTCTCTGCCTGTAAACCTGGATTCCTGACACAGCCATTATGGCAGGCAGAGTACAGTATTTGAGCTTGCCCTTTCTGTGCTGCTCTCCTGCTTTTTAGAATTAAAAGATAAGTCGTGGAGGAGAGGTGTTACCAAGAGGTATGGCACGTGACCTCTTGTTCTCTGGCCTTGGAGGTATCTGCTATAATAACTGGCAGGCAAGCCATTGCTTGCTCTTGCTCAGAGATCCTGGCTCTCCCAGAGGCATTGGCAGTCTGTCGCTTGGCCACAGGCAGCCGTGTGGTATAGGTGTAGCTCCCCAGCTTCGAGGGCAGTACAGCAGGAGGTTCATGTGAATTGGTGCTTCATGAAATGAATGCAAATAACAGAGGAGATGGATGAATTCCCATATTGAATTGACAGGCAGGTACTTGTCCAAGGCTGCAACTACAGAGTAGTTGCAGTCAATCCTAGATCTGAATAACAGACTTAGTGGTCTTGGTTGCCCCCTTCCAAAAGGAGATGTATAAATGAAGACTCTGACCAGGACTAAAGCTTAGACTTTCTGACAGTGTCTTTCACCACCTCAGCTTAGAGGCAAATTCTGTACCAGGTGAACAGCTACTGTTGATGCCTGAGATGAAGATGCACAGCAGAGCTGCTCCATGGGCACTGCACATCGGTGTGTGCCCATGTGCTGGGATAGGGCATAGCTGTTCTCTAGGAGTTCCCATCAATCCAGCTGCTTTTGAGGGTGATTGCACAGCCTTGTGTGTAAGGAGACTGTCTTCTGATGTCCCTGTATTTCTGAAAGCTGATTGTTAAATGCTCAGTAGTGTTAAATGGAGTATGAATTCTTGAGTCTTTCCAGGCACACTGATACATTGATGCCGTTATGCAGGAATGCACGCCAAGGTGCTCTCATCTGAGCTGCTTAGTGAAATCTGAAACTTTTTGGAGCTATCTGGCTTTCAGGGTTGTTCTGAACGAATGAGCCTGGGCTGCTACTTTCATTTAAAAGATTGCTGAATCCCTAGTTCTCAAAGGAAATCTAAGCCAGCTCCAAAGTAACCTGAGAAAAACTGATGCTGCTGCTTTGAGGGAGGAGAAACATGATAGACAGGTGTCTGTGTCTTTACTAAATTATACAAGGAGCTGTTGCAGTGAGCAGGAAAACTGCTGTTTGCTGATGTTTGTGTGAATTACGACCACGTTATCCTGGTGTGTGCATGCTGCTCCTGCAGATGCTTGTGGCCATGGCAAGCACAGCTGTGGGAATGTAGCTTCTTTGGGGGCTCTGCTTTCCTGCAGTGATGCACTCACTTGAAATCTTACCATTCGCTGTTCTTGTTCCTTGCAATCTTCCCTCACATTATCTATTCCCTCCTTGTTTTAGGCTCTTGGTTTTGGAAACGCTCACAAGGTATTTCCAGATTAATCTTTCCTTCTCTACTCCCTGCACCCTCCCCATCATGATGTGGTCTCTGGGTTGTCTCACAGCTGTTTTGCTTCCTATGTTGCTGAGACAAAGGAAAATTCACCTCTGTAAGTGCTGCTTTCAGGCCAAGCCTGCCTTATTTAAAATCAGTGTGAGCACTTGCAAAAAAGAAACATCAAATCACAGTGTTTGAATTGCAGTCAGTGGCAGTGCAGTGGTAAAGAACAAAAGCATATACAAGATCAGTTGATACTTTCATTTCTAGCTGGGCATTTACATAATAATATGGAAGTTTATAGGCGTGCAATGGGAACTCAAGGCAGGTAGATACAACACATTCCCAGCAAGGCCTCTGCCAAGGGCAGAGGTATCATAAGATGGATATTCTGTTTGCATTTCTTAGCATTTGATGTTTGGTGTGCCATCAAGGAGGGCAGATGTCCTAGTGCCATTCTTTTTGGAGGGATTGGCACAGCTCTGGCTTCTGGATCTGTGCATGCCTCAGCAGGGGCACAGCAAGCATGCACTGCTGCAGACTCTTTGTTCTTGGTTTATTGGACCTGCCTAACAGCAGAGCTGGGATATGCTCTGCCATGGTTTCTTCTGTCTACTTAGTAGATGCTCGTGGGCATCTAATAATCAAACCCAAAATGAAATGCATAAGAAGGTAAGCTTGCAAACAGGAGATGTATGAGCTTTCAGCAGAGTAGGTGTGGGATTTGCAGCTCTGGGGATGTATGTTCATAAATGCCATATTTGTTGATGGCACAAGAGAGACCTAATTACAGGCCTGTCTGTCACAGATGTGCTATCCTCTCATACACACCAGGCATAAATTTGGGTTTCCCAGGGGAAAAATACTGTGTGTAATTATGTATGTGTGTGTATTTTAACATTACCCATGTAAGCTAAAATGAAGGATTTCCCATCTCTTTACTCCCTGCCACATCATACCTGTCCTTTTCTCCCTCTTCCTTTGCTGATAGCTGTAGATTTTTCAGTATCTTGCTTTAAAATTTCCCCCCTTCTCCAATTGTTTTACATTCTTAAACTTTAAAAGGTGTCTTTTTCTGGGTCAAGCCTGGAGAATCAGCAGAACTTGTTCTTTTTGCTGTACTCTTACTTAGGATTCAGAAGTTGGCAAGTCACCTGACACCTTTTCCCCAAAAAGGTATTCTTCAAAGATGTCATTTAACATTTTCCTTGCAGTAAGTATTTTTAGATAGAAGGCTCCCTTGGAGCTACTGAACCTCAAAGCTTAATGCCAGCCATGATGTAAAATACAGTGAGAGGGATGGGGGACAAATCTCCATGTTAAATGATGATAAACCCAAAGCAGAGTCCTTGGAGTATCTCTAATGTGATGTGATAGATGAGGATGTCACAAAATAGACACTTGGAGTTTTTCTTAGGAAGGACTTTCAGCACACAATTGCTGACAATAATGTAGAAAAGCAATACAGCAAGCAAGCTGTTCTTGCTTCCCTTCTGGTAAAAGAATAGAAGAAAAATTTCTTTGGATTCATCCCTCATATTTCTTCCTGGGGCAAGTGTTTAAAATGTTTCTACCAGCAGGCGTAGAGCTTGACTGCAGTAATCTTGTGCCTGTGCAGTGCACCTGGCTTGATTTCTGTGGAGCAACTCGGGGCAGAAAATGGAGATGAGAACTTGGAGCACCACCTTCCCAAAGTCTGTGCTCATGGGAAGCGTAATACTGCAAAGCACGCTTCTTGCATTAGCCTAATTGTGGCATCTAGTCAAAAACAGTGAATTAATGCTAGTTTTTAACTTCTGCTTTCATGTTCTCTCTTTTTTTTCCCCTGTACTCTTACTTAGGATCTTTGCAGAGATATTATTGAGCTGTGGTCTTAGCGTAGTAACATCATGTCAGGCATCCATGGGGAACAGTTGATGACTATTTCTGGTGAAATTAAGGGGCAAAGCTTCTGTTCCTTATTAAAAACATAGAAAAATTCTTACTGTGGCAACAGAAGCCTGTGTAGGTGTCATTTATGTAATGCATCATATCAAGATATCCACTCAGTTGAAGGTGGCTTCCTCAGGTTCAGTGAGCCATCTTATTTCTGCTATAAATAATTAATCCATTTTTTTTTCTGCAAAAGTAGTCCCTTTGGGGAAGACAGATCAAGGCCAGTCTCAGGGTTATAGGAGCTCTTAAAGTATTTTACAGCTGGGCTGCTTTGTCTGTTGTACTGGTCCTCAAGCCCTGTCTGGCAATGGCAGAAGACTAAAGGTATGCTGCAGTACTGTCGGTGTTACAGTTGTAGCATGATGAGGTCTCCCTGTGATGCTGTAAGGAAATGGTTTGTGTTGCATTTTGCTCCAAGGACTGGAGAAATCTGTGGGCAACTTCCCACCCACTGCATCCAATGTTGCTTCTAGTGGGATGGGAGTAATCTTAAATGTCTTCACTTTGCCTATGTCAGGTATATTTTACCCTTTTAGACTCTTGAAAGGATCATTATTTGGTTGGAGCTTGGTCTGTGAGGATTCACTGATGTCTGTAAAGGAATTTGTTATCTGTTACTAAGATTAAATCATGTTTCCTTATTGCTGTGAAAACGTAACTGATGTTGACTTTGAAAGCAGCAAGGCTTCTGCCAGGGGAGGTTTTCTTGGCTCTCTTCTGAGGATAAATGACTTTTTAGGAGCACTCTATTATGTGGGGTCATGTGGGTGGGAAGACTCACTACTCTGGCTGGTGCTGCATCATTTTGAGAAATTAGAGGTGCTTGAAAGTGCAACAGTTTTAAACACAGTTCTTAGGGAAGATGTGGTGTTTGCTGCTGGCTCTTGCTGAGAGGCGGCTTGAGATCATTTAGATTTAATTTAAGCATTAGGTTTTGTGCAAGAGGACTGTGCTGAAGGTTGGGGCTGCAGCAGATGCAGTGATGGGTGCTTCAACCTGCAAGCAGCTGAAGACTGCTTTTGAAATTGGAGCACTTTGGCTTTAATTGATACTGCTGAAGACTGAAAAGCATGGCTGGAATGATTAGAAGTTAAATGAGCAGAGTTCAAATGAGGAGGAACTGTTTCTATTGTATGTCATGAACAGTTCTGGTCAGTAAGTAACGCTTTTGTGGTCTCTGATTAAAATGTTCAGAAAGTGAGTTAACTGCTTGAGAGCACAGTAACATCAAAGTTACCAGGCAAAACCAGAACAATCCTCCTGTTAGAGTTACTCCTGCTCTGTTGTGTCCGAGATATAAAGGGAAGAAATTCAGCATTTTCAGACAAAACCACTTCCCCTGGAAAGAAGGATGAAAATCCTCTGTTACCTGTAGTTAGTTTTAAGCTAAATACACTTTTATTTAGCAGTCAAGACTGAAATTATTTACTGAAGCTTGCTTAATTCATAAAACGGAGGAGATAATATTGTCTGAATTAAAGCAGATGACTTTGCAGCTGAAGTAGATACATTTGCAGCAGCCAGGTCCTTGCTCTCAGCACCAGAAAGTCATGTTGGGCTGTTTCCCTCTGTGGATGTAGAGAGGTCTCTGTATTTGGTAGCATGGGTTAGAGCATCAGGTGGTATAAAGGAGAAGCTCTAATACCTTAATATTACCCTGATGATATCAACTAAGGATCTAGCTGGTTATCGAAGTGATGTGGAGACCTGGGAACCAGGTGGTTCTAGGTTAGATAGCTGCTGGTGTCAGTAACTCAGAGATCCCTGCTGACCCTGTCCATGAGGTAACACCCCCCATGACTCTCCTCTTGCAGTACTACTTTATGGCTTGAAGTGTGAATTTTAGTTAGCAGTATGAGCAGAGTCTGTTTCTGTGGCTCACTGAGTGCCTGCATCAGGAGGCACTGCCTGATAGCTGTTGCCTGAGACAGGAGGGCATAAATCTGCCACCATCTATGGCTCAGCTGCCCTGGAACTGCTGGAAGGGAAGAGTATGCCCTGGATAGTGACATGCAAGTGGCAGAACTCCCGTTCTGTTCAAAGCAGAAGCAGGGATCTATAAATTGTCTCCTTACTCTGCTACCCAGCAGAGGTATTGAATGGTGCAATGTGTGTTGTGTGTGTGTGCTGGACTTGGGGGTGTGTATCATCCCATTGTGGCAGCTCTATTATCATGAATACATGCAGCATAGTGTTGGCCATAGCATGCAGGTTCTTCCCAGTAACGAGCTGTGGCATCTATATTAACCTTGTCAAAAGATGGCTCTTGATACTGCTGCACTAATCCTGCATTGTGGGGTGCAATGCTTGCAAAGATGTCCCTGTGCATCTATCTCCTCTGGGGTATGCAGCCTCCAGAGTGGTGACATATGCTGTGCTTGCTCATGTTGGTGGGATCCATCACTTTCACTGCTATTCTCATTTTAACTTACTCTCCTACACCGGCTATGGGTTTTAAATACTTGCAAATGGAATAGGTCAGATTTTGATCTGAAATAAACATGATACTGCTATTAGGAATGTGATCACAGAATATGTGCTCCCACTATTGCTAGGTGGGCTTAAATAAGAGGAGGTGGAAGATAAAAGTGGAACTAGTAGTTTGTATTAAGAATCAAGTCCTCTTTAGGAATGTAAATCTGTTTATAAGTGCTTTGATTTGAGGCAAAATCCATAAGATACTGAAAACTAGTTTTTCTGTTGCTGCCTTGAAATCAAAATGAAGCCAAAAATCACAGAACCAAATTACTCATCTTTAAGTCTTGCAAGTAATACTATATAAACATTTTAGATCCAAAGAGGATTATAGGCAAATACTGAGCTGATGGAGGAGTTTAAGGATATTCTGAATTGCAAAGCAGGCATTTAGAAAGCAGTTTTGGAGCCCCACCTCTGGGCTGGGAGGGATGAGGTGGTGCTTAGGGCAAGCAACTCAGAGGAAATTAGACTTGGCTGAGCCTGGAGAGACTGAATGAGAGCAGAATGCAATGGGGAGAGGGAAGATAATAGCCAAATGTCTATGGATCAGTGCTGCCTTGCTCTCTGCTCCATCCCATCTGCTCCCATGTGCTGCCTGTGCCAGAAGTTATGCCTATGCTAGGCTTGCTCAGTGGGCTTTGGGTTGTTTTCTGTTGGATATCATGGTCAAGTAGGGTAGGTGCGTGCCCTGGTAGTGGTCTGGGGCAAGTGTCTTAACCTTTGTATGGATCTGTTTACACATCAGCCATAGGAGTGAACTCAGATCAACTGATAGTCATGAAGTACTTGGTTTGGAACTTCAGGATCACTCTGTGAAAGAGTGAGGTATGAGATTCTGTGTAATCATGATCACCTCACTTTTTGTGGTAGCAGGGGAGAGGGAGAAGGGCCAACATAGGGTTTTTTTTGTGAAATTTCATAAAATTAATTAGCATATCACATAGTTTTTAATGTGTATCAGGATGAGTATCTCCAGAAAAACAAGTGCCAGACTCCTTGTATAAGACATTCTTGAGCTCTTTATCCTCTCTGTATCTCCAACAGAGATTTACTGGTGGCTTCATTTCCCAAAAAACAGTAGATGAATCTAAAGTCTGTTATCCTCCCTGTTCAGGCACCTAGCCAGATGTCATATTTATTATAGAAATATTGAAAAGGTTACTTTGTTTTCCTAGTATTCTGAAGTTGTCCCTCTGTTTGAAATGCTTTGACTTTCCTGTTATCTGTTTTACCTGCTGTGACTTGTGGTGCAAACTCCCTGCACAGTTAATTTCCTTGGTTGATTTATTTACCAGTGACACAGCAGAGCCCTTGACATAGTAATTGCAAAGATGTGATCATCCAAACATCAAAAGAAGGAGCCCCTGTTTTCTCATCTCCCTCATGCTGCTGCAGTCCTCCCACCTTTCTTTCCCTTTGTGCTGCCTCTTTGTTGCTTTAATCCTCTTGGAGGGGGGAAATGAAAATCTCTTAACCAGATAAAAACTGAGTGCTGGAGCAACTTTCTGTGCATAACTGCTTGCATGGTTTGCCTTAGAGTAGCAGAATGCTGCTTTGCATCACTTAGGGTTTTGCTTGTCACCATGTCCCCTCCTTGTCCCAGTGCTTTAACTGTCTGTGTCCTAGCAAAGACTGATTGTGCTGATGTGCTGCCCATGCTGCTCTTCACTGGAGATGAAGTGGGAAAGTGAGGCTGGTTACGTGAGGAGAGAGCAGTGGGGACAGCCCTGGATTGCTTCTTCCCCACCTGGTGAGCAGTCTCCAGGAATCATCCAGGCCTTGAGCAGGGGAAGGAGTTTACCTCCTGATGGGCTGAGGGGATCTGGAGAACAAAATGCTCAAAGAGCTTTGGGTTTGGAAGTGGCTGCTCAGCAGGGAGCTAAGTGTTAGTATAGGGATTAATGACCGCTTGGAAAGAGAAAGTCTGGCAGCCCAGAGTGAAAAGCCAACTCATTGCTTAAGGCATGCTGATTTCACCGATTTAGGCTGGAACCATTAATGAACTTGTTTTGTGTGTGTGCACATCTCACTTTAGCAGCTTTGTTATTTGAGAGAGCTACAAAAGGGGTGAAATAAGAGGAGAGAAAGTACTAGAAACATGTTGAGATGTTTCTTTCCTGTCCTTCATCTTTTGAAAAGCAACTGGAAGCTCCAGTTCTTGCTGACAGCAGAGCAGGGATTCCCTGCTCCCAAGATGAAGTGCTCTAGGATTCGGAGGGGACCAGCTGACCCAAGGCAATACACCTAGCCCTTGGCACACACAGTCTTCCCTGACAGCAAGAGCCCAGGTTGCTGCTACTCCACTACATGCCAGTAGCCTGAGAAATTAAATACAATTATTAGTTGGATTGTTAAATCAACCTGGAGCCTGCATCAGGAATCTCTTTCCAACAGCTGTTGGAGCATACTGTGATTAAAAAAAAAAGCTGCAAAAGCAGGATTACTGCAGGTTTTATGTTTTATATGCTATTTCACTGTGGCTGCAGTGGGCTGTTTGGGTGAGGTGGTGTAGCTCTGGATGGGGCACTGTTGGCTGAGACAGCCATGCTCCCAACTTTGAAGCTTGCTTTTTGTGTAGTCAGGCCACTGGTCTGAGCTTCAGTTCCTCTATGAGAAGGGAGTGGGGTCCATGAGAAGGTCTTCACAGTGATGGAAGAGCATTTATGATCTAGCTATGAAACAAGAAGCATTTTCTATTTTGGCTTTGTATGTTGACTAGAAAATACACTCTGACTTTCATGTGCTGTAGCCAAGTACATCTGCTGATTATCTACTTGTTAAGTGGAGAAGGAAAGTGTTCATTTCTTGAATATTTCGTTAAAAAGAGTAGCTATTGAATATGATTTTTTTTTTCCTAATTTTTTGGTGAAAACGCCGTTGAAAAATGTATCAACTCTAACCTAGTCTTTTGAAAAGTGTTCTCCCAGTGCATTCATTGAAGCTGAGTACTACTTACTCAGCCCTACACTTATAAACTCCACCACTCTAAGATTGCTATCCTGGGGCAGAACATGTTCTGTTCTTGCTCTGAATCTGGCTGCTGAGTGCTTCAAAATACACACAAGAGCCTTTAATGTGTATTGGGAGGTCCTGGGGCAAAGCTCCAAAGATAGGATGGAAGCAGATCCTAGACGATGCCCAGAACTTTACTAGTTGCTGTCTAATTTTGTTGCAAGCTTTGGTGTGCATCTTGTCCTTTGTCTCTTTGTAAAGCTGGTAGCTTCCAGGGAGGAGCCATCCTCTAACTTCTGTAACAAGAAGAAAGATTATGTCATGAGGCAACTGCCTGCACTCTCTTCCATGCTGCGTGAAAATAAGGCAGGACTGTTTAAGCTTTGCCCACAGAGTTATAGAGCAGCATGGAAACTGCTCTTCCCAGCTGGGAATGCACTGTGGGACATGGAGAGCAGGGGGATGGTTGGTTGTAAGAGTTTTGTTTATGCTAGAAGCTTGTCTATCACTCTGGGGAAAGATAGATGGAAGTAATTTTAAGGGACAGGAGCCAACTGACTGTTACATCTTGATACAGAACAACTATGGGCTATCCAGCACTCAGAGGAAGCTTTTGTCTAACCTGTCATTTAATGGTTGATCAGTGCCCTAAGAATGGGGTTTTATATGCTCTTACTGTCTGTGCATGGGGTTTTTAGATGCTGCTGCAGCTCCAGCCCTCCCTGGTAATGATGAAAAATGATGATCTCCATAATGTTTGCAGCTCTTAAAGGCTTGTGGCCCTTTGTTTTTGTTTTTATTCTTACATCCTATATTCCAAACTCCAGGAGTCGTGATATTACAATGACTATTCTCCTTTTGCTAGGTTTGTAGCTTCCAGGGTAGCTGAGAAGATCTTGGAGATAGGAACCTCAGAAGGCAAATGGAAAGAAGCCCAAATGATGATAACTTTATAATGTGTTTCTCACTACTTTGTGTTCTTATTCCAGACAAAGCTTTATCTTTCATCCCATAATTATGTGATTCCCTGTGGGCGACTTAAAGCAAGCTTTTGAAAGTGTTAATGTTATCTATTAGATGCTTTTTATGATCTCCAAGTGTAGACATTGGTACTAGAAGGAAAGTTCTGAGGGCAAATTCCTGTAGTTTCAGTGAACTGCACTAGGAGATTAGCTTTGAGCTTGTTCAACAGGACTGGCTGCATTTGCTTTTTTAAGTGATATGGTTAAGCAACATGCTGCTGGAGGGGCCTGCTTCCTCTTTCCACCTTGCCCTGCAGCTTAAGCTGTGTTTAGTGTATTTGTCCAAGATCCTGTTCTTTTTGCCTTTTCTTTTTTTGCCAGAAGTTTTAAACTTTTCATATAAGTTCCAAGCAGAACCCAGAGCTGAAACTCTGTTTCTTCTTGGAACTAATGTTTTGTGCTTTATATGCATTTTGCATTATATAACAATAAAGGCTCATACTAGAAGAAAACAAACAGCAATGTAGTGGAAGGAATAGGTGCTTTTCCAGGCTGAATTCAGCTGTAGCTGTAGAGGACAACACTTAAAGTAGATGCAGGGCACAGAGATTGGACAGACCAGTAGCTGCAGAAACTATGTCCATCCAGAGCTGCTGATTAAACCCACAGCCCAAACTGGTACATGGCCCTTGTCCAATGAAAGGGAGGATAGAGAAGCCTTGGGAGTTGTAGGCAAAAGTGAACAGATAAGAAGCTTTGCAAACAGAAAGGACTGTTTTGAATCAACTCCTGGAAAGGGGAATTAAAGGAATCGGGGGCTCATAACTAAGTGGGATGACTCACTGCTGTTATCATCAAGGTCTCTTCTTATAGGGTTAGTGATTATGATTCTTAACAGAATCCAAATTGAAGACACAAGTCTCCAGCTGGCATCATTTTAGCTAGGGCCCAGGGTACTTCTGCAAGATCCTCCTGTCACTTGTACCAAGTGACAGAGCAAGCCCTCAGTGTGCTTCCAGGAGTCCTGCAGGCTCTCAGGGACTGAAGTCATGCCACACCTGCTTATTGGAAAGCTAAGCACCAGGAACCTCCAGCACTGTACTAGGGATTAATTTAGCTGGTGGAGAGGTAGAAAGGTTAAGTTGTTGCAATCTCTGTTTTTGGGAGAGGAGGATGCTGCCAACAGAACATCTGCACTTCTGTGTCAAAATATTTTACTTCATTTGCCTCCAGTAGTAACTGTGAGGTTGGGTGCCTGGTACCCTGCTACTGCAAACTGGGGAGGAGTATGTATGGATAGGTGTTGGGGAGAACCATCATCACAGAATCCCTAGTCCCACAGCAGATCACTGTTTTTCCTGAAGTACAGCATGGCTTTTAGGCTTTTAAAAACTGTAATAGAGTAGAATACTTGAGTTTTATTTTGTTGTCAGGGGCTGGCTGACACTGACCCAGGGAGCTAGGAGTGCTGCTGCAGCCATGCAGTCTGCTGCTGAGCCCGTGTCTGTCCCAGCCCTCACCCAGATCCTTTCCCAGCTTGCATGGAAAGTAACGGCTCATAAATACAAGGCTACATCTCCAGGCAGTTTTCCCAGGGTAGCTGTTCTGCCTCTCTACATGAAGTTCTCCAGTGCTGAGAAGAGAGAGGTGTTTGATAGTACATGGCCACGGGACCCCGAGCTCCTCCTGCTGAGATGCTCTTTGCAGTATGTAAGACTGGGGTGAGCATTCCCTTTGCCTTAACTTTTAGGATGGTGGTGTTTTATGTAATTTGTTCACTGCTGATGTGTCTGGTGTCAGTGAGAGCTGTTGTGGCCCCTTCCTGGCTGGTGGATGATAACTGATGGAGATGGGGCCCTTTGTTTCCTTCCTGTGTGAGACACTAGGAGAGGAACTCTAAACAGCCTGAGCACAGCAGCTGCTCTTGTGTGCCCCTGATGTGGGATGTCACGGGGGCACTACCCCAAGGAGGGATCTCCTAACACTGCTTTCTGCTGGATGCACAGAGGATGTTTGTCTTGTTCCGTGTAATGTGCTCTCTTCTCAGGAGTGGCACTGTCATCTGTCCTGAGGATGCCAGCCCTAAGTTGCTGGGTGCTTCATTGCAGATTTCCAGTCTGCTGTGAAATTACAACTTGTCCTCTTACTGGGATCCCAGCATATCCCTGTGGGCTGCTTCAGGCAGATAAGGTCTCCCACCCTGGGATGAGCTGGGAGCAGCAGGAGTATGATACCTTCCAAGCATGTGGAGTGAGTCCACACACATGAGCTCTTGTCACAGTCCCGTAGATCCCCCTCTTCCCCCCAACTGATGCAAAGATTTGTGCAGCAGTGGTGAATTTCAGACATTTGTCCCATGCCTGGTAAGAAAATATCATTTGCAGACTATAACACTACATGACAAACACAGAAGAGTCACAGCTCTGCAGGAACAGTGGTTTTTCTCTGCTGAGTTAATGTGACAAAGACATCAAATTGTTCTGTGTATCAAAACAGCTGCCTCAGAAATTGTGCTCAGCAACTTGAGCCAAGATCCTTGTTGCCTTGCAGGGTGCTCCAGATGAGTGCTAGTGCAAGACTGGGCTCTTAGTACAATCTCAACTCTGTAATTAAAATAAAGTGGAACAAAAAGGGAGAATTAGTTAAAAATAACAACTCTCAGCCGCCCAGCTTGTCTTTTTATTAGACTTGCCCTTTATTTCTCTGCTGCTCAGATAAGAAGGATATTCTCCCTCTGGGATGGAGTGAATAAACTAGGATGAAACTCATTTGTTTAGGCATTGTATTAATTGATTTCTAACACTAATCTCTTCCCCATACACTGGTTCTTTTTCTTCTGGTGTTTAGATAGTAGCATACAGTCCTGTTGTAAGGAGAAGATGAGCAGGTTTTACTGTGTTACAAAAGAGAGAAGGTTGTGTTGAGCCAGGGCTGGGGAAGGTTTTGCTCTAATCCTCTGCAGCAGTTAATTTTTGGGGACTTAGGAGGTCTGGAGCAGTGACTTTGTGTGCTGCCAGCCAGGAACTCTTTCCCAGAGTGTGATTGCTCAGGGCTCACTTTGCAGCAGCAGAGTAAAGGGTTAGCTCTGTCCTGTCATCCTGCTGTGATTTCAGGTGAATTAAGGGACAGACTGGAAAAAATGTGTATGAAACAAATCCCAGCTTAGCAACATGCTCTTAAAATACAGAAAGGAAAACATCAATTACATAGTGGCTGTGGAAAGGACTGATTCTCATAAAGGGATTTCTTAGATGTAGCCTGCTTCACTTTTTAAATGCTAGGAGACATTTGGGATCTATCTAGGTGTGGAATTGCCACCATGTAGGAGCCTTGAAGAACTGAGAGCAGCTTATAAACTAAGAAGGAAAATTATCTTTCTCTTAAAAATCAATGTTGTTCTTTGCAGCATATTTTAAATGAAGATCCTTTCTAGTCTGAGGGCAGTTTTCTTCTATTAGACATCAGTTTGTAAAGACTTTTAACTATAGTGGAACTTATTGTGGTTAGTTAAAACCTGGAGTAGAGCTGATTGAAAGTTAGCCACTGCTGAGATGAGCTGGGGTCATCTATGGAGCTGTGCTGGGTTCAAGTCCCTGCAGAGCCATCTGTTGATCTTGAAGGCACTGATCCAGCATGGGAAGGCTCCAGGTGACTCCAGTAAGCTTTGGATCAGGTTGCTGATCCCTCACATAAATAACAAGCTATCCAAAAAGGGTCATTTGGGAATATTTGATCTGATTAACTATTGATAAAAGTAAACCAGTCCTACTGGAGTTTATTACTGGTGAGAACTTACACTGTTTACCTTAAATCTCTCATCCCATGGTATTCCCTAATAGGATAATAGATCATTGCCATGCAAAGGCAATTACACCCTGGTAAGGATTTATCTAGAAAATAAGTACTTAAAATACTGAGTAAATCTCTCAGCAATGGGGTTAGGGCTCACAGTTTCTGACTGGCGTGAAAGAGGTCATCAGGCAAGGTTGTGGGTATTACCATTCAAGAAGAGGGCTTTCCTCGAGACAGAGGGATGGGGCAGATGCACTTGGGGTTGTTAGTGCTGTGGGTTCACTGATTTATAGTCATCTGGTATAAGCAACAAAACAAATACAGCCTGTTTTTATTAATTGTTGGGTTTTCTTTTCTCTGTAGGTAGCTGAATAACTCACTACCTCTGTCTCCTGGGATCTAATTTAGAGATTTTTGTCAAAAACCTATATTGTTCATAAGTACTGGCAGTTTTGTGGGTGAAACCATGTGTCCTGGTTTCAGGTGGGATACTGTTAACTAGTAGCTAGTACAGGGCTGTGTTTTGGATTTATGTTGATTACACAGTGATGTTTGCTAATTAGTGCTTATCTTAAGAGTTTTTCTGTTTCCCAGACTGACGGCAAGTGAGCGCACAAGAAACTGAGAGGGAGCAGGGCAAGGACAGCTGACCCAGAGTAGCCAAAGGGCTATTGCATACCGTGGGATGTCATGCCCAGTGTAAAACCTGGCGGGGGTTGTCAGACCACTTCTTTCCCCATGGATTTTATTTCTCTCCGTTTTATTGTTTTTCATTACTTGTACAATACTTTATTATCATTATTATTCGGTTTTGTTTCATATTAGTTATTAAACTGTTCTTTTCAACTTGTGAGCTTTGTTTCTTTTTTCCCCAGTTCTTCTTCCTATCCCACAGCACATTCAGGTTGGGTTGAATATCGGAGTTCATTATCTGGTTTGAGCAGTCAGGGCTCTGGGAGTAAGATGTGTGCCTCTGTTCATGAATCCACACCTGTGTCTGAGCCATGCCACCTGCATTGGAGAGGGTTAATAAGGTTTACTCGCTTCTCCCTCATCACAGGGTCGCTTGTACAAACTCTAGGCTGCTGTTTGCATGTTGGTGTGGGAGCCCTGCAAAGCTCTGGGGTGAGGCTCCCTGCTCAGTGTTTGGGATCGTGGAGCGAGCTGTGTGCTGACTGCCCTCTAGTGAGCTACTGTCCATGAGAAAGGAGATCATTGCTCTCCACCCACAGCCTCTTCAATCTTGTGATCAGGGTAATCCTTTAATCCCCAATTGATGATGCTCTGCCTTGCTGGTAGGTATCTGATTGCTGACTAATTAGTGTGTGCTAAGCAAGGCGGGGGAAATTTTGCTCTTCTGAGGTGTATGGAAGCTGGGGGGTGGGGGGGGT